>CAUYUJ010001068.1:42584-105604 GCA_963575745.1 Prorocentrum cordatum
CCCCTCCTACTTTTCATGTTCTTTCTCCTTTCGGTGCGAGTTTGATGACATATGCATATAACGGGGGACCAGGCCTGGGGGCCCGGGGGCCACGACCTCTACCACAAATGTGTTGCCCGGGGGCCCGGCCGGGCCGTGTGGGGCCCGACATCGCCTCGGAGGGCGGTCCGATGAGCGTCAGCGGCCCCAGCCAGCCGCCCACCACCCTGAAGACGGCTTCGACGGATCACGGGACGTGTCCAACGGCCCCAGGGGCTTCGAAGACGCTTCTCAGTCCGTGCAATTTGCCCCCCACGAGGGCCCCGAGAGGCAAGCATAGCTTAATTTAATCGCTTCGCTCATTCCGCCGGCTCATGTAGCCTCACCTCTGCTGTTATCCCGAGGGATCGTTGTCAATGCGGCCTTGGTGGGGTTTTCTTGGCAGGCGTTTCGGGAGTCTCTTGGAGGCAGTGTTGAATTCTCTTGAGGTCTCTTGGGGGCTGTTTTGGGGGCCCTGGGGGCTCAAGAGGGAGGAGGGATGACGAGGAGGAGGGAGGATGAGGAGAAGGAGGAGGATGAGGAGGAGGAGGAGGAGGAGGATCGCTGGCTGGTTGAGTGCTCGGGGGGTTGAGTGCTCGGGGGGCATTTGGGGTGCCTCTAGGGGGCCTCTTGGGGACTTCCTGGAGCGTCTTGGGGGCGTTTGGGGGGCCTTTTGGGGCCTCTTGGGGGCCTTTTGGGGCTTCCTGGGGGCCTCTGAGGGCCGAGAGTTCGAGACTTTGTTTCGTGTTCCCTTTTCTGGGGCCCCTCTTGAGGTATTCTTCGGGCCGTCTTGGGGGCTTCTTGACTCTAAAGTGAGCTGGGCGTTGCATGTGAATGGGAACGAGCATGCATCCGCGGCTGCTTGGCTCAAAGCGGCCGGCCGCCCAGATCTGACTACACCTCAGCGCGGGGTGTACTATTTGCCATCGATACCAAAACACTGCTTGAGATGGCTCGCCCCCTACTACTGGGACTATCGCTACTACGGTACAACAGCGGGAGGTGGGCTTCGCCTAAAGCGAAGCTGTTGGTTGGGCCTCCCAATCCTTTTCAAGCTTGGTAGCGGAGCTGGCCTATGGTAGTCAGCTCTAGCTCTACTCCTCGCCATCCACGGCACTATCTGGTGGACTACAGGCATGGTGGAACATCAGGGTGCAGTGGGTTTGCGCGGAGGAATGTATATAATTACGCAGTATAGCAAGGACACTTGCAGTGACACCTCTGCCTACGCGGAGGCCTCTTACTTTCGTCCTACTTCCCTGCGCTACTATACTCCTGAAGTCCACCCACCTACTCCAATTGGAAGCTTCTTCGAAGATATAATTCATGGAAACATGCGATACGACATTGTGCCGCCTCCACCCCCACGCAGGCTTACGATCACACATCGAAAACCCCAGCCAACTACATCCGACCACGACCTGCGAGGCCATTGGATTGGCATTGCTGTCTTTTGGCTCACATGGGTCGCTATCGGGTGTGCGGTAGGACATATGCGTGGCGGAGACGACACAAGAACGACCGGCCCCCACTGGGGCCCAGGTGGTCAAGTACCTTTCCGCGAATTCGTCCGCGAGGTACATGCCTGGATCAACGTGACCACAGGCAACATGACGCCCTCCCAACAAGTTGCAGCCCTGCAGCGAGGTTTGGGAGGCCTCGCACGGACCATAGCCATGAGAGTCCCCCCAGCAGTTATCAATGTTGGCGTTAACGTAGGTGGCCGCCATACCGACGGCGCCACCTACATGATGTTCCTCTTAAGCTCGAAGTTCGAGAATTTAGAGGAGGAGCGCCAGATAAACTCTGGTACAGCTCCCATCGACTTCCGAGTCCAAGCGGGAGAACGAATCGACCAGACGTTGGCGCGCTTCGAGATAGCCCGATATGAAGCTGAAACGGCAGGCTTCTACATCCCCAACTTCCAAATCCTAACAGTTACTTTATTCAGAGCTCCTGGAGTGGGGGCATCGCGTGCACGGCAACTCCTGCAGCCACTAAACCATCACATGCCGAGAGACCAGCAACAGTTTGACGCTCAACTTGAACGCATGAGGTCATATGCGCACATTGCTGAGAGAACCCCTGGCAATATGGATGGCATTTTCAGTCACGGTCACCGAACCGAGACCTTCCACGTTGAGGCAAACGCAGGGCAACCTGCAAATAACGTCTGGAACGGCGATCCACAACCAACTGAGACCACTACGTTACTGGCTCAGAATGGTGGATCGGCCTCGGGGTCGCAAGACTCCCGGGCCAGGTTTCGGGGGCCGCCCGACGCGGCATCCCCAACGCAAGCCGCAACCTTAATGGGCTCAGCGGGGCAACCTGCTGAGTCCGACTTGGACTCCGGCACGGGCGCCGACGCGTCTTCGGACGATGAGGCCACAGCCCTTGACTACTCCGATATGCCTACGTACCTCACGGAAGAGCAACAAGCTCAATGGTCATTCTTAGGATACCAGAAACATAAGCGCAGATGGAGGCAATTTATGAAGAAGCCAATTCGCAAGGTACGGCGCATCGTCCGACGGGCACTCAAGGGAAAGGCAAGGGTCGAAGTAAGGGTAAAGGTAAGCGTCGGCGATTGCATGGCAGAGGCATATTAGCAGTCCTAGCATCCCTTACTGGGCCACACTATGAAGATATATTCCTAGGCGCAGATACATCAGGAAAATGCAAGGAACGACGGGGAAACCCGAAGGATACCAACGGCAAAACTATGGAGTGCGACATATGCCATAGCACACGGCACTTTCGCCGCGAGCGCCCTCAGGGCAATAGGAGAGGCAGAGGTCCGTCGATGCATCTGGCTCAAACTGACTCGGACATGCAGTATGTTGACTGGGAGTCACTTTTAGCCGACCCTGCCGATAGCTCAGCTGCAGTTGCCAATTTCATGTTTGCCAGATATTTGAGTGCCAGTATGTCCCTCGAGAAGTGCGCCGACGAGCTGTTCGAGGAGGTATTCGCGGGCCGCAGTGATATCGATCTGGCAGACTGGCCGGGTACACCTGTCGCGGGGCAACCTGCTGATATTGAATTTGCCGAGAACTTCCACACGCCCGCCGAAGGACATGACGGAATGGCGGGGGCGCCCACGGATTCAGAAGCCACTATTCCTGCAACAGAGAAGGCAATGCAGTTGATGCTTTCTCTTCGGGCAATTGGAAATCCGACGCACATGGAATTGGGCGATGGCGATCCTTTGCGGGGAAGCCCGCGAGATGTCAGCGACCTGTCTGAGCGCATTCAGTATGAGCTCGGTTGCTTCGGGCCGCTCCATGAGCCGCCAGAAGCGATCGGCAAGCCGCCAGTCCTGGAGACGCAAGCATCGCGCCGACGACGACGACGAAGAACGGGAAGATGGTGCTCGTCTGGCACGTCGCGGTCGGGCCCACAGTCGCTCACCCCACCGCGGGCGCGCGCGCCCCAGCGGCGCCCGCTCTAGCGGCCTTCAGCGCCCTTATCCTCCTGATGCGGGGGAGCCAAGGGCCCCTCCATGGCAGGCCAATAGACCCGGCGCCCCCCCGAGGAGGGGGCGTCTGCGGGGGCGCCCGCCTCAAGGGTAACAACCTCGGGAAGAATATCCAGAAGACGAATCACAGCGCCTTGTTGGCTACTCGGATGCTGGACTGGCTTGTCAGCGCGTAGACCCAGATACCGTGTAATGCTGGTTGGGCCAGAGTTGGACTGAGCGCTGGATTCGTCGCCGGCATTCTCTTCGCAAGATTTGCTCGACAAGAAAAGGGCGAGGTCATTCGCGCAAAAAGGACGGGGGCTGTGAAATCACAAGAAGCCTTTCTCAAGCGCGACCTCAAGAGGGCTATCGTCGAGGAACAGAAACTTTACAGAGGCGTTGCTTGCGCGTGCCCCGAGCATGCCGACCGCGGGCTTGGCTGCCCCATGAAAAGCCCATCAAGATGCCCAAACTTTCGCAAGACACCTTGGGTTTGGTCTCGTAATGATGGTCGGGGTTACTGCACCGATCCGAATGCAACGCCATGGAAGGAGCAGTTGACGGACAACGACTACGACCTAGCTACAGCCGACGAAATATCTCAATCTATGAAGATATGGAAACACCTTTCACCTCTTCAGTATTTAAAAATATTTCATCGCGAGTTGAACGCGGGGAAACCTGCTTCGCCCAATTCAGAATAAGACGACCAACAAGGAGCTGATGAAGGTGAAGAAATGGCTGAAGAGGTAGGCCCCGCGGAAGCAGCTCCTGCAGGGTACGCCGCGGGATGCTCCGACGCCCTCTCCACTGTCACGGACGTCACTTACGATGCGGACACCCTTATTGATCCTAGGTACGTAGTTACTGAAGAAATGGACCTTTCCCCAAAAAGAAGGGTCGCTTACCGCGCTGGGTCTGCAGGTTGGGCAAAAATTACCGTTGACCAAAGGCTTAGCGCTACTAAATGTAACATGTCCATCATGGGAAAGGCCACCATCGGGAATAGAGCATTCAGAATGCCAGACGGCGTGGACTTTAACCCCGGCAGAGGGCCCGTGCGACATGGGCCATGGATACCTGCAGGGGCAACGGCCAAGGCAGATTCCAAGCCGAATACATATTCGCCTATTGATATCTCTCCATCTTCGGATTCGTCGAGTCAGTTTAAGTCACTCGGACCTGATCAGCTCAGACCACCGCCCAAACAGAAGACGAGGAACAAACCCAGATGATCCCAATCTGGGAGACAGCAAGCAACGACGACCTGCGGGGCAACTAGCTGATCGACGTCGATCCAGAGGACCAGCAGCGGCCGCCGCAGCAGCTGCATTTCAAGGCACTGGCACTCCTACTCCGAAGGGCCCTGTACCACGTCGCGGCCCTACACCTGGCCCGACACGCAGGACTGTCTGGACGTCGACACTGGAGGGATCATCAAGGGATGCTTCCTCAACACGGCGTGGTATCGATAAGAAACCATTGGAAACGACATCAAAGGTATCAGGGGCAGCTCCCAAAGATAAGACATCCGAGTACTACAAAATCAATTAGGAGACACGCCAGGACTTCGACATCAGTACCCCGCCAAGGACTGAACGGCATGCGCTGCCTCGTCATCGGCAGGCGCTCGTGCACCCGCAGCATCGGCAGCAGCTCAGAGTTCTGCGGGGCAACCTGCTCCGAGCTCTGCGGGGCAATCTGCTCTTACTTTTGAAGTGCCCGTTGTATGCCGACAGTATTGGGACTGTTTACGCAGTCCCAGGCGCACGAAGATCAACCCAGCATCTCACCCCAATTATGATGACGGGTCTGATCGGTACATTGCGGTGGATTGCGATGTGCAGGATACCGCCGTCATTGCCGATAAGGGCGCACATGCGCGCCAGGTTGTGCGCAAGATCTTACGCAGACGCCTGGCGCTCGCATATGTGTCCGAGAAGACCGACTTGATGGGGCCCTGAAGGCAGACGACGTTGTCGGTCCAGATTTGACCTATGAGGCGCAGCGACGTTGTCCAGAATGGCTTACGACGGCTCTTCGTCACACATCATTTCACAACAACTATATCTCTGATAGGCTTCTGATAGCAATGCCGTCTTTCGATGAATTCGATGGATGGGTGGAGCTCTCGGAGCTGCCTAACCAGTGGCCACCTGAAGGATGTGATCGTTATCGCCACAAACATCTGGAGACTTTCCGCTGGCATCTCAGGAACCGCCATTGGGCGTGCCAAGCATTGACCGTGCTGAACTTGATTGGCATGGTCGACAACATTGGGATGCAGAAGAACAGGCTCCAGATCAAGAAGTGTAAGTACGCTACTGAGACGTACGAGACATATGTCACACGCCCAAGCAATGGATTCAGCAGCCCTGGGATAAAATGCCCTGAATCATTGTATATGAGGATGTAGATTTGATTATTCCAGGGGCACCTTGTTATTTTATGCAGTGTACCCAGTGGTAACACATCCCGAATATACTTCGCATAGGGCTGTCATGCCGAGCCGACGACACCATCGAGAGAAAAGGCAGACAGTTTGTTCATGATTGCCCATACTTATTGGGTGGCAACAGAATCCAGTCCGGTTTGCGTGTCGAGTCCGGTTTGCGTGTCGACTCCGAGGTATTGATTATGGCTTGTCTGGAGAACTTGCTTCGGGATAATATGGCTATTTGTCGCTCAGCAAATGATATTATAATGCCGGCAGGCTGAAACGGCAGAACTCCTTCGACTCACATCGTCCAGCCTATAGATATTCTGCCCAGCGACAAGTGCAGGTACAACCGCGTGGGACATGTATGGATCAATCCCATGTACCTGTGGGACAACGACCAGAAGTATCCGAGCAGTGATCCTTCTGTCGACGACATGTGCGAATTTCAAACTGATGCATCATCGTTGAAAGACGGGTTTATTCCAAACTCCCCTACAATTTGAAGTGTCCCGAACCAATGCCCATCCAGGAGGTCGAGTTCTTTACAGCATTTAAGTTGCAAGATGTGTATCAAGCGTGGGCACCTGCAGGGGGATCTGACGGATCATGGATTCAGGCCCAAAGTGCGGACGTGACAGGCATGACATCGAGTGGAATCACTCCCACCGGCATGCTGTACACCAACGATCCGTGGCGTGCGCAGACGCAGCAGCTGCCAGCACCTGCAGGGCAACCTGCGTCGTCTGCACCTATGAGCAGGGTCACAATTCGATTTGGGACTCCACAGAGTGCTGGGAGCACCAATAACAACCCCAACCGATACGGATACGTGCCAGCTTTTTTCAGTCATCCGACATGCGACCCGACAGCTGCAGAGCGCCCTACAGCACCACGGATGGACTCCCCATTGCATCCTGACTACCATGCTCAGGTGACGGGCAACCCTCGTGGGGGAATGCAGCCGGAGAGCCCGTATGTACGAGCGACGGCCGACGACTTCTACCAGTCTCAGTTGACACGCAGCTCTGGTTACACGTCAGGCGTGCCAGGCCAGATTCCTCATTATGGATATTTGGCTACCCCTATGGACTCAGATGTGGCGCAGCAGGCCCCCGGCCTGGTAGCGCCATCATCCATGGGAGAGCTGCGCCCAGAGATTCTGGCCATTCACGAGGCGCAGCAGGCCAACCTCTCAATGCAGTCGGCCCGCCAGCGTCGCAACCATGAGCGTCGGGCAAACAGGATGCTGGGTCGTGTGGGGCAACCTGCTACTCCAACCGCAGCAGGGACACCTGCATATTACCCGGCAGCACTTGCAGCCATGCAGCCACCGTCGGCCCCACCGATTCGGCATGAGGTTGGTGAAACTACTCTGGAGCGCCAGACGCGTATCAGACCATCGGCAACACCGCCAGTCATCAGCGACGGTGACTTTAACATGTGCGCCATATGCCTGGATCACTTCATGCATCGTGACAAGGTCTGGAGGCTTCAGTGTGGTCACATATTCCATGCCCAGTGCTGGGGCCGAGTTGCACGCGCTCATGTGGACAGACAGTTGGCTGGCACCATGGAAGGTACTGCGACTAAGGCACCCTGCGCTATTTGCAGGGGCGTTGGTCTAATCACAGCTGAGTTTCATTGTGCCCTTGCTGGAGATCAGGACGCACTAAGTCGTCATGGAAAAGTACTCCGAGGGGCCAACGAAGTCAGGGACCTACGCGAAGAGCTCAACCGCGTCACGGCGATGATGATGAACAACACGGCAGCCCCTACAACAGCACCAGCGGGGCAACCTGCTTCATCAGCCAACGCGGGGCAGGCGACGGAAGCCGCCGCGCCTGCTCTGGATGCGCCCATGCCATTAGTAGCGGAAGCAGCCTACAACGCAGGGGCACCTGCTACAACTGCACCTGCCGCGTTGCCGGCCAACGACATGTGGCTGAGGCGCATGGAGAGAGCCACCGACAGGAGCGCGCAGTGGCTTCAGTCTCCACATACCCACATGCCACGCGGGCGAGACACCCGCCCGCGCAGTCAGCGCAGGACGGAGAGCCCGGCGAGCGCGCGCAGTTGCATCAGTGCGATATCCGAGCGCGACGTGCTGCACACTGTGTTAATGGTGAACACAGATGGTCAGACCGGCATGCGTGCCGACGAAGATACGTTCATGAACATGCAGACCACATCTGCATCACGCCCGCACATGCACGACGACCACCCTACGGGTTGGATTTTTCCCGGAAAGGGCTGAAGCCCAGGGTTCTCTTTTAGACGTTTGCCCCCGGAATCGACAGGAAGAGGGCCGGCGGAATTATTCGGCGATGAATTACGTGCGGGAAGAGGGCCGGCGGAAGTATTTTTGATGCTAGGATTCCCGTGGATTTTGGCAGAATGTCTCGAGCGAAATGCTTGTCTTTCATAATTTGTTGAAGACGTTTCGAGCGAAACGCTGGTTTTGCAAAATTGGGTGATGTCTCGAGCGGGGGCCTAGTGGGGGGCCTCGTGGGGGTCCAGAATTCAGAGGATGTCTCGGGCGAGATGCTTGTTGTCACGTCCCGCTCGCAAGAATTCCGAGGATGTCTCGCGCGTGCCGCGTCCCGCGCGCAGGATGTCTCGAGCGAAACGCTTGTCCCCAGCACGTTCCGTAGCGCGTCCCCTCGGCGCGTCCCGCGGTGCATCCCCGCGGCACGTCCCTTACCGCGTCGCAGGGCGGGTCCCTTGAGACGTTCCGCGTCGCGTTCTCCTGGCATGTCTCCTTTTCGTCAATTAGCCCTGGGCCAGCTACTATGTGTTCAGGCAGCTCGAGCTTAAGATGCAGATCAGTTCGGTCAGGACTCGGATGCAAAGGAGGACTCGATCCACGAGGCTATAGAGCACAATCGCGGCATGGCGCATCGCAATTCAGCACGGCGCAGCACAGCGCATATTTCGGCACGGTACATCAAGACCGATACACTCAGCATTGCAACTTGGCACGTTCCGTGGCGCGTCCTTTGGCGAGTCTCCCCGGCACGTCGCGCGGCGCGCCCCCTGGCGCATCCCGTGGCACATCCATTGGCGCGTTCCGTAGCGCGCCCCCTTGGCACGCTCCGCGGTGCGACCCCATGGCATGTCCCCTGGCACGTCGCCTGGCGCATCCCTTGGGACGTTTCGCGGCGCGTCCTCCTGACATGCCCCCCTGCGCATCAGCTCTGGGGCAGCTACTATGTGTTCAGGCAGCTCGAGCTTAAGATCCAGATCGGTTCGGCCGGGACTCGGATGCAAAGGAGGACTCGATCCATGACGCTGTGGAGCACATTCGCGGCACGGCACATCGCAATTCAGCACGGTGCAGCACAGCACAGCCCTCGGCAGGGTACATCAATATCGACCCACTCAGCATTGCACTTGCCCGTCATCCAATCAGGTGTCTTTGAAAACGCTGCCATGTGTTACAGTTTCGTATTCCTTCCCGGTATCGCGGGTCGATCACGTTGAGAAGAACCCCATCGCGGAAGAGGAGGCCGGCGGATACATGAACGTCTTCGCGCCCCTGTCAAGGAACGATTGGGTGTTAGAGCAGAGGCGCCGCAAGGGCATGTATTATACGACGCTGTCTGAGGTGCCCGGAATATTCGGAGAACGCCATGAACTGGCTCCGGCAGCAAACAGTGGGACCATGGTGGATGGAATGCTGACAATCCTTTGGGCATCGGCATCAATATCCACACCATTGGTCTAAAAACGGCACAGACATTTGAACAGGCACCCCGTTCCAATGGACACGGCATCAAGAAGCTGAACTTGACGAAGAGGCTCTACGTGTCGGGAGTGGGACACGGTGCCGCGGCACACGACAAGTCCTTGCACTGCACAATTGCGTGCAAGGAAAGAGGAGACCTGGCGGGGGCACCTGCTGCGCCGAGACTTGATGCATACTCAGCAAACGTGGCTGAGGGCTCAGGGGAACAATCCTTGATATTCTGGGTCTGAGGAGTATGTCTAACATGAGGACTATCCTGATCCTGGAGCAGGGGCACGAGAAGATGATCATCCCTGGCTCTGATATGTACAATCTTCTACTTGGAAAGGGTGCCAGAGTATTTGATGTGATGAAAACGCCCCTTGGGCATCTAGCACTCAAGGTCGACGAGTGCGGGGCCGCAACTGAGGACAAAGGGTCGATGTCGTTTACTATTACGGCCAATCCTCAATGCGAGGATGCCCCGCTGCGCGTGAAAGAGGCAGCTGGCACGGAGCCAGTCGCGGGGGCACCTGCTATGAGCGATGCCCGTACATATATGATGTCACAGGAAACCAAGGGCATCTGCTTCTCCGCCAACGAGGAGACGTTCGCTTCTACGATCCAGTCTTTGGTGAATAACACCTTGAAGGCTTGGCGTCGCAGGAATGTGTCCTTCGGGACTAACCCCGCTTCGGCCGACCAGGACTTCGCCTTGCGCAACTTGCAGGCGATGGTCGACCAGGCCATCTACGGGGAGGGCAATAGGTGGACGCCGCCCGACGCGAAGGCAGGGATACCTGCGGAAGTGGATGATACCGCTGAGAAGTCCGATACCTATACGACCACCCTCCGGGTGATAAGGAGGTTCGGGGGGGGGAACCGACGTCTCACTCGATCGTTCTCACTATCGATCTCACTATCGGTCTCGCTCGATCAATCTCACTCGATCGATCTCACAATCGATCTCACTCGATCTATTTCATGCGGTCAATCGCACAATCGATCTGACGATCGATCTCACAATCGGTATCACTATCGTTCTCATTCTCGATCTCGCAATCGATCTCACAACCAACGTTGTCATCATCAACATCATCGTCATCAGCGTCAACATCATCACCATCACCATCGGGGCACCATCATCATCATCACCTCATCACCATCTTCATCAACAGCATCACCATTCATCATCCTCATGGGGACACCATCACCGCCACCATCATCAACACCATCATCATCGGGACACCATCATCATCATCATCATCGGAACACCTCCACCATCATCATAGCATCACCATCATGAACAACACCATCAATATCATCATCATTGGGACACCGTTTTTACCAGCAACATCATTATCATCAACATCATCAGCATCGGGACAACAGCATCATCGTTACCATCATCATCACCACCACCATCATCATCATTGGGGCACCATCATCACCGTCAACATCAGCATCACCAACATCATCACCATCATTGGGCCAGCATCATCAAAATCATCACCATCACCTAATCATCATCATCCTCATCATCACCATCATCGGGACACCATCATCGTCATCATCATCAACATCATCATCATCGGGACACCATCATCATCACCACCATCATCAACAACATCAGTATCACTATCATCATCATTATCGGGACACCACCATCACCATCCGCATCATCAACATCATCATTACACCATCATCAACTTCATCGGAATCATCAGCATTATCATCATCACCGGGACACCATCATCATCATCAGAAACATCAGCATCAAAATCATCATCGTCGGGACACCATCATCATTACCACCATCACCATCATCATCATCATCACCACAGTCAACACCACCATCACTGGGACACCATCATCACCACCATCGCCATCATCATCATCATCATCAACACCGTCAACATCATCACCATCATCATCGGGACCATCATCATCACCATCATCGCCATCATCATCAGCATCATCAACGTCATCGACTTCATCATCATCCTCATCATCAACATCGTCATCATCATCACCGGGACACCGACGGGACACCAGCGAGACACCGGCGGGACACCGCGGGACACCGCCCCCGAAGAGGAATCATTTGGTCCGGCCGCGCCTCAGCCGGAGGCGGGACACCGGCGGGACACCGCGGGCCACGGGCCCCCGGAGAGAAGTCATGTGGTCCGGCCGCGCCTCAGCCGGCGGAGACTTTCTTCTCGCCCGCCGACGCAGCTTCGCCTCGCCCGCACGCACGGCACGCACGAACACGAAACCGAAACCGATTTCCCTGTAGGGGGGCTCTCCGTCCCACTTCGATCTCACCCCCTCACCTCCGATTTTCCCGCAAAGGGCGTGGGCCCAGGGTTCTCTTTTAGATGGTCCCCCCCCGGTTTTGACGGCTGTAGGGCCGGCGAATTTTTTTTGCGATAGATAACGAGGTCGCGCAGAACCGGCGAATTAAGATTTTGACGATGTCCCTAGCGAAACGCTGGTTTTTGAGATCCCGATCGATAGATCACAGGGTGCGGGACACATTTTGGTCGAACAAGTGTATTCCGTACGAGCGGGAACCACGTGTTTTCACGTGTCACGGCCACACCGAGGTAGGTATCTAACATGGTGGTCCCGAGCTGAAGCCACGTGTTTTTACGTGTCCATGCCGAGCAGGGGGGTATCTATCATGGTGGTCCCGAGCTGGAACCACGTGTTTTCACACATCCAGGCCTCCCAGGGGGGATATCTAACTTGGTGGCCCCTCGCTGGAACCACGTGTTTCTACGTGTCCAGGCCACCCAGCTAGGTATCGAACATGGTGGTCCCGAACTGGAGCCACGTGTATCCACGTGTCCAGGCCGAGCAGGGGGGTATCTAACATGGTGGTCCCGAGCTGGAACCATATGTTTCCACGTGTCCAGGCCCCCAAGAGGCCCCAGGAGGCCTCCCCAGGGCCCCAGGAGCATGAAAACACTTGGTTCCTAACGCCCGAGAGCGGGACGAGCGTGAAAACACATGGGTTCCTAACGCCCCAGGGCGGGACAAGCGTGAAAACACTTGGGTTCCTAACGCCCGAGAGCGGGGCATGCGTGAAAACACATGGGTTCCTAACGCCCCAGCGCGAGACAAGCGTGAAAACACGTGGGTTCCTAACGCCCGAAAGCGGGACATGCGTGAAAACACGTGGGTTCCTAACGCCCCAGCGCGGGACAAGCGTGAACACACGTGGGTTCTTAACGACCCAGGGCGGGACAAGCGTGAAAACACTTGGGTTCCTAACGCCCGAGAGCGGGACATGCGTGAAAACACGTGGGTTCCTAACGCCCCAGCGCGAGACAAGCGTGAAAACACGTGGGTTCCTAACGACCCAGGGCGGGACAAGCGTGAAAACGCGTGGTCTCCTAACGCCCGAGAGCGGGACATGCGTGAAAACACGTTGGTTCCTAACGCCCGAGAGCGGGACAAGCGTGAAAACACTGGGCCCCCAGGAGGCCCCAGGAGGCATCCCCAGGGCCCCAGGGCGGAACGTGTCAAGTTCTTACACATTTGGTGTCGATTCGTTTACTTTTTCTTGCTCTTGTGCCACTTGGGGCGCCCAGACGACCGCATGCTAGCTATCTCGCCCTGGGTGGCTCAAGCACGTGAAAATACATGGGTTCCTGACGCCTCAGGACGGGTCAAGCGTGAAAACACATGGGTTCCTAACGCTCCAGGGCGGGACAAGCGTGAAAACACATGGGTTCCTAACGTCCCAGGGCGGGACAAGCGTGAAAACACGTGGGTTCCTAACGCCTGAGATCGGCACGAGCGTGAAAACACGTGAGTTCCTAACGCCCGAGAGCGGGACAAGCGTGACAACATGTGGGTTCCCAACGTCCGAGAGCGGGACATGCGTGAAAACACGTGGGTTCCTAACGCCCGAGATCGGCACGAGCGTGAAAACACATGGTTCCTAACGCCACAGGGCGGGACAAGCGTGAAAACACTTGGGATCCGAACGCCCGAGACCCGCAAGAGTGTGAAAACACATGGGTTCCTAACGCCCCAGCGCGAGACAAGCGTGACAACACGTGGGTTCCTAACGCCCGAGACAGGGACAAGCGTGAAAACGCGTGGTCTCCTAATGCCCGAGAGCGGGACGAGCGTGAAAACACGTGGGTTCCTAACGCTTCAGAGCGGGACAAGCGTGAAAACACTTGGATTCCTACTGCCTCAGAGGCCGCCCCAGGAGGCCCCAGGAGGCTTCCCCATAGCCCCAGGGCGGAACGTTTCAAATCATTATACATCTGCTGTCGATTCGTTGACTTTTTCTGGCTCTTGTGCCTCCGGACGACCACATGCTAGCGACCTCGCCCTGGGTGGCTCAGACACGTGAAAACACGTGGGTTCCGAACGCCCCAGGGCGGGACAAGCGTGAGCACTTGGGTTCCTAACGTCCCAGGGCGGGACAAGCGTGAAAACACATGGGTTCCTAACGCCCGAGAGCGGGAGAAGCGTGAAAACACGTGGTCTCCTATCGCCCGAGAGCGGGGCGAGCGTGAAAACACATGGCGCAAAAACACGTGGTGTTCAAGCCTGGGTCCGTCGCATGGCCTCCTGGGGAGGCTTCCTGGGGCAAAAGGGAACCACGTGTGTGTCCGGGCCACCCAGGAACGGGGATAGGAGGAAGAGTAGGTGATGGAGGAGGAAGCTCATGAGGATGAGCACGATGAAGATGATGAAGACGACGACGATGACGACGACGACGACGACGATGACGATGACGATGACGATGACGATGACGATGGCGATGACGATGACGATGATGATGATGATGATGATGATGATGATGATGATGATGATGATGATGCTGATGATGATGATGATGATGATGATGATGATGCGGAATATGATGACGATGATGATTATGATGATGATGCTGATTATGATGATGATGCCGGCGATGATGATGACGACGGTGAGCTGATGATGATGCTGATGATGATGATGATGATGATGATGATGGTGCTGATGATGATGACGATGCTGATGGTTGTGGCGGTGGTGATGATGATGGCTCCGATGATTCGGATGATGGTGATTCTGACGATGGTGATGGTGATTGCGATGATGATGCGGATGCCGTGGATGATGTTGATGATGATTGTGATGATGGTGATGATTATCGATTATCACCATCATCGGGCCACCGGGCATCCGCGCGGCCACCATCATCGGGCCACCATCATCACGAGCGTTTCGATTGTCGCCAGCCCTGGGCATCCGCGCGGCCACGCAGCTCGAGCTCAAGAGGCTTGCTCCGTCAGTTGTGCCTGCATTGATTTGTTGTGCTGTGTCTTGTCTCGCTTCGGGTCGGGTCGGTTCGGCCATCGTGTCGGTTCGTATCGCTTTTTGTTTCTATGCAGTTTGTCTCGTCTTAGATCGCCGCGCTGCGGTCCGTCCGTTCTCGGGGCCAAATTGTGAGGATGGCTCGAGCGAGGGCTTCGGAACTGAATCTGATCTTGAGCTCGAGCTGGTCGAGCGCCCCGCGCGTCTCGACTGCTACTTGCCCGATCTGTGCGTTCAGGCAGTTCGAGCTTAAGATCCAAATCAGCTCGGTCAGGATTCCGATGCCAAGGACGGTGTGATCCGCAATGCATTAGCGCACGGCACAGTTCAACGCGGCACGACACATTTGAATTCAGCACAGCACGGCGCATCACAGCACAGCCCGTGGCACAGTACGTCACGACCGTTACCTTGAGCATTGTAACTGCCCGTCGCCCAAGTTTGGTGTCTTGGAAACGATTCCACGTTTCACATTTCTACATCCGTTTTCTGGGTTCGTGGGTCCATCATGTTTACTTCAAGCAACGGCTCCGCAGCGCAGCGTGGCACGGGCAGTTGGACGCCCCCATCGCCCGAAAATGAGTGACGGGGGCAGGCGCGTGCCACGGCCACCCGCGCTTGTTTCGACAGGCCGAACACCCAGGTTCTGTCATCAAGTGCGTGGAAACCTGCATTATTTTCTCAGGTGCCGGCTGTGCGCGCCAGGGACAGTGGCAAGCCCGGCTGTGCGGCTGCCACGGACAGCAGAGGACCTGGCTGTGTGGCCGCTGCAGAAGAAGAACGCTCATCGCATTATTATCATTCTCGTGCACCTGTCTTTTAGGACATACGGACAGCTTGCGCTGAACTCCGAGCTCGTGGTTATATGTGTGACCGCACTACACAGACAGAGCTTGTGCCCGTTACTGGTACACAGCATTTGGGTGCTCTATTCGCGGGGGATAATCAACGGTTGTGGGTGGCGACGCCCGCTGATTGGCACGTAAGGTTGCTTGGAAAGCGGGCAGGGCCACGTTATCAACGCATCCAAAACTTGATGACTGAGGCTCGGGCCCTACGTATGTCTATTGTACTTGTGGGACCGCCAGGTTACTTCTGGAAACAGGCTCCCATACGAGATGCCATTGAAGATCTCGGCTTGCAGGTCATGCGTATGCGACGTTGCCATTTCGCTTCGAAATACGACCGTTCAAGTAAGTTGCCTAGCGGATCATATCTGCAAGCGGCAACTACCCGCACGCGCACCCCGACCAACTTTCGCAGATGTACGTGTCAAACAGCAGGGAAACCTATTCAGCTTACTGAGCATGAAGTGGACTGGCGTGGCCAAGGTGCTCTGAAGGCAGAGTGGCGCAACAAAACATTGGCTATCATGGCCGCGAGATTGATTGATCAAATGGATCTACACAGAACGAAGAGAAACCACACAAGTGCTGCACACCTCAGCATCCACGCACCAGTGGATCAAGGAGCTCGAACTTACGTTCAGTCTCCGAAGAATGGCCCTGAATGGGACCATGTCGTAAGACGGGCAACGATGAACCTGAGCGACGATCAGATCAGACAAGACATCGAGATCCACGGCCAGCCTATCGGGTGCAATTACAATGCACCATGACCGACTGGTGTAACCAACGTGAGTACTCGGTTTTACTGGGGGCAGCCAGAACCGGCTCTCATCGGACAGGGGGGCCCACGTCCACGCCCGGTGCGAGTTGCGTTCGTCGATGACAATCGCCCCCCTCCCCTTCCGATTGAGCGCGGCCGCGCGCCCCCCTCTATTCGCGAATTTCCGACGCTAAGTTCATCAGATTTTGAATAGCAGACAGCACTGCCGACCGATACCCGAATCAAACAAAAAGGAAAACAGAAGGCCGACAAAGAAGCGGGCATCGAGCCACGCAAGATACCCAATATAGTCGAAGAAGGCAACGATGATTGCGGAGATCACCTTAAAGATCTCGGATGTAGCGCGCACTACACCGACGCCCCCCTTGACTCCGACACGGAAAGCGATGATGAAGAGGAAACCTTCGTCGCATTACCCGCGGGTCTACCTGCTGAATCCTACGCAGATGTACCCTTCATAATCCCAACTTTATGCTATGGACGACGCAACAAGGTTGACACGTTGGAATTACGTGGAGGAAGTGGAGGTATATCGCAGCCAGCATTCAGCCGAGGTGTGTCTTCAGGGGGGAATCTAGACACAGGCTCCTATGTTGACCTTGGAAACAAGGATGTCCAGGACGCAGTGATGCACTACCTAGACGTTTGTGTCGTCAATGCTGTCATACTAGAACCCATCTGCAGAACGACTGGACTACCCTCATATTTCAACTCCCAGGTCAACTACGATACCTGGCATGAACACCATAAAGAAGCTCTGCCGCACATCAAGTTTTGTGGTAAGGCTGCTATACGTCAGAACGATATTCGACGGCTTTATTTACGAGAACAACCAGTTGGTACTTGGCTGGATCAGATACCACCATGGACTACATTGGCCAAATGCAAGGGCACTTGCAGGGTGAACATGGACCAATGTACTACTGGCTTACGTGATTTCCATGGGGCATTGATACGAAAACCGACCGAGATCATGGCCAACCACCGCCTTCTATTTACCCATTTTGAACGAAGACGATGTGCTGGTCATCATCGACATGCGTCGGTGCGTACCAGAGAACTGTCCATGGCTGCACATTATACTCCAAAGATGCAGTCCCTTTTTGTCGGCGCAGTTCAGGTCGCGCACGATCTTTTCCGGGTAGACCGTGATCCCTTCCATGGTCACCCTCGTTCTTCCACCGTGCTAGTCACCAACGTGAGGGGATATGATTTGGACAATCCAACCATCCTTCGGCAAGCCGACGGCTCGATCACGAGACCGCCCTCGGGAGGGCTAGGACGTCCTGCATGCGCGGATGATGTTAACGCGCGCTCTCGCTCACATTGCAAGTGGTGCGAGAAGGAAGACTACCACTGGGAATGTCAGCTGCAAGGTGAACTACGGCGGGAAAATGCCTGGACATTTACGGGCACCCGGCAAATCCAAGTTCGCCAAACCATGGAAGTTGCCCTCGCGGACAGGCACCGCCGGCCCCTGCCGAACCAGCAGCAGGACAAGCACCACCGGCTCCTGCTGAACCAGCAGCACCACCGCCCGAGGCGCAGGCCGCACCGCCACTTACGCGGCTACGAGCACCAAGACCCGGCTCTACAGCCGGACCCACGGCGGTCGCCAGCAGCCACGATATGAAAGTCGGCAGACATGCTGCTGAACCTGCCGCGGGGCAAACTGCCTCGAGCGGAGCTGGGAGTTCGGATGATCACCTCCGACTGCCGCAGGTTAGAGTCAGACGTTGCCGACAGCAAGGAGGAGACGCACCTCCTCCGCCACCAGCGGGCAACCCTGCTGCACGACCACGCCTTCCAGACTGGCCCAGGTTCGACGTGCAAAGCAGTCTGCAAAATTCACGAAGCCTTGACCCAACCGCGGTGGCACGCGACTTTCCGAAGCTACCCTTGCGTTGGTTTCATGCGAAAGAACCTGAGATGAGACTCATCTTAACCGAGATAGGTCTGGGCAGCGTCAGACTCAACATGATTACAGGTGTTTGCGACACATGGCGGGGGTGCAGGGCCTGGGACAAGCTTGGGCATGCAGTTATGCCATCTACTGCACTGCCGGGCAAATTCAACGAGGAAGTTGAATGTGACCTGATGTTCTGCAAAGAAGAACACAAGATATTCCATATCATCGATCGTTGTATTCGATCTGCTATTGGAATGGATATACCAGACAGGACGATGACCAGTATCCTGGATGCATATCATCAGTGCTGGATACAGTCTGGACCTGCAAAAGGCATTCTACTCCGATGGAGAGGGCGCCCTCAACAACGACACTGCGAAAGCAGTCCTGAAGGCAAAGGGCACTGAACTAAGGATGCGTGCGCGTGGACAACGCGCTACGACGGCCGAAGCCAGAAATGGCAGATTGCGCCATCTGCTTCATGTCATGGAAGCTGAACGCAACAGGTCAGACATACGTCTTGTGTTCACACGACTACCGCATGAGGCCTCGTTTGCCGCTAGCACGCTCACCTTCTACAACGAGGTGTATCCATGCAACTTTCTGTTCGGGCGGCAACCAGCAATGCCCCCTGACTTGCCTGTCCGGGATCACGAACGGCCGACGGAAACGTCGGGCCATTCTCGTGAACAGATGATGCACTAGGCGCGCAGTGAAGCTATCACACAGGCCGCAGCAGCAGCCAAGACCAATCGTGCATTACGCACTAAGGGAACTGCTACCAGCCAGCATTACTACGATGAAGGAGATTTAGTTGATTGCCATCGCCCCACAACCGCGAAGGGCGACTGGGGGGGCTGGAATGGCCCATTCCCAGTTGTAAGAAACGATTCCGAAAAGGGGTCAAGTCATCATTCGAATGGAGAATCGCGACGTTCAGGTACAATACGGCGATGCACGACACGCACTCTAGATTGAAGTTTTGATAGCCAGAGAAATTGGTTCCGACAGCGCTGCGCTACGGACAGCGTTGACATTCGTGGCCAGTTTTCCTGCGGGGAGACCTGGTATGACATGTGGCTATGTGCCGACCAAGAAGGGGGTGCTTCAGATTACAAGTGCAAGCCGACTATCTCCTAAGGTACATCTAGCTTTACAGTACCTTATCAGAAATTTCTTCCGCATTGAGAACGTAGTTGCGGTCAGGTTAGCTAAGCGTATCCATGAGCTACCTGCGGTTGCTTACGCTGACAGTTGCACATTGGTCCACTACGACAGCGATGTGAATCCAGGGTTTCATTTTTGTGAAGCGGAAGGCACCGCTCTTAACATTCACGATGCAATTGGATCGGCACATTCTAGAATCATCCAGTGCCTGAAGTCCACCAAACCTCAAGCGGGCGTTGACCAGGATCTGACAAAGTTTGAGGAATTGGCGGATGCACCGACGCCGGACGAAACTGCAAGAGAAGCTTCAGAAGCCGAACCACCACAGGAGGATGGACGGCTTTCTATTGTAACTGAAACAGAGGGGCCACCTGCCTAAGTGGGGGCACCCGCACGACTCCGACACTGAGCAGTTGTATCATGTCCCACTGTGCTCCATGGTCGAAGACTGCTGCTACGTATTGGACTCAGTGGTGCGACACCCGCGATATGACTGCGGACGGTCACACCAAGGGGAGCATCGACAGAGAGATGCTCCTACAGGTCATGGGAGGTAGATTATCCTTCAAGCATGACTTAGAGAGTCATACTCCCTATCGGGCTGGCCAGACATCCCGTTCTGTGGCCGCCTGAGGAGTATCTGTATGTACAGAATAGTAGTGGCAAGGCACCCGCGTGCGGGTCCACCTTCCTTACGGCCCCGCCCTTTTGCTGCCCTTTTGTATATGGTCGCTGCTGTATCTGCTGTATAGAGGCGGCGGATTCACGCCTCGTCTCCCTCCCCCCCCGACTCGAAAGTGAGCTAGTCGTTGCATGTGCGTGGGAACGAGTGTGCATCCGCGGCTGCTTGTCTCAAAGCGGCCGGCCGCCCTGATCTGACTATACCTCAGCGCGAGGTGTATTATTTGACACCAAAGCACTGCTTGAGATGGCTCGCCCCCCTACCGCTGGGACTATCGTTACTACGGTACAACAGAGCGGGAGCTGGGCTTCGCCTAAGGCGACGCTGTTGGTTGGGCCTCACAGCCCTTTTCAAACTTCTTGGGCCGTCTTGGAGCCGTCTTGGGCCGTCTTTGGCCGTCTTGGGGCCCTGTTGGGGGCCTCTTGGGCCCTCTTGGGGCGATCTTGGGGGCCTTTTGAGCCGTCTAGGGGCGTCGCCCAAATCTGTCCAAAACACAAGGGAAAGCAATTCATGTTGCTTCTGTGGGTTCTCTTTGGACTGCTCCTGGAGGCCTCTTGGGGCATCTTGGAGGCATCAATGACAATGTTTGAAGCCTCTTGGGCTGTCTGGATGCCAGCTTGAGCATCGTGGAGCGATCTTCGGGCGTTTCGGGCCTCTCTTGGACCATGTTGGGTGCCTCTCGGGGCCCTCTTGGGGCGATCTTGAGAGCCCTGGGGGGGTCTCCCGGGCCGCGCCCGGGGTATTTTCGGCCCGGAGACCCCCAGGGGCCGCCCCGCGCGCGCGGAGTAGAAATATTGTTTAGATGTTATCGGGGATCTTAGCACGCCTCTGGCCCGTTGGGCCGGCGAATTTTTGTTGTGAAACGTGCGTTTTTACCGTATTCGTGTTTTTCGTCGTCGGACCATCCTTGACGGCCTCAGGGGCCCCTAAGATCGCCCCTGCACGGCCCAAGAGGCCCCCCAGAGGGCGCCAAGACGGCCCAAGAGGGCCCCAGGCCAGTCCCACAGGCACCCAAAACGGCCCCAACGGCCTGCCAGAGGGCTCCAAGAGGAACCCAAGATGGGCCAATCCAATTCGAATTGCGAACCCCACGCCCCAAGAGGACCCCAGAGACCCCCAAGAGGCCCCTAAGCAGCCAACAGGAGGCCTCCAAAACGCCATAACCCGTGCAATTTGACACCCCAGAGGGCCTGGAGAGGCAAAAATTGCCCCCTTCCTTTCGTAAAACGTACGTGTCAACCGCATTCGTGTTTTTCGTCGTCGTACCGTCCTTGACAGCTTCGGGGGCCCCTGCGAGCGCCCCAGCACGGCCCAAGGGACCCCGCACAGGGCGCCAACACGGCCCAAGAGGGTCCCAAGACAGTCCGAGAGGCAGCGGAGATGGCGTGGCCCGAACAGCCCCCGAATGGCCCCAAGAGGAGCCCGAGCTGGGTACATCGAATTGGAATTGCGAGCCCCCCTCCCCAAGAGGTCCCCGTGAGGCCCCCAAGAGGCCCTCAAGCAGCCCCCAAGAGGCTCCCAAGACGCCTCGCAACACGTGCACTTTGTCCCCCAAGAGGGCCCCGAGAGGCAAAAGTGGTCCCATTCCCTTCGTAAACTAGAACCTGTGCGCGCGCGAAACGGGCGCGATGGTTCTACCTGGAATCTCGTAGCGAAAGCTTCAATACCCCTCAGCAAAGTTTTCTCTACGGGGATGTGTCGGCGGAAATGAGGGGGAGGCGGAGAATAAACAGACATTTAGAAGATGCGCCAAGGAGGTAGAGGGACACGACGAGACGGCGAAGGACAACTTGCGATTCGATGTTTAGGTCGGAGGTCTGGCTGGGTGGCTGTCTGCGGCGTGGCTGGTGCGTGGCTGTCGCAGCGTGTGGCACAGGGAGGTCAATGAAGCCAACGAAACGGCGAACGATCAACAGCGTTAACATTTTAAGGAGGCGGAATGGAGGCTGGTTGGCTGCGGCGTGGCCGGTGGGTGGTTGGTGCCGCTGGAGGCAATACTTGGTAGAGAGAGAAAGAGAGAGTCGACGAAACGTCGAGCGACCTCTTCTTCTTTCTCCTTTTTTACGTCGCCCGAGATTTAGTACCAGCGGGCTGTAGCGCTTGACCCTCCTCCTCCTGCCTGGACCCTCCTCCTCCTCCTTCTCCTCCTGCCTAACCCTCCTCCTCCTCCTCCTCCTGTTCCTCCTCCTCCTCCTCCTCCTCCTCCTCCTCCCTCTCCTCCCCCTCGTCCTCCTCCTCCTCCTCCTCCTCCTTCTCCTCCTCCTCCTCCTCCTCCTCCTCCTCCTCCTCCTCCTCCTCCTCCTCCTCCTCTCCTCTCCTCCTCCTCCTCCTCCTCCTCCTCCTCGTCCTCCTCCTCCTCCTCCTCCTCCTCCTCCGTTCGTGGACGTTTGGGTGCTGCGGGCCTGACGTGGTGGGCTCGGGCGCGGGCGACGGGCGGGAGCAGAGCGCCCACTGCAGCTTCCATCGTTATGTTTCTGTATGACGCGCGTTGCCTTTCAATCTTCGGCTGTCTCGCCCGCGTGTGCGCAGTACCGGATGTTGTCGCTCGTGCGGCCTTTTCCCCACAAGCTTAAAGTTCCAGTGATTTGTCGCCCGTGATGGAGTGCTCGCTTGCGTGGTTGTTCGTGGAGTTGGGGCTCTCGCGCGCTGCGGGAAAAATGATTCTTAGCTGTTTTTTTTCATTACGCCTTGCGTGCATATGCTTGGGCTCTCCATAGGATGCTGCGCATCCCGCCGAGCTTCTTTAGAAAATGCAGTGAATCGTTCAGTCTTGGGGCCTGGCTTCGCTCGGGGGTACCAGTTTCGGTGCTCGTGGCCACCGCTGCCTCTGGCTCGCGCATGGCCACTGGTATTCCGGAGGGGTGGTCGGACGGTTTCTTGGATCGTCACGCCGACGCCGCCATGCAGCACAGCACGATTGTAGACTACGTGAGTGGTAGGTGGTCGGCTTCATGTTGGGCCATTCGGCACAGCATAGCACAACAAGTCGCTCAGTGGAGCGGAAGGGCACCCCCGTCGCCACCGCTTGCGCATGGCAGCGGCAATCGCGGAAGTGTGGCGCGAGTTGGCGCGCCGCCAGCGTGCCCGAATTACGGGCCCACAATTATTTCTTTCCTCTGCTTTGACCTCTCGCCTCTTTCCTGATTCCCTTTGCCTTCTCTATCATCGCCGTCTTGCCGCCGCCCTCCACCCATGTCTTCCCCCGAGAGTCGAGGAGATGTGGAGGCGGTGACAGGATTTTAATTCGTTATAATTCGTTCGACGCCGATGAGAATTTGGGTTTACCTCAAACCGATCGCCAGAGCGTGGATCACCTTGCGACGGGTCCACATTTTGACACCTCTCATGCGCGGATTTGGTTGCGATCAGGCTCCAGATGCTCTTTCCCATTTGCTTGTGTGTCCTCGCCTCCTTCACTTCCTTGCTTTCCCTGGTCGCGTCTGTCCCTCATGAGCCCAGGGAGGGGCCCCTTCCCCGAGGGTCCCGAGGTTCCCCTCCTCTCTTCCCGTCCCTTCTCCCTTCGTGACTGAGCCTAGGTGTGCAGGCTCGTATGTACGAAGCCCGTTTGGGCTCCATGACACGTTTCCGCACACTGGTGGAAGAGGTCGCTCGCCCCCAGATCCCCGCTCGTGCCGTGCTCCGTAGTGTTGGGACAATGGTAAGCGGAACTGTGTCCGGAGGGCAGCCTGAGGACCATCCGCTAATGACGGCGGAACCAGGCGTATCCAATTCAGGAGAGCTACGCTCAGAGCTCTTCAGGAGAGCGCGAGAGGTGCAGCTGAGCCAGACAGCGACGGCAGCAGCATCGACCAGTCCACCAGCAGCAGATGACGACAACTGGTGGGCCGGAGACTGGACAGGCTGGGATTGGTCAGCCTGGTGGGCACGAGGGTCTTGGGACGACGGGGGAGCTGATTGGGCAGCATCATCATGGGGATGGTCGGGTAATCAACGCTCCGACACGAATCGAGATTTCGGCGCCCCGCCGGTCTGGCTGGGCTTCGAGCGCCTTGACCTGTTTAGATCGAACCTCAGACTCTGGTCGCTGAGGACGGGCTTCAGGAAAGAAGTGCGGGCCAGCAAGGTGCTCGAGACTCTTCTTATAGACGTCCAGGCCAAGCTCCGGCTCGTTAGGGCCACTCGACTTGGAGGACGGGATCTCTAAGTTGCTCGACCACCCCTCCATCCTCAACGGGAATGGCCGGGCGACAAAGAACGGGAAGCCCACGACCTCGCGTTCTTCGAGTCTGCAATCAGGCGCAACGAGTCTATCATCGATTCTGCTGTACGACGGGGCGCCTAAGTGACGGAGGCCGAATTGCGCGGACTGACCGTGCCAGACGCGATCAACGCTGGATATCTGGAGGAGGGGGGGCCACCTTAAGCGCCCAGAACATGATGAACCTTCTTGCTCTGTCTGGTGGTCTACGTGACTTCGCCTCGATAAGACAAGCCCTCCTCCTCCTTGACGTTCGAGAGAAAGGCAAACATCCAGAACAATCGAGCGTTCTTGGAGATCAGAAGACCTACCAGGCCGACTTCTCCAGCGCCGAGGACGCCCCGCCTCCGCCGGCCGCGTGGGAGAAGGCAGCAACCTACTGCGATGACGCGGGCGACTCCTTCGAGCTGCCCAAGGAGGACGCGAAGGTCTTTCTCGAGTCTTTGGACTCCCAGGATTTTAACGAAGAGGACCTCATGCCCGCGGAGAAACACGGGTGGGAGAAGCGACGCGCCTGGGCCGAGGCGCGAAAGATGGAAGCTACGAGACGCCTTGATCTAGAGTTTTTTTTCACCGGAAGAGAGCGAGCGAATCTTGGCTTCACCAGGGTTATGTCGGCCGGCCTGCAGAAGAAGATTCGATGTGCCAATTGTCATTGGTCCTAAACATACCCTTGCCCGGGGTCGGCGTGGGTGAACAGTGCCGCCCGGTGGATGGGGCACTTGCCACTGCGCCCGATCAGCCTGCCGCGCGCGCGCTCTGGCTCAGCGTCCGCGCGTCAGGACGCAGCGACGCGCTGAGTGGCTGGTTGTTTGATTGCAGCGACATGCCCTGGCTTGCGTCAGGGACGTCTGGGTGCATTGGGGGTGCCTGCAGGGTTTAGAACAGCATTGGAGTGTTGGTGCTTGTATAATTTGGGGACAGGCGCCGCCATTCCGTCGCGTTTGGGCCTGCCCACAGGAGCGTCGTTGCAATCTCGCGCTTTCCCGGGGGTCGCTGCGGCCGCGTTCGGGGGAGCTCTGCTCCAGGAGACGCACCTCCACGCTCGCGACATCTGCGCCCAGGGGGCGCGGCGCAGCCGCGCGGGGGTGAAGGCTGTCTGTCCTGGCGCCTGGCGCGGCTGGCAGCGGCGGCGCGGGCGGCGCCCGCGCGGCGTCGGGCGGCGTCGGCGTCGCCGCCCCCGCCGCGCGCGGCCTGGCCAACGCCGGCGCGGCGGGGGGCGGCCGCGCGACTTGCAGCGACGGGCGCGGCATGGTCGCGGCGACGGGCGCAGTCCGCCGCGGCGGCCTCGCCCTCGGAAGCATCTACCTGGCCAGCGACATGGCGGTGGAGGCATCGCTGCGGGCCCTCATCGAGATCGGCGACGCGCTGGTTCCCTAGGGCAGGCCGCGGGTCATCGGCGGCGATTCCAGCGACGCGCCTGGCGTCTTCAAAGCGAAGGCTGGCTGGTGGCTGGAGGCGGTGCAGGGCGCAATCGTGCAGTCAGTCGAGGGCGAGACTTGTTTCCAGGCGGCCGTGCCAGTGAACCTCGACTACTTCGTCGTGCGCAGCGGTCTGGCGGAGGCCTCGAGCTGCTGCAGCGCGGTCACCCTTGGGCCGTTCAGGCGGCGCTGCGCCGTCAAGCTCGCGGTGAACACGCGCATGGAGATCGCGCTGGTGCGGATCCTGAAGCAGCCGAGGCCTTTCCCGAGGGAGCTGCCTATCGGCCCGCGGCGCGAGGCCGCCCCGCCGCCAGCCGACCCGCGGGCGCTGGCGGCCTTGGCGGCTTCCCCCCCAGCCGCGATGGAGGAGGCCCATTTCGGGGCCATGCGCCAGGCCGAGGTAGAGCTCTGCTGCGCATTCCACATCGACGACCCGCTGGACGAGCAGGCGCACTGCGGGCGCGACCACGAGCCCGAGAAACATTGGGCGCGCCCTGCCTCCGACCACCCGCAGATCTCGGGCGGTCCCAAGTCGAGCGGACAGGCGCGGCGACTCCTCACCGTGGCCGACTGCCTGGGCGATGCCGCCGCGCAGCGGCGCCTGCCGGCGCAGGCGGCCAGGCGTTGCGGCGCGCGCTGGGTCGCAACGGTGGCGGCCGCGGCCGTCGCGCCCGCCGACGAGCTGGCGGCGCTGGCCCCCGAAACTCGCCTCGGGGCCGCCGAGCGCAGCCGACGCCGTCGCGAACGCTTCAACATATGGGTGCTGGAGGCACTCGAGCACGGCGCAGGCTGGCCCCGTGCTTGGCGGCGCGGCCCGCGCGGCTGGCACGAGGGCGAGCTGGACATGCTGGGCGCCCCGAGAGCTGGCCAGCGCGAGGTGGGCGCCATCGACGGGCGCTGGGCGACCGAGGTCTGGAGCGGCCGACCGCTCGGACGGCGGGACTTCGAGAGTCGAGAGCCAGTCGGACCCGGGGGCGCTGCCCAGGCCGACTGGTCCTTCGCGAGGCGAACGGGCATGGGCGTCGACCGCGCGTCGCCCCGAGCCCTCGCCCAGGTCTCCGCGGCAACGGCCGAGCTCTTCGCGGGCCTTTGCACGGCGGCCGAGGGGCGGGGCGGATGGCCTCTGGCGGCGCGGGCGGCGCTCATCGCGATGCTGCCCGAGCCCGCGGGCGGCTGGGGGCCCATCAGACTGCTGCCCAGCGCCCCGCGGATCTGGAAACAGCTCAGGCAAGCCGAGGCGCGGCGCTGGGTAGCCACCCCCCGCGGCAGCGGCGCAGGCGCCTTCTGGGGCGAACCTGGGCGCTCGGCCCGGGAGTCAGCGCGGCGCCGGGCGCTGGCCGCCAAGGCGGCAGGGGCGCAGCAGCTTCGCGGAGCCGCGCTGCTGATCGACCTCGAGAAGGCGTGCGAGACGGCGCGACTGGCCCGAGCCGAACATCTGGCCCGCCGAGCTGGCCTGCACGGCAGACTGGTCCGCTGCGCCATGTCGACCCACCACGGGCGACGTCGCGCGCGGGCGAGCGCCGTCGTAGCTGCATGAGGCGCGCGCGTTGGACGCGGGCTTGCTGGCTGGTTGCCCGCGCGCGGGGGGGAGTCCGAAGGCGGCGATGCCCCCAGTGGCGAAGGCGCGCGCCGAGGAGTTCGGCGCCTGCAGCAGCGGTGAATTGCAGTCCGACATGCACGTCTTCTACGACGGGCGATCGCGAAGTACCTGGTGGAGGCGGGGCTCGCGGCGGCCGCGGGCCTCGCCGCGCTCGGCTGCAGGATCTCGGGGGCCAAGACGGAGGCGGCGGCCGCCGACGCGCCGGCGCGGGGCGAGGTCCAGGCGGCGCTGAAATCCAGCGCGCTGAGTGCCAGGCCGACGAAGGCCACGAATCAACTGGGCGCGGACTTCTGCTTGAACGGCTCCGCCGCGGCAGGGGCGGCGAGGAAGCGGCTCGCCGAGGCCCGCGAGCAGCTGGGGCGGGTGGCAGGTGTGCGGCGCCAGTCCATCAGCGCCACCATGCGCCTGCCGGCGGGCGGCCTCCGCCCGACGAGCAGTGGCGCTCGGCGGTCGGGTCGCTCGCCTTCGGCAGCGCGCGGGCCCGACCCCTGCGGGCGGGCTTCGCGCTGGCAGCCGGCTGAGCTGGCGACGCGCGCCTGGGGGCGCGGGCTCGCCGCGCGAGGCCGCCCGGGCACCGCCGGCGACGTGCTCCTGGGCGTGGAGGCGCGCCGTGCGGGTTCGCCTCGAGCAGGGCCCCAGCGGCCTGGCAGGGGGCGGCCCCGCGACGGCAGCGCTGCTCGCGCTCGAGAGGCTCGGCTGGAGCTCAACGGCAATGCACCGCGGGGCCGTGGACGACGGGGCCCCGCTGAACCTCGAGGAGGTCGGCGGCCGCGCGCTCCGCGGGCTCATCCGCGAATCGCGCCTGCGCTGGCTTTGGCGCGAGGCTGCAGCTCGCGACGAGGACCTCGAGCACGCGGCCAGCGGCGCCGCCGTCCGCGGCCTCCGACGGCGGCTGCACGACACTCAGGCGAACGCCGAGCAGCGGGCGCGGCGGTCCAGCGCCCGCAACGCAGCCCTCGGCGGGCTCTGGCCCGTCGCTCGCCAGCCGTCCTCGACTCGCCGCTGCGCCGCTCGGGCGCTTGCCCCGCGCGGCGCGGCACGGCGCGGCACTTCGCCTGGCGGCGCCCCGCCCTCGCGGCGGAGAGGCGCGACGGCGGGCGACGAGGCGTTGCCGGCGTTCGCCGACGTGGCCGCGGCCCCCGACAGCGAGGGCCCCCGCTACTCGAGGGCCCTGGCCCCCGACCAAATGGCCGCCCCCCCGCCGCCGCTGGAGACCGAGGAGGCGCGTTGGAGCAGCAGCTGCGGCTACGGGGCCCGGGCGGGCGCCAGCGCACTGTGCGCCGACGGCTCGACGACGCGCCGCAAGGCGGGGTCGCCCGAGGTGCGCGCTGGCTGGGGGCTCGCGGCGCTGCAGGCCCGCGGCGCGGCGCGCGGCGCCCGGGGGCGCGTCCCCGCCCGAGCGCCGCAGGGCGCCAGCGCGGGCGAG
This sequence comes from Prorocentrum cordatum, assembly GCA_963575745.1. Taxonomy (NCBI): domain Eukaryota; class Dinophyceae; order Prorocentrales; family Prorocentraceae; genus Prorocentrum; species Prorocentrum cordatum. The sequence continues at coordinate 71,608 of CAUYUJ010001068.1, forward strand.
ATCCTGGCCGCGGCCCGCGCCCTGCGCTGGGGCAAGCCTGGCGCGGGCGGAACCTTCGAGATCGGGACGGACTGCGAGCTGCTTGCGACGGGGTTCGCCGCGGGCAGGGCCCGGCGCCGCGCGTGGGAACGCCCGCGCCTGGAGATGCGGCGCGAGTTCTTGCGGGCCGCGGAGAGCTTCGGAGGCCAGCAGCACGCGCGGGCCACCAAGGCGACGGGGCACGCCGCGCCCCCATCGGTCTGCGACGGCGCCACCGCTCCGGACGACTACGAGGGCAACCGCGCCGCGGACAGCTTCGCCCGGGAGGGCGCGAAGCTCCGCCCCGCGCGCGAGGCGGCGGCGAGGCGGATCGAGCTGGCCGACGCGATCGCGGCGGCGACGGCTCGTTGGTTCGGCGAGGCGCTGCAGCTGGGGAGCGACGCCCTCGCGGCGGTCGACGGCGCGGGCGCGGGCACCGCGGGGCCCGCCTGCTGCGGGCGCGGGCGCCGGCGACGAGGCGCCGCGCGCTGCCGCGACGGCGGGCCAGGCTGCGGGCATTAGCCGTGCGCTGCGCACGGCACTGCGGTCTCGGATTCGCACGGGACGCGCTGGCTCTGCGACGCATGCGTGGGCCGCTCGGTCGGTGCGCCCGTCCGCGGTGGACCGCTTGGGCCCCGAGCGGCGGGGCGGGAGCGCCAGGCCCTTGGCCGGCGAGCGGCGGGCCCGCGCGCGGACTTCCGCGAGCGCGGGCCGAGGAGGCGCCGAGGGCGCGGGAGCGGCCGCCGCTGGCGCCGCAGCGGCGGCGGCGACGGCGTCCCAGGCGCGCGGCGGCGCCCAGTGCGGCGACGGCAGCGCGGAGGAGGGCAGCGCAGCCGTGGGCGCCGAGGACGCGGGCGGCCGCCCGCGATGGTGGAATGTGAGCGGCCACCGGCGTGGGACAGCGCCGCCTCGTCTTCTGCGCGGTCTGCGGCTGCTGCGCGGACGGCGCGAGAGTTGCGTCGCTCCGCAACCAGCGCGCGGGAGGCGCCAGCGCCCGCCAGGCAGCCGCGCTGAGGAGGGCGCGGCAGGGGAGGCACCCCGCGCGGAGCGGCGCAAGTGCCGAGCTCGGCGGCGGCCGCCCTGAGCCGCTGAGCCGCCAGCGCAGCCGCTCGCGTGGGCGCAGCTCGGAGGCGGGAGGCCCGAGCCGATGAGCGCCACGGGGCGCTCACCCCCGCCCCTCCTCCCTCGGTGGGGCCCGAGGGCCCCGCGTGATTGCATGTCCATTTATCACGGCTGCGCCGAGCACCGCTCCCAGACCGTATAGTCAATACCCGATTCACATCATCAACATTATCATCAGCATCATAATCACCAACATCATCAACATCATCAGTAGCAGCAGCAACATCGTCATCATGTTCTGGCCTTTGGTCCCCATGCTGTGCCGCCTCCTCTTCTTCAGCCACAACGGCGAGGGCCGCGCGCACCGGCACCAGGATACGGCGTGTGTGAGGAGTGCGCAGGGACAGAGGAGGGGGAAGCTCGGGCAATCGAGATGCGGTGGGAACTCCTCTCGATTTGAGCAATGACGCTGCTGAAGAAGTTTCCTGCTATTCTGGCCTTCGGGCCCCCCCACCTTTTCTCCCACGGCCGGGCGGCGGATCGGAGTCGAGGCCCCCTTGGCCCTCCTGAGCAGCCCGCTCGGAAGCCCCCTCCTGCATTTTCCACGGCCCCCCCCCGCCCTCCCGAGCAAGGCCGATAAGACTCGCATGGGGGGCGGGTGCGGCGAAGAGGCGTCCCGTCCCCTGCCCGCGCGAGAAGCCGAGAGGGTTCGTGCCGGCGGGGCGGGGGCGGCGAAGGAGGCGTCCTTCCACCGGGGCGGGGGGCTTCCTCGCGGGACGAGCGACATGGGTACGGAAAGGACGGGCGTGAAGACTGACAGCAGATCCTGCTCAATTCGAGCAGGATTTGCTGTCGGTGTCGCCGCGGAAGGTGTCCACAGAAGACGAGGCCGCCTGCCCAACGGCAGCCGCTGCCGGTTTTGGACCACGCTTGCCAAAAAGGGCGTCGTGCCCCGTTCTCCCCCGCCCGCTTCGGGCGTCGAAGTCCCAGGAGGGTCGGGGCCTCCTCGCGATCCCTCTGCCCGTCGAGGGGCCCTCTCGGAAGGCCTCCCCCGCTCCCTTCTCTCGAGGGGCCCCCCCACGGTCCTCGAGGAGAGGGCTCCCCCTCCGCCCCCCCCATCGTGCCCGCCGCCGGGAGGAGCAAGCTCGCCGCCGCCGCCGCTGCCGACGACGACGACGACGACGACGACGACGACGACGACGACGACGACGACGCCACCCGGAGGAGCCAGCTCGACGACCCTCCACGTCTGCGCCCCACATCGCCCTGCTCACGTCGGAGCCGGGGCCGAGCCTGCTCCAGGGCCTGCAAGCCCTGGGGAAGCCCGAGGAGGCCCCCGCGAGCATGAGGACGTTTCGAGGGCTACAAAGCAGGGTTCGTTTCGATTCCGCCGACTCGATTCGATTTGATTTCGATGGCCTCGGATTCTGATCCGCCTCGCCTTCGGATTCCGAGCTGGGTTTGGGTTCCTGCATGAAGGCCTACAAGCTTGCCGATTTCCGCCGACCCGACTTCTCCCGACTTGGTTGGCGATTTCTGCCGATCCGATTCATTTCGATCGCTGAACCGGCTTATCGATGTATCGATGTATTGATTCGATGTTGGGCTCTCCTGCGAAGACAGGGCACGATCCAAGCGGTACGTTTGCGATTTCGTGGGTAGTTTGCGTTTGAGGCGGAGCGAAGGCGGAACGAGGGAGCACGATAACATAACGATAACATGCAGCACTGCTCAGGTCGAGCCCTGCAGAAAACGGCGTCCGTGAACATCTTTTCTTGGGTCTCCGCGCCAGGGATGGGGGGGGCCCAGCGCGGATCCAAGAGTCGGCGGTCAAGTCCGAACCCTACCCTCGCCGATCAACGGTTCAGGACACTCGGTGGGCAGCGCGGGTAGGGCTCGGAATTCGTCGAACACGTGGCGAAATCTGAATCCTAACCCTGTCTCCCATAGATTCTTGTGAATTGATGGTTGGCGGGGATAGGGTTCGGAATTCGCCATCCAAACAAATCCGCGCGGAGATCCGACAGTTTGTGTATACGCATGCGTTTCTTCCTTAAGGTTGCCAATGGTCAAGGTGGACAGCACCAAAACGTGTGGAACCCGGATTGAGCCCGACTCTCTCGACTCCGAGTGCGTCGACGGCCTCATGATGCTGGGGGACGCGAACGACAAGGAGGATAGGAACACCAGCTTGCACAGCGTGTGCAAGGCCTATCAGAGCGCGGACGCGTACAGCCCCGAGCAGGTCAGCCGTCCGAAGGCCCTCGACTTCATCAGCCTGCTGCGTAAGCACGGCGTCGGCACCGTGGTGCGCACGAATGCCAGCAACGAGGAGGGCCTCAGGGAGGTCGGAGGAAGCTACGACCCCGCGGCCCTGAGAGAGCAGAGCATCCACCACCTGGACTTTTTCGTGAAGGACGTCAACGGCGGCATCCCGCCGCCTCGCCTCATCATGTCCTTCCTGCAGGAGACGGACCCGTCTCCTTCCTCCTCCTTCCTTTTCTCCTACTGCTTGCCCTTACGCGTGCTGCTTTTAATGAAGGCCTCGCCGGCGTTTGGAGCTCGATTGGTGTACAGCTTCGCTGCGATGGGGGAAAACAGAAAAACCTGCAGGAGATGGACCGCACCGCGCTGCGGGGCGACGCCGGGAGCCAGCCGGCCGCGGAGGGCGAGGCGCGGGTGCCGACTCCCGTCTCGGGGGGCAGCCGGAGCAGCCCGGCCTCGGAGGAGTCAGGCGTGTCGCAATCGGGGGCGATACGGTTCGGGGAAACGTAAGACCCGAGTACGCGGGAACTCGGGTTTGCTGGCGCCTTTTGACGATCTCGTCCTGGATTCTGACGGTTCAGTCTTCGTGGGATGTTTGCAGCAGGAGGTCTCGTCAGATTTCAGGTTAGGTCTCGTCATTTTTCATGATGGCCCCGTCAGGCCAACCTGAGTCCTTTGAACCCATGTGCTCCGTGTCCCCGAACGGTGGGGGCATTGGTTGAGATCGGACGGGGCTAGGACGAGGATAAATTCCAGAGCGTTCCAAAACGCTCTAAGAGCGTTCTAGAACGCTCTGAGAGGGCCGCGGACCCGAGACCTGCTCCAGAGCCGCCTGATTTCAGAGATCCTCGATTTATCCTCATCCGATTTTATCCTCGTCCTGGCTTCGTCTCAGGCGTTGGTTGAGAGGTGTGCCCAGGGGTCTTCAGGCCCTGGAAGAATCCGTATCTGATGAGGGCGGCGGTGATAAGCCCTGGCCAGTCTACGCTTCGAGTTCCACCAGCTTCCAAACTCTAGATTCCTCATCAAACGGTTCCGTATCCAATGCCCTCACTATCTGATCGAAGAAGAATCTCAGCCAGCCTGGGCCCGGAACAGTGCACTGCTGAAGTGTGGAGGCGGAGGCTGTGCAGTGTTACGCCATGCGGTGAAAGCTATGTGGTACGAGCTACAGTCGGGGCTCTGAATAAGGAACCCTTTTCGTTGAGGAGGGGCTCCGTGTTCCTTCATCGTTTCACACTTTGCCCCAGGTTCTCCTCGGATTCTCGATGGGAAGTCGAAGTTGAACTTCTGGAGAAAAGGGGCCGCGTTCCCTATCTAGGGTTCCTGAGGTCAACGCCCCGACGGTTATGGAGGTGGACACTGAGCAGTGTGAGCTGTGTGACGCAGGCTATGTGATGCAAGCTGCGTGGGGGCGGCCACGGGGCGGGCACCAAAGCCCAAGCCTCGGGTGACCCGCCCCATGCCTCAAGAGAGCAAGTACAGTGGAGGCCCATGCCAAGGAACACCCTTCCTGCCCCCAGGGTGCCCTGGGTTTCGCGGGTCTCGATGGTTCTGCTGCGGGAGAGCGCGTCGCTCCCACACCAACTATCCATCGACGCCCTGGGGTCTCGGGGTGGGGTTTCTTGCGGAAGGTCTCTCGTGGGCGAGCTCCTACTGCAAAAAACCCTAAGTGCAAGCACTGCTTGGGGGAAATCAGCGTACAGTCGGGGCCCTGAAGAAGGAACCCTTTTCGTTGGGGAGGGGCTCCGCGTTCCTTAAGTGTTTCACAGTTTGCCTCAGGCTTTCCTTATGATTCCGACCGGAAATCGAAGGTTAACTTATGGAAAAAAGGGGCCTCGTTCCCTATTTAGGGTTCCTTAGGTCAACGCCCCGACTGTGCAGATACACTGCCGGAGGTCCGCGAGGATCTCTTGGGTCGGCGCTGGGCCTCCCTGGCGGCGACCGCGCCAGGGAAGCGGGTTCTGCGCCGATCCACGCGAGCCTCCGAAAGCTCGGTGTTGTTGCCCTGTCTTTTTCTAGACAGCCAGGGATGGAGGGGGATCGGAGTCGGGGGTGGACAGAACCCCCAACAGTGACGCGTCGATTAGTGAATTGTCCGTTTTCGGTTCTCGAGAGGGCGCCGCGGTCGTTATTTTCCAGGCTCGCGCCCGCCAGGTTTGGGCCTCAGGTCGTTTTCACTAAACCACGCTTTACTAAAGGGAGGTCTGTCCATCCCCGACGGAGGCTGCAGGGAGGAGGCTCGAAGGAGGCGCACTGCCCTCCTGGGGCGCAGAAGAGGCACGAGAGGGGCACCTTCCACGAGATCCGACGCTGCGACAAGACTGCAGGCACCGCCGAGAACCACGCCTGGAGCCCCAGACCCCATCTGTCTGTGGCGCTTCTTCGCAACGCATCCCGGCGTGAGGCTCAGAGTCGACCGCCGTGGAGAGGATGCGACGCCCAGCTTGCACGGTGTCCTCCCCTCCACTGATTGTGCCCCCCCGTGCAGCGGCGCCCGAAGGAGGCTCCGGCGCCTGCCGTCGTGGTGCACTGCAAGAGCGGCTTCGGCCGCAGCATGCTGTTCGCCTGCCTGCTGGTCATCCACAAGTGCGACGTGCCGGGTCGCGCCCTGCTCGGCTGGGCACGGATGTACGGGGCGCGAAAGCGACCACAGCCACTGTTTTTTTTTGTTGTTGCCGCCTTCCAGCCCGCAGAAACAAAGCAGTGGTTGTGGTCATTTTCGTTAAGCTTGGCACCAGGGAAATGACCACAACCACTGCTTCTTTTTCGGCCGGCTCGAAGGCGGCGAAAACAAGGAGCAGTGGCTGTGGTCATTTTCCCGTCCCGCAGGATGGTGCGGCCAGGCGCGTTCACGGTGCCGGAGCAGGAGTTCAAAGAAGAGCAAACGGCATAAGCACAAGCGTTCGGCGCTCCAGGGCTCCTGGCATTGCGCTCCGTCCCAGCGCAGATCCAAGAGATCCGTGCGGAGCCCCGAAAGTTTATCGGGACACGCTGTCGGCGTCGCCGCGGACGTTGTCCATTTGACACAGACGGCCGCCAGCCCAACAGCCGCCGCTGCCGATATCGGACAGCATCTGTTGTTGGGCATCGTAGCTTTTTTCCCGGAAAGGACAGAGGCCCAGGGTTCTCTTTTAGATGTTTCCCCCTTGGCCCCGACTTGAGGTGGGCCAGCAGAATTATTCTTTGATAAATAACGGGTTTCGGTGGACCAGCGGAATCATTGTTGAAGATCTCTCAGGAGAAACGCTGGTTCTTGAAATTCCAATTGATGAAACACATGGTAAAGTTAATTTCTTATTTGGTCGCAGATGTCTCGAGCGAAACGTTTATTTTGCATCATTTGTTGAGGACATTTTGAGCGAAATGTTTGTTTTGGAAAACGCGCCACTGAGTGCCCCAGTAATTGAAAAGGGGGGGGGGGTCGCAGAACCCCTCCCCCTCCCCCCAAGGGGTGAATTCTTCGGACCCCCCTTTTTGCGCTGGAAAAGAGGGGGGTAGTGAGCAGAAGGTAGAGAGTACTGTGTAGTGAGTAGTGACTAATGAGTAGTGGGTAGTGTGTAGTGAGTAGCGCGCAGTAAGTTTTGATAAGCGAGTAGAAAGTGGTGCGTGGCGAGCAGTGAGTACTGAGTAGTGAGTCGTGCGTAGTAAGTAGTGAGTCGTAGGTAGTGATTAGCGTGTAGCGAATAGTGAGTACGGAGTAGGGAATAGTAAGTATTGAGCAGTACGCAGCTAGTAGCGATTTGTGAGTACTGCGCACTGAGTAGCGTGTGTGAATAGCAAGTAGGGAGCAGGGAGTAGTGAGTCATGAGTTGTCAGTAGTGGGAGAATTGTGTTCTCTATAGTGAGTAGTAGTAGTAGTAGTAGTAGTAGTAGTAGTAGTAGTAGTAGTAGTAGTAGCGATAAGTGGGCAGTGAGTAGTGGGTAGGGCGTAGTGAGTAGTGAATACTGCGAAGTGGGTATCGAATAGTGGGTAGTGGAGTAGCGAGAAGTGAGTTATGAGAATTGCGTAGTGAGTAAGGCGTAGTGAGTAGTGAATAGTGAGAAGTCGATATTGAGTAGTGGGTCGGGAATAGTGAGTATTGAGTAGTGAGAAAAGATTAGTGAGTAGCGAGTAGTGGGTAGTGGGTAGTGACTACTGGGTAGTGAGTAGGGAGTAGTGAGGAAGCAGTAGCGAGTACTGAGTAAGCAGTAGTGAGTACTAAGTAAAGGGCAGTAGTGAGTTGTAGGGAATAGTGAGTAGCGAATAGTGAATAGTGAATAGTGGGTAGTGGGCAAAGAGTAGCGACTTGTGAATAGTGAGTTGCAAATCGTGAGTTGTGAGTTGCGAGTAGTGAGTAGTGAATTGCGAGTTGCGTTGTGAGTAGCGAGTACTGAGTAGTGAGTTGTGAGTAGTTTATAATGAGCTGTGAACGATGAGTAGCGATTAGGGGGTAGGGAGTAGAGAGTAGTGGGTAGTGAACTGTGTGTAATGGGTAGTGTGTAGTGCGCAGTAAGTTTTGAGAACTGAGAGATGACCAATGAATGGAGCGTAGCGAGAAGTGAGTGGTGAGTAGTGAGTAGCGAGCCGTGCGTAGTGAGTAGTGATTAGTGAGTCGTGTGTAGTCAGTCGTGAGTAGTGAGTAGTGTCAGTGAGTATGGAGTAGTGAGTAATGAGCAGTGGGTCGTGATTAGCGAGTACTGCGCAATGAGCAGCGAGTAGTGGATAGCGAGTAGGGAGTAGTGAGTCGTGAGTAGTGAGTAATGGGAGGAGTGTGTAGTGTATAGTGAGTTGTAGTAGCGAGCAGTGTGGCGCAAGTAGTAAGTAGGGCGCAGTGAGTAGCGATTAGCGAGAAGGTATTGAGCAGGGGGTCGTGAGTAGTGAGTAGTGAATTGCGAGAAGTGAGTGGTGAGTAGGGCGTGGGGAGTAGTGAATCGTGAGAAATGGTATTCGAATACTGGTACGGAATAGTATGGAATAGTGAGTAGTGACTAGTGAGTAATGCGAAAAGATGAGTGAGTAGTGGGTAGTGGGTAGTGGGTAGTGACTACTGGGTAGTGAGTAGTGAGTAGTGAGTAAGCAGTAGTGAGAAGTGAGCACGCGCTGGTGGGCAGTGAGTACAGAGTAAAGAGTATTGGGTGTTGGGTAGGGAGTAGTGAGTAGCGAATCGTGAGTAGTGAGTAGTTGGGAGTAGGGGGTAGCGAGTAGTGTGTAGTGAGTAGTGTTTGCGAGTTGTGACTAGTGAGTTGCGAGTCGGGAGTAGAGTTGTGAGTAGTGGGTAGGGAATAGCGAGTATTGGGTACTGATTTGCGAGTTGTGAATAGTGAGTAATGAATACTGAACAATGAGTAGCGAGTGGGGAGTAGAGAGTAGCGAGTAGGGATTAGTGCCTAGTGAGCAGTGTGTAGTGAGTAGTGAATAGTGAGTAGTGAGTAGTTGGTAGCGAGTAGTGAGTGGTGGGTAGTGACTAGTGGCGTTTTCTGCTCAAACCAAATTCCAGGCGTTCCCGCAGAGGCGCAAATTCCAGCAACGAAGGGGGCCTTCGCGACCGGAAAACAAATCGGTCGCGACCAGACGAAATTCGGTCGCGACCGAGGGGCCAATTTCGGTAACGGCAAAACGAAATTCGGTCGCGACCGAGGGGCAAATTCGGTAGCGATCGAGCGTAAATTTCGGTAGCAATCCCCTCCAGTGCCATCCTCATCGCCGTCGCGAGTGCGCGAGGTGCGATGATGTGATGTGATGTGATGATGGTGATGATGATGACGATGATGATGATGGTGCCGAGGATGTTGTTGAGGATGATGGTGATGATGGTGCTGATGATGATGATGATGATGATTGTGGTGATACTGATGCTGATTATGATGATGATGTTGATGAGGATGATGATGGTGCTGATGTTGATGATGCTGATGGTGATGATGATAATGATGATGCTGACGATGGTGATCTTCACTTCCGCACGTGTATGGGGCGCGATGGTTAGGCGCGTCGTTTAGTACACCACATTCGACCTACCGCGAGCCCTGCATGCTTACACACATGAGACGGGTTAGAAATGTTGACCAGGTGAAACTGAGATGTTGATCGTAGCAACTTCAGAAACGAACAACGCATCTTGGCCAATGCAACGTACGTACATTCGGTCGCATGTCTTCGAAATGTGACCCGATGGACGTACGGGCATACAAGCGAATCAGTTATGTACAACAGAACTACGCTCCTGGCCCATCCTCCGACTCCGCATGAACTTACTCTCCCTCCCCTTCCCCGCCCCCTCTTTCCCCGCGTCGCATGCGCCGATTGACGGGCACGTTTGGCAGTGCACGTGCGAGAAAGAGTGCGATCCGATGAGGGGGCGAGGAGGGGCGAAGGATGACAGAGAGGAATGAGGGGAGGGATGACGAGGTGAAGGGAGGTGAGAAGGGCCGATGGGGAGACGGAACGCCTTGTTGCGGCCTCAGCAGCTGCGCCCTCAACTAGGGCGCTGGGAAGGGCGTCGGGCACAGGTGCGGCGGTCGCGTGGGGAGTCGGGCAGGGCTGCGCCCTGGCCAGGGGGTCGGGCAGGGCGGTCGAGCGCCGCCGGGGGGCAGCGGACCAGGGGCGGGGGGGATGGGGGAGACAAGGTGGATGAGAGGGGGGTAGGATTCGGAGGATCATAATACTTCCTCTCCCCCGTCCTCATCCTTCTTCTCATAGTTCCCTACATGTTCCACCTCGCGAATTGCGTGCAATGGGGGCGCTGCTGAGTTGCGTTGGCCGCGCTGGGGCCTAGAACCGCTACGCGGCGGAAGATCGCACCACATTGATGGTACCATATATATTCACGGGTTGCGCCGTATAGGTAGCACCACGGAAGATTACACCGAAACGTCGATTGTGACATGTAGGTTGCATCACATTGGTTGCACCACACACGTTGCACCAGCGCTTGTGGCTCCAGATATATTTCACTACGTAGATTGCACCACATATACTACATTTGGTTGCTCCACATATATTGCACCGCATACAGTGGCCGTGGTAGTGGTAACAGTGGTAGTACTGGTGTTGATGATGATGGTAGTGATAATGGTTGTGGTCTTGGAATCAACGAGAGGTACATGAACTGGTGGATTGAGACACAGCCCGTTTCCATCTCGACAGGCCGCGCCTTCGCGCGGATCGCAAATGCCGCATCGCGCGGCCGCGCTCCCAAACTTGGGCAACGTTGAGCATCGGTCCAGAGCTCTTCTTCCTCCGATTAGTTATCCTCGTGTTCCTCCTCCTCCTTTTCCTCCACCCGTTCGCGGCCGAACCGCGTTCAATCCGCAACTAAACGTGACGTCTCGAAATCCGCCCGTGCCCAGCGGGCACCAGGCCGACGTTCTCTGTCGCCTTGATTTCCCCCTCGTCGGCTATTTCGGCATAACCCCGTTAACCCCTCCCCTCTCCCCTCAGTCACTTCATTTTTTCCAGCTTCAACCCGCCCCTCCACTCCAACCGCCAAATGGGCAGTGCGGGAGCAGATGCATCGCGAAGCGTGCGTCATACCCCCCTATGCGCCAGCCGTTGCACAGTTTGCGCGGAAACATTGAAATGTCGCTGCCGACCATGATGGAGGCGCACACGCGAACGAAATGCCTCATGAAGTCTTCTGCCTGGTAGCACCAGGACCACCGTGGGTTCATGAATTCTGAAGATTGAACTGTGTGCCACAGCTAATGATGTTTGTTCACCGTGCTCCGTTTCAGCTGTTTCTCATCCCTCCCCCGGCTGGCTAAAGCTCCATAAAAAATCAAACAGCGCTCGACTGAAGTCATGCACGTCTTGTGCTGATCGGGAGTCATATACATGCCAGACGATCCCACCTCTTTGTAATATTCGTTGAGATGCTCTACGCACTTCGTGCGCATACGTCGAAACTGTGATCCATCGTCGTAGTGCCCCTTGAGCACGGTTAACATCGCTGGCACCAGATGTCGTTGTTTGGCGGCTTTTACTTCCTTTTTTAAACAAGGGTAATCCCCATGAGGTGTTTGTTCGTTGCTAACGAAATATCTCAGACCGAATTGCCCCCCTGCCCGGAAATTCCCAGGCTGGCGGTACGTTCGCCCCGTCGCCTCCTCGCTACTTCTCTAAGCCTCCAACCCCATTCGCCGCGCCTCTCCCCCCTCCATTTCCTTATCCCCCCCCCCCCCCATTCCACCGTTATCGAATTATCCTCCGGATCCGCATCCTCCCCATCATCTCTATCTCCTCGTCCCTTTTCTTCCTCCCCATCGTCAGTATCCTCACCCTTTGTGCACCCCAACTGTTCCTCATCCTCCACCTTGTCTTCCCCCTGCCATACAATGGCATCCTGATCCTCATCATCCTTCTGGTCAGCGCGAAATGCGTATGCATTGGGCGGGCGGCTCGCGCAGCATTCACGAATGAAATCCGATGTTTAGCCCCCTGCCCCTTATACTCATCCTGGATGCGCCCCCAAAGCTCGGCAGCAGCTCGCTTAACAGTTTGCCTGGGCCGACGCTGTTCGAATGCAATCTCGTGGCAGCGTGTCCCAAGGATATGGCCGGCTACTCCTAGGTCCACTGTGCGCATGGAATCGATCGCGAGGGCGCGGCCCGTGACCCCGTGGATTTCAAACAGCGGGCGGTCGAACTCGCGCGGGCGGTCTGGCCGAGATTGAAGCGCCCAATGGTTTGGGATCCGCTCCTCGCGGATGTTTCCTTAGTAGGGGCTTGATGATCACGCGTGCCCCCCCCTCTCTTCGCCCGCCCCCGCCCCGCCCGTTTCCGCCAGCCAACCCGCCGCCGCGCTCGACAAAGCACATTGCATGGCGCGAAGGCGAGATAAGCACGGTGGATGGGCGGGGCGGGGGGGGGGGGGCTGAGCAGGCGGGCGGGGTGTGGGGGGGCATGGGCGTTCATTTAGCCCGCCACGCGGAAACGTCCATTGATTTGATCCCCCCGTATTTCTCTCACAAAGTCAATGAACGGATTCGAGGACAGATTTGCGCTACATGCCCAACATGGATCGACAGCATTCGGCGCGGGAGCCCCCAGATGATTTGCGAAAAACTCAAGGTCCCCTATCACGGAGTGGATGGAAGCTCGGCCAGGTAGTCGTTTATCGCAGAGGTAAGATCCCGCAAGGCCCCCCTCTTCGTGCCGCGCGGGAACTTCTTGCCCGCCCAGCCCGCCACATCCGTTGGATAGCAGCAGGTGCGTAAGATATGGATTCTCGTTCCCGCCCCCCCCCCCCCTCCCCTCCCCCCTCCATCCCGCTCCCCATCCAATTCAGTGCTATCCCCATCCTAGTCTTCGTCCCCTTCATCCTCCGCATCCTTCACCTAGCCACTCTTATCCCTTTTCCTCTCATTATCCTCATCCTCCCCCTCCTGTGCCTCAGTGTGCCCCTCCCCTCCTTCTCCTCTGTGTACTTGCCCTTTTCGCCATCCTGTCCCTCTGCGCCCACCTGTTCCTCCTCTTCATCACCTTCGTCCATCAACCCGCCTCGAATGGGCGAAGATCACCGCCGTCCAGGTGCCGCGGCGAAGCCAGCCCAATCTTTATCTGGATGCATGCCAGTCGCGAGTGCGTTCCAGCTCCATTTCAACATCTGCCAAATGTCTAGCCGCGAGTCTGTTTCCTGCGGGTTGTATTCTTTCTTTGTTGTTACAGAGTAAGGCATGGCCGCAATCAGGAAGCAGAGGTCCTTCGTGGATCCAGTGGCGAGGAGCCTTGTAAATGACAATATCACAGCAGAATCGTGACTGTCATGTCGGCGCCGTCGCTGTGGAGTTGCAGCGGGATGCAGAACTTGGAATGCTCCGCCACTTTCCAATTCGGATGGGCCCTCATCCGCGGGTCTTTCCTGCGGGGCTTTAAAACGATCCCAGCGCATACTCCTGCCATCCGTAATCCTGCACCTCGTATCCTCCGCGCCCCCATTTCCCCTTCCCCTCTTCTTACACCTCTCCAGAAGAGGTGCTGGGAGCGGATGCACTAGACACTTCTACCCCCCCCCCCCCCGCCCCCCACCAGTTCCCCTTTAAGTCCTCGCGGAGGGTGGCGAGTGAGATTTCGCCGGCCGACGCGCCCTCGACGCGCCGCCCCACAATTGCGGGAGCTGAGATACTCCAAACAGCCGCTGGAACTCCTCGGGCCGCCTGTGAAACATCGCCGAAAAAATCGTGTGGAAGGGGCACTTCCTGGTCGCAACTGATTAGGTCAAGCGTTTTTGGCTTCAGCATGTGTATATTTATCACCTCTGGATCTGGAAAGCTGTTGTTTTGCAGGTACCTTCTGGCGAGCGCGCGGTGGGTGTTCCCTGGCTGGGCCCCCCAAGATCCCATGGCTGACACGCTGGCGATTTCTGGGATCTGATCTAGGCCGTCTTTGTAGGCTGCGTGCAACAAGCTCTGCGCCTCGGTGCCCTGGATGCACCCCCACACCCACTTGCGAAGCACTAGGGTAGAAAGGTACCCATGTTCCGCCACCACCTCGGGTTCATCATCAGGGTCCGGGCCCGAATCTGGCTCGGGCGGTTCGGGCGGCTCTTCAAATCTGCGTTTGCTCGCGACTCGTCTCATGTCGCGCGAACTCTTGGGCCAGAATGGCTGGGCACGTGAGAAAGATTGCGCTCCCTTCATGCGCCCTGCTTCTCCTCCCTTCTCCCCCTCCCCCTCCCCCGTCGTTTGCCTGCCCTTCCTTGCCTGTGAGAGGGGTCCCCCGCCGCGCCGCTAGGTGCGAAGTGGAGGGCGCTCAGAACCATTAGAACCCTGAATCTTAAGTATTCCACGTGCTCTTGACAGGCCGTTGAGCGGCCCCATCCGACGAACCCTCAGAGAGATCCAGAAAGCTCCTGGCCCACAACCTGGGCGCGCTGGTGGGTCGAGCAGAAGGGGGGCGAGGGGGGGGATTAGGGTGGAGGTGGAGGGGGGGGGGGGCGGATGCAGGGGGAGATACTCTGCGCGGGGCTCGAAGCCCTGCACCCCAGTTCATTGCCTCCGGTCCGCAACGTGATGAAGTTGGCTACTCGGCCAAGGCGCTGGATGCAAAGCTACTACCCATGTGGGGCCGCGGGGCCATTTGGGGATCCACCAACTTTGTCTGGGTGGGGGTTCGCGGTAGTCTTGCAAACCAGCTCGTGCCAGGGGCTCGACCTAGCCCCCCGCCCCCCCCAAAAAAAAAACAAAAACACATGCTTGGAATGGCAGCCAAAACCGCGGCGATGAGGAACGTCGCACCCCGCGGGGAGACGGGGGCAAAGCGGGAGAGAATTGGCGTGGGCTTTCGAGAGGGGTGGGGGAGGGGGATGCGTTAGGAGGAGGTCGACGTTCGTAATCGCCTTGGTTTTTGCTGCAGCGCGCCTGTCTGCCTACGGGCCTACTTCTCCTGCGTGATCGGTAGCGCCAGTGCCTGCTTGAATGCCGCATTGCAGCCCGCGCACATCTTTGCGGCCTTGGCGTGGGGCGCGTTGGACTCCATCATCGCGTCTCCGAACTTGTTCTCGAACGTGCGAATCGACGCCAGGATCTGGGAGCATCGCGGTTCCCTCGCGATCTCGGAACGCCCGATCTTGTTCCGTCCCTCTTGACGCGCAAGCCGCAGCCATCTCGCGCGTGACGTGTCCGCCTGGACGGCCCCAGGCAGAATGCCAAGGAAACGCCGAGGAACCCGATGTGGGCCGAGGGATCCATGCGGCCCTGACGCCTGCACCCTATGCCTCAACCCCCGTCCACTCTCCTTGCGCCCCTCTCCCATCCAGCCAAAACCTGGACCTGCCCCCCTCAATCCACCGCAGCATGTACCCAACACACTCTCGCACTAAAAACACCAAGCGCACAAACTGTTGGCGCCCTAAAAAATCATCGAGCGTTCTTCCCCTTCAAGTTCATCGCGCCGGTGGCGGTCGCCATCGCCTCCACGAGAGTCTCGGTGCCGACCTATGCGGAATCGCTATTTTGCGGTTGTGTGTGCGTGTCTCGCTCTCTATATATGTCTCTCCTTCCCTCCCCCTGAGTCGCGGTGAGATTCTCGCGCGCGAATTTCCCAACTTATGCCCTGTTACGCATCTGTGCGCGCGTGCGTGCATATATGTGAATGTGCATGTGCCTCGCTATACGGGTACTTATATGGTTAACATACATATGACAATTGTGTGTGTGCATGCGCACACGCATGCATACATACACCGTGCACATCCACATGTATAGATGTGTGTGCGTGTTTGTACATCTCGTACGTATACACTTGTTGATGCGTGCATGTGCATAAGTGAAGATGCGCGCGTGCTGGCTCTAAACTTCACCTAGCTTCGTCAATGGTCTGCTCGTAACCGCCCCCCCCCCCCCCCCCCCCCCCCCCACCCCACCGTCGCACCCCCTCTGTCGTTCAAGCAAAGCAGAGTAGAGGTTAGCTGCGCCCTGGGGACCGCACACGTGTCGTAGAATGTCGTGATGAGGGGCTTCGCCTGGTCGCTGTTCGTGGCGGACTTCGCCGTCTCGTTCGTCAGGGGTGCGCAGATGACGTGGAACTTGATTTTAGGATATTGGTTTCCTTTAGCAATTCTGGCATCACCATGGGTTCTTACTTCGGTTAACCGCCTCGGGCCCCCCGCCGTTAACTCGCCGCCGCGCCGCCCGCCGCCGCCCGTCGCCGTCGCCTCAGTCGCCGCCGCCCCCGCCCGTCGCCGCCATGCCCGCTCGTTTTCGCCCGTCGCCGTCGCCGCGTCGCATACATTGCACCGCGTAAGATTGCGCGTTCGTTGGGTAGTACCAGTACTGCTGCTACTACGGCTACTATCAATATTTGTTGTACGACTGCTAGTGTTACTATTACTACTACTACTACGACGACTACTACTACTACTACTACTACAGCAACTACTACTACTACGAATACACCAACTTTACTACTACTACTACTACTACTACTACGACTACTACTACTACTACGACAGCAGTAGTCATAGTAGTCATTGTAGTCGGTGTAGCCGCAGTAGTCGTCGCAACAGTAGCAGTAGTATCAGTAGTAGCAGTAGTAGTAGTAGTAGTAGTAGTAGTAGTAGTAGTAGTATTAATAGTAGTCGTGACAATACTAGCAGTAACATTAGTAATCGTAGTAGTCGTAGTAGTAGTAGTAGTCGTAGTAGTAGTAGTAGTAGTAGTAGTAATAGTAGTAGTCGTAGTAGTAGTAGTAGTAGTAGTAGTAGTAGTAGTGGTAGTAGTAGTAGTAGTAGTAGTAGCAGTAGTAGTCGTCGTCGTCGTAGTAGTAGTAGTCGTAGCAGTAGTCGTAGTAGTAGTAGTAGTAGTAGTAGTAGTAGCAGTAGCAGTGGTAGTTGTAGTCGTAGTAGTAGCAGTAGTAGTAGTAGTAGTAGTAGTAGTAGTAGTAGTAGTACTAGTGGCAGCCGTTGTCGTAGCCGTAGTAGTGGTAGTAGTGGTAGTAGTAGTAGTAGTAGTAGTAGTAGTAGTAGTAGTAGTTGTAGTAGTAGCCGTAGTAGCACCAATAGTAGTAGCGGTAGTACCAGTAGCAGTAGCAGCAGTAGTGTTACTAGTCGGAACATAATAACAGTAGGAGTGTCAGTCGTAGTAGTAGTTCTGCTAGAAAAGGGGAATCTATGCGTTGCAACATGCGCGGTGTAAGCTATGTTGCCCATCTATTATAAGCACCGCGTGGTACAACATATGTTGCGCTATGCCCCCCAAGCGGTGCTATGATGTGCACTTAAGGCCTCTTACTCTTTCTCTACTGAACTGGGCCGCGGATTTGGAATGGTGGTTATGTCGTTGCCGTCGCCGCCCCGTCGCCCGTCGACTGGGCCGGGGTTTTCGCATGACGGCTGTGTCTCTGCTGCCTATTCGCAGCTTCCTCGTCGCCTTGTTGTTGCGCATGGCTGTGCATCGTTATGCATTTCGTCGCATTGCTTTCAATCCGCATTGCGACTCAGTGATCTGACACCGCATAGTGCACGCCATATAGATTGCACCACATTGTTGTTGCCACAACTATATATATATACCACCACATATATTTCACCAACGTAGCTTACACCACATATATTGCACCACGCAGTTTGCACCACCTGGGTTGCACCACATAGTTTACACAACATGTATTGCACCACGTATATTACACCATGCATTGCACCACGTAGGCTGCCCCACATATATTACACCATGTAGTTTGCACCACATCTATTGCACCACATAC
Source organism: Prorocentrum cordatum (assembly GCA_963575745.1). Classification (NCBI taxonomy): domain Eukaryota; class Dinophyceae; order Prorocentrales; family Prorocentraceae; genus Prorocentrum; species Prorocentrum cordatum. Next base: position 89,134 of record CAUYUJ010001068.1, read on the forward strand.
GTTGCTCCACACAGCGCGCACCACATATATTGCACCACCTGTGCTGCTAGAAACCCACTATTCGGGGTCCACGCTGGCGAACATGCTACGCATGACTTCGAGTGATGTGGTTCCTATCTCTCTGCGCCCCCTTCTGCCGCTGCCCCCCCTCTCGTCATCCCTTATCTTCTTCTGTCCTCGTCGCCCGCTGCTTTCCCACAGGCCATGCGGAGCCTCTATCCCGCCCCAGTCGCTTGCGCATCCCCTGCGAGGAAGACATGCGCAATTAAAACGGGCACGGTGCTCTAAAGAGACGGATTGGAACGGAAGCGGGAAACCAAAAACATTGGAGACAAAAAACAGAATGAGAAATGAATAGCCAAGGACAAATATTGAGCTCATTCTTGTCCGCTGGAGCGCGCGGAGTCGAGCTGCGACCGCGCCCAGCACCGCGCCCATCACCGCGCCCAGCGCCGCGCCCGCGGCCACCTGACTGCTGGGCACGCCGACGACGAACGTCCTCGTCGTCGCTGCCCTACTTCGAGTCGTCGTCGCTCTCGTAGCCCATGTTCTCGAAGTTGGCTGTGCGGCAGTATTTAAAATTAGCATTTACAAGGGGGCTGCGCGATCGAACGCCTGGGGCACCTACGCTTCTGATGTGCACGGCTACATACGTGAACATCGTTGCAACCATTGAGCTTGACATCTGAAAACTGAGCCACCACGCGCGAATCGCATCGACAATGCGCGTATCAAAAACGAGCATTGCATTCATATGAAACGTACACCTATCGAGCGTACACGGCCGCACTAGCTATTAAACAGCGCGGCAGCACTGTTCAAATGTTAGCGCTCGTCACGCCATGCCAAGGAGGGAGCAACGTCTAGCACGTCACATAACGTGTTCTGGGACAGCGCCATGCAGGATTCAAGGCACCGCGGCACTTGATCGACGAAGGACGATGGTAAGAGGAGGGTGACAAAACGCAGTCCGTGACCCAGCTGGACCTGCTTTCCTTTCTTCAACGCCCTGGACAAGAAGTCGAACTCCATGCCCTCGATCGCCTTCTGGCCAGTCACCTCGCGCCGCTTGCCGCGCGTCAGCCCCTTGGTGTGCTCGTTCGAAATGTCGAGGTGCAGCTTCCGCTTGGGGTTCAGCGGGTTCTTCTTGGAATGGGGGGGGCGTCGCCCGAGCGTTGCTAGACACACGCACACGCACCCAGACCACGACGGCTCGACGCATCTCCAGCGTTCAACGGAACATTGCAAGCGAACGCATGCAGCATTCGCGCATGAACCATGCACGCGTGTTTACAATGGACGATTCTGCGCGCCGTTTCGACGTGGTTGGGGGAGGGCGGGGGGGACAGGGCGGTGGGTTGAGGAGGGGGGGGGGGGGGGCAGGAGGGAAGAAGGGGGCGCAGGAGGGAAGAAGGGGGGGAGCGGACGGATTGGGAGGAAGGCGCCATCTCAACAGTTCGGCCACCCTGGCGTTCCGGCCACACCTCGCCAGCCTCGAACTTATCCCTATCCTTGAGGTTGACACACCAAACGGCGATGACAATCTTAGGGATGCACCCTCAGAAACTGAGGGAATCCCTAAGATCGCCATCGTGATGAGGCGATGCCGAGCATAGGGATAGGGATATGCTCCAGGCTGGTAACCTCCGATGCGTCGGCATCCCACGACAATCCGACGTGCATTCCCGAATGCGATCTCACCATGAGCGTGCCGTTCTCCATCATATCCTCGGCCTCCTCCGCGCCATACTTGTCGATGAAGAACTTTTTCGGCTGCCACTTGGAGGTCTGCTTCGCGCCCTCCGTCGGGCCGGCGGACGTGACCAGGTTCCAGAAGGTGTCTTTCATTTCGGGGTCCTGCAGATGTTTTTGAGCAGCGCACGGTTTCCTCTTCCTCCTCCTCCTCCTCCGTGAGCTGTCACATGGGCACGAAAAAAACATGTTTTGACCATTTACCACCTTGCAGCGAGCATGTGCATGCTCATTCGGGACAACGGCACTGATGTCTGCACCATGCAATAGGGCCCTCTCTCCTCCCCCAGCACAACGCTACAACAAGTGAACACAGAACGGGTTTCCTTGATCCAACCCATCAGGAGCTTCTGCTTCACCACGGTCTTGGCCCCGTCCTTCCGCTTCTCCGCCTGGCTTGCCAAATCAGCCGCCCCGCTGGTGGCTAGATCACGCATGGCACGCACCTGCCTTGCATAATGACAGTCGCCAACTTGGACGAGAGGACGCTGCATGCCAAATGGACACGCACGTGCACATGCATTCGTTGGGAGGGGCGTCGAAACGCGTGAGGGGCGTGCCGAATTTTTCCCGAGTGCGCATGCAGACTTTGTCATTGGGGCATTCGGTGGGGCTCCATGACGGCCCGCGAAACGTGCGAGGGGTGTGACGAAATGGACCCGGTCACGTATGCTGGCCTTTCGAATGGGGCCTTCGGTGGGGTTCCCTACGGGGCCACGAAGGGTGTGAGAGGTCTGCCGAAATGTGCCGAGAACGCATGCGGGCCTTGCCACTGGTCTCTTCGGTGGAGACCCCCAAGGGGCGACGAACCGTGTGAGGGGTGTGCCGAATTGGACCCGAGTGCGCATGCGGGCTTTGTCATTGCGGCCTTCGGTGGGGTCTCCATACGGGGTCGCGCAACGCGTGGGGCATGTGCCGATATGGACCCAAGCGCGCATGCGGGCCTTGCCACTTGGGCCTTCGGTGGGGCTCCGTAGGGGGCCACGAAGAGTGTGAGGGGTGTGCCGAAATGGACCCGAGCACACATGCGGGCCCTGCCACTGGGGCTTTCGGTGGAGCTCCCTCGGGCCGCGAAACGCGTGCGGGGTGTGCTGAAATTTAATGTGGTACGCAATCGGTCCTTGTCACTTGGGCTTTCGGTGGAGCTCCCGACGGGGCCGCGAAGATCGCGGGCGAGGAAGAGGAAAGGGGGGGGGGGGGGCAGGGGGGGGGGCGGGAGAGATGCGCGGCGCTGCCAATTCAAAATGAGGACCCACCTCGCAGGAGGGCTGGGAAGAAGGACCCAACACACTGGAGGGTTGGGAAAAGGAGGGAAGACAGCGAGGGGGAGAAGGAGGATGAGGAGCATGGAGGGAGTGAAGGAGACGCGCGGCGCCGCGAACTCCAAACGAGAACCCAACAAACAGGGGGATTAGGGGAAAACAACAGAGGCCGAAAGGGCGGCGGAACGGCCTCGTCGCACGCATCCTGGGCCTGCGACTCGCGGGCACGAGCCGCGCCAAATTGCCCGTAGAGGCACGCGATCTCGTTCTTCGAGAAGAGGCCTCCAAGCTGGGCCGAGTCCGTCTCGTCGCCCTTCTCCTTGCAGCAGTATTTATTGTTACAGCACAAAAGCACTAAAGAACGAGAGTGCCTTGAAACTCTTGCCCTCCACTTGCGCCTTGCCCCCAGCTCGCGATCCGCTCGCAACTGGGCCAACGAATGGGCCAGGTGGACAACGATTGGGCCAGCTGAGCGAATGGGCAACGAATGGGCCAGGCGAGGTGGCGAGGAAAGCAAGCAAATAATGAGCGGGTGGCGAACGAGCCAGCATGCAAACGACAAAAACATCGATCCTGAAGAGCTGCACCCGCGCATTGAAATCCTTGCCCTCTGCCAGCGCGAGGATCTTGTCGCGCGCAATCCTGCGGGCGAGTTTGAATGGCGAGCGGGGCGGGGGGGTGTTCCGATGAGCGCGGGCATCTTTGCGACATGAGCACAGGCATTTGGACAGATGCTGGCGCCAATCGAAACCTTGGCACGTGCATTGTTTAAAACGCCAACTGTCCCTTTGACATCATGAGGAACAATGGCCGCGCCGCCAGACGCCTTGCTGCCCGACGCCTTCTCCTTCGCCTTCTTGATCGTCTTCGCCCCCGCGGCAAAGGAGGCGGGCTTCTTGGATGGCTGTGAGCCGCCATGCATTGCAATCGTTGGACACATGGACACATGGCAATCGTTGGACACATTACATTGCATTGCATAGACAACGAGACACACGGACACATGGAACATACACCTAGACACATAGAACATACACCTAGCCACATAGAAACCACCTGCGAGCACCACGTAGACACATAGAAAATACACATAGACACATAGACATAATGCAATTCAGCAGCACGTAGAAATGCACATCCTCACTGACAGTTTCGGCGCACATGACTGGAATACAATTGGGGGATCCTTCCCCATGGTGCTGAAGATGTCGCAGCCGTCGGTCAGCCGCGCGAGCCGTAGTCGATGCGATCTCCGAAATGTCAGACTGTCCCTGATACAAGCTGAGCTAAAAACCGCATAATACTGACAGGTGTTTGATTATTCTTTAGTGATTGAACAGACATGCCTTAGTAATTGCATATACTCTAGTGTTGATTACTCATACTTCAGTGATTGAACAGACTTTGGTCATGTCCCGTTCATCATGCTTACATAAACATGCAAATGCTAGTAATTGGTGTTGTACTTTGATGTCGACTGCACTACGCAGGCACGGTGTCCAAGGCATTGAAACGGTGCTGATCTGACGTTGGTCTGACGTCAGACCAACGTCAGAACCATATTGGACGTTGGTCTGACGTTGGTCTGACGTTAGACCGAAATGTCTGACGCCAGGCTAACGTTCGACCAACGTCAGATTACACTTTGACGTTGGTCTGACGTTAGGCCAACGTCAGAGCAGCAGCGTTTGACGTATACTACACTCGCACAGTACTTGCACCTATGTATGGTGCATATATTTATAGTACCATGATTATCTAAGTGGTATGAGGCAACTTTCGTACCAACTTACGATAGCACAAGGGCATGATCCGCGAATGTTCGTATCTAATTACTTCGACTCGTACCTAATTCGTTAGGCCACCCGCGCGCAATTGTTATCACTTAGACTGGTATATAATCAGGAAGCCTCTTGGGATATACGGCCTGTGAGTCACGCGACCTTCATGCGTGATATAAAACGACCCCCTTGGGATAGATTGCAAATGTTGCATCGTCCTCCCGTCGAGGATCTCGCAACCTCCATGCTCAGACTTCGACGCAATCATGCCATGTTCAGGGACCACAAACGGCGAATGCGTCGAGCCCCCGTCCACGGCGGTCATCCCCGAACGCCGCGGCGCTCAACGATAGCGCGCTGCTCAAGCAGCAAACGTGTTAGCCGCATCACGGGAATCCCCACCATCCATCCAGCAATCGTTCTTTGCTCCTCCTGTTCTCGCGCCTCCTTCCTTGAATCATGCTTCCTGACCCCCCCCCCCCCCCCCCCACACACACACACACACACACACACACACACACACACACACACACACACACACACACACACACACACACACACACACACACACACACACACACACACACACACACACACACACACACACACACACACACCCATCGTCACTGCAGCCCGCGCTGCAGCCTCCAGGCTGCATGGCGCAACTTATTTGAGCTGCTTAGCCCTCCAGGTCTTCGCCTGCCCCTTTAAAAATTTATGCTGGCAGGCGAGGCGCATGAGCCGCGATACCAAAACTGCGTGATCCTCTGACTGCGGCTTCCTAATATCGAGATAGAGCGCCCGCTTCGACGAGCCTGGCACCTCAGAGCATATATAGGACTTGTTTTTTTTTGTTTCGCGCAGCAGGCGTGCATGGGCCCCAGGATGGGGCGCTCGGTGAAGCGAACGAGCTTGGGGTCAGCGTTCACCGTCTTCGCGGCCTTGGGCTTCTTGACTTCGGCCTGGAGATATGCGCATATTATTTGTCATGTATGTGCTGGTGCTGTCATGTACCGCCATGCAACCCATGCCCGTATCTGCGAGAATGCTTCCATGTCCGTGCATGCGGGTGGCCTCCGTCACACACGCACGCACGCAACCGCTATGTACTCCCCGTGCCATTGCCCATTTTTCCTCCGCCCTCGCTTCCCCATATGACCGCCTACATCGCACCCCTGCCCCCCCCCACCACTGCGTCCTGGGATCTCTCCTCCGTGCCCCTCCATTCGCATTCGATAGTAAAGCTGCGCATCCTTCAAGTGATGCGTGTATGCAGGGACGGGCTTCGCCTTCTTCGCGGCCGCAAGCAACTTCTCATCGTCCTCGTCTGAAACAACGAGCGGGCAAGGAGTGCATGGCGCCGTCGAGCGGGGCGTGCGAGGGGCGCGGGGCGTGCGGGGCGCGCAGGGCGCACGAGGCGAATAAATCGTCGAGCTGCTGTTCTTGGCGGCGATCGCCAGGGCCTGGCGGGCGGGAGGAGGCGATGGCAATACGATGATGACAAAAGGCAATGGCCGTATCCCGGGAGGCGTTGCCCCCTGCATCCTCACTCCTCTTCCCAACCCACCCCTTGCTCCCTACCCCTTGCTCTCCATGCCGTACTCCCCATCCCTTGCCCCATATCCCGTGCCCCCCGCCCCCCCCCCCCCCCCCCCCCCCCCCCTCCCGCCCGCAGCGCAGCGGGCGCAATTGCCGACGGGGGTTGCCAACATCACGGGCGCACATGAATTGATTTCGGGGAGTCGGGGTCGGCGGTGCAGTGGTCCAGTCGCCGTCGGAGGGCGCGACCGCAGACGGAGCCGAAGATTGGACCCAAGGTGGCGGGCAGCAGCGCAGCGGTAAGGTCAGAGAAGGGACCCGAACACCGATGTTGATTTACTAATACGCCCAAGCATTGCAGTCTGCAAACTGCTCCCACAACTTACCTTGGCGAAGAACCCAACTCCTCTTCCACGCGTGGAGCACACCAACAAGACCGCTCGATGCACAAGATCTCGCTGGCGCGGAGGGGCGTCGAAAACGTGCGTGTGATGTGTGTGTGTGTGTGTGTGTGTGTGTGTGTGTGTGTGTGTGTGTGTGTGTGTGTGTGTGTGTGGTGTGTGTGTGCGTGGGCGTGGGCGTGGGCGTGGGCGGGCGGGCGGGCGGGCGGGCGGCGGGTGGGTGGGTGGGCGGGCGGGCGGCGGGGGGGGGGGGGGGGGGGGGTGGGGGGGGGGGGGGGGGGGAGGGGGGGGGGAGGGGGGGGGGATGCACCCGAGTGCACATGCGGGCCCTGCCACTGGGGCATTCGGTGGAGCTCCTTATGGGGCCACGGAGCGTGTGAGGGGTCTGCCAAAATGGATCAGAGCACGCGTGCAGGCCTTGCCACTAGGGCCGTCGGTGGAGCTCCGCGTGGGGCCACGACGCGTGCGCGGTGCGTTGGGAACTGGGCCCGAGTACGCATGCGAGCCTTGCCACTCGTTTGGGCCTTCGGTGGAGCTCCCTATGGGGCCACGGAGGGCGTTGGGGGTGCGCCGAATTGGACCAGCGTGCGCACGTGGGCCCTGCAATTGGGGCCTTCGGCTGGGCTCCCTGAGGGGCCGTGAAACGCGTGAGGGGTCGGCCGAAACGGGTCTGAGCGCGCATGCGGGTTTTGGCATTGGGGCTTTTCTGAGGGGCCCCCTTATGGGGCCACGACGCGTGCGAGGTGAATGCCGACATCGACCCGGACACGCGTGCGGGCCTTGCCATCGGGGCCTTTGTTGGATTTCCTTCAAGGGCCCCGAACCATGTGATGGGTGTGCTGAACTGGACCCGGGTGCGCATGCGGGCCTTGCCACTGGGGCCGTTGCTGGAATCCCGTACGGGGCCAGGAAGAGGAGGGGATGGGGGCAGGGGCAACAAGGATGCGGGGGAGGAGGGAATGCGCCGCGCTTCGAATTCTAAACAATTACCGAACTCACGGGAGGGTGGGGAACATGACCCAACACATTTGAGGGTTGGGACAGTGATGACAGTTCAGGATGCGGAGGAGGAGGAGGATGAGGAACGAAAGAGGGAATGCCACGCACGGCGCCGCGAATTCAACGCGAGGACCCAACGTACAAGAGGATTGTGAACGACGCATATGAGGAGCGGGACTAGTCAACCTCTCAATTGGGCCACACTGCTCTGGAGGATGAGGGGGGAGCATACATGGACCAGGGAGGGCGGGATGATGATGATGATGGCGAGGGGGAGTATGATGAGGACCTGGAGCAGGAAGCAGAACATGATGAGGACAAGTAAGTCTTGCGACGGTACATCGACCTATGATACATGATGGTGGCCTGAGGTCCAGTGATATAGCTGCTCGTGTTGTCATTATCGTTGTTGCGATTGCTGTCGCTGGTATTGCTGTCGCTGGTATTGTTGGCACGGTTGTTGTTGTCACTGGTATTGGTAGAGTTGTTAGTTCTGTCATTGGTGTGCGAGCGTTGGTTTTCTCGTTTTGCAAAAGCAAGGCCACTAGTCGAACTCCCGCGCGGCGGTCCCGCCACGCTGGCAAACGCTGCATGCTGCACGCAAGCAGTCAGCCCCGCGACTGCGATGCTACTGACGGAGCGCTGGGCGCACTTCGCATGATGTCTAATCTCGCCTATTCCGCCGCCTCCTCCTCCGCCTTCCTATCCCTCGCCCGCCCTCCTAACCCTCATCTGCGCTATGTATTCCCCCTTCTTACTCGATCTCCTCCACCTCCTTCGCATGCAATGCGCCGCGCCGTGGCGCCCAAGTGGAGTTGAACGAAACGGGATCGCTTCGACGCTGCCGACTAATGAACATATTCTCGCCCACTACGGACGTCCTAGTCCGGCGGCCGAGTTCGCACAGCGCCGTCTCAGAAATATCGTCGGACTCATAGGCGCGCGCCGCGGTGGAAGGCGCGCGCGCAAGGGTAGATGGGGGCAGAGCGGATCGGATCGAAGACAGCCGCTGCTCAGCGGGGACGCGCGCGAGGGGTCGCGCCCCCAGACGGCGTAGGAGATGCCCCCTCAGACGGCGTGGGGGTCGCTCCCTCAGGAGCTGCTGCCTCGGACGGCGTAGGAGATGCTCCCTCGGGGGCTGCTGCCTCAGACGGCGTAAGAGGTGCTGCCATCAACGACGTCGGAGCTGCTGGCATAGACGGCGTAAGAGGTGCTGCCCTCGACGACGCAGGAGCTGCTGCCATAGACGGTGTAGGGGCTGCTGCCATAGACGGTGTAGGAGCTGCTGCCTCAGGCGATGAATACGGGGATCCAATGCTGCTGCTCTAGCTGGCGACGCGGCAGCGCTTCGATGCAGGCGCGTCAGGTGCGACTTCCACGTCGGCCTCGTCGGCGGCACTTTCTGCGCGGCCTTGCTGGCGGCGCGCTCGGAGAGGGGGGCCCTCGCGGCCTCGCCACCTCGATCCCTGATGGGAGAGGAGGGGCAGGAGAAGGAGGAACATATTGAGAGGTGCGAAGAGTAGGTGACTGAGGGGTAATGCGATATATATATATATATACATATATATACACACGTACACATAGTTATACACATATGCATGTTTACATGTGTTTATGCATGCGTACACTTCTTGGTCAATAGAGAAGGACATATGAGATCTAGGTGTGCATCCAATTATTGATGAACAGAAGTGCGAACATGACTACAAGTTTAGGGGGTGTATATAAGGACCATGGGGATACATCTATCTACACATACATATGTGCATACCCTGGATACAAGCACCCTTCATCGAAGTCTCCTCATCGACCACCTCCGCGGTCGAGGACGAGACTTCGATTCCTCAGTCTCCTCCTCGACCACGGGGGCGGTCGAGGAGGGGACTGAGTAATTGAAGGAGGAGGACGAGGAGGAGAAGGAGGAGGGGGGGCCTGGCCGAGGCCTCGAACTATGCTCTAATGCCACCAGGGGGTGGCACGTCCTCGAAGGCTAACTTCACCGCGTTCGCCACGTCGGCCACGAAGTTGTCCGTGGACTTGTACACGGAGTAGATCGTCGATGAGGGGGTGTCACCCGACAGGCTCTTGATGTGGATCGTGCTGCTGAATATGTCCATCCTCAGCTGGCCGTTCTTCGTGACGGGGATCGACACAGAGATCTCATGTTTGAGCGCCAGCTTGCTCAAGGCAACGTAGTAGTGGTTCTTCTGGGCGTAGCTGACTGGCCTATAGGCCCATGCTTGGTGACCGCCGCGCAGCCACACGATCGTGCCGATGGTGGCCAAGCGCTGGATCCGGAGGTTCTCCTTGACGACCTTGGGGGACTTCGTGTTGCCCAGGGGGAGGTTCGCGCTGCGCTCGAAGTCAACCTGGCCCCAAGGCATCCACGCGTCCTCTCCGAGCTCGAACCAAGCGAAGCCCCCCTTCCTCAGGCGCAGGCTGAGCCCCGTCAGGCGCTGGTAGCCGCACTCCTCCGTGACGCCCCACTCGTGCGTAAGGGTCTCGGCGCGCGTCAACGAGGGCCCACTAGTGGCCTCGCACTGCGTTGCCATGGCCCACTGCGAATCGTTCACGAACTCGATCAGGGCCAAGTTTGTCATGCAGGGCCCGCTGGCGGTCTCGAGGAGCGATGGGAGGCGCGGCATCGCGAACTCCACGAACATCCTCAACACATTGCACGTAGCAAGGCTCTTAAAGACCGCTCATCGCTCTGGAATGATGAATTCGCTCGCCAGGGAGTCGAGTTCGGAAGCCGATGCTGTCAGCGCGGCGTGCGCGAACGCCGAGGTCATCCTCGGCTCACCCCGACAACATAATCCCCAGCTTAAGCCCAAATGGCTACGGCGGGGGACGAGGCGAGGGGAGGAAGGCAGAGGAAGGGGGGAAGGGGGAGAGGGGCACCATATGCGCCAAGAGAGCCCATGCCAAGGCTCAAACAAAGCACAGCGCAGGCACAGGAGGGCTTCAATATTACCCTCTTGTGCTGTTTGTTTGTCATGCCTTGTCCCGGGCTCTCCCAGGCAATTTTGGAGCCCTGCCGCGGAGAAAGATAAGACCCATCAAACCACAACAATCAAGGACGAGGACAGAGGGGGAAAGGGTGGGGGCGACGAGGACAATGGTACGGCGCACTAAACCACAACCCGAGTATACCGAGGTTGGGAGTGAGAGGGGGGGGGGGGGGCACGGTGACACGCCTCGCGCGCATCGGGGACGCGCGACGAAGCTGGCCAGAGGAGTGAGGAGGGTGGAGGGTGGAGGGCGGGGGGGGGGCGGCGGAACGAGGAGGGTGGAGAGAGGAGGGTGAAAAGGGAGAGGGCGGAGTTGCGAGGGCGGAGGGCGGAGGGCAGAGCCACGAGGGCGCGGCGCCCAGGGAGGGGGGGGGAAGCGAGGAGAGGGACATGATGACGAGGATAGGCAAGGGGATGCATGGGAAGAATGAGTACGACAAAAAAAGCATGCCCGTTCGGGCCTTCAGCTCCTTGTCCGTCACCCTGAACTTTGAGTCGCCCTCGTCCTCGTCCTGGTGGGTCTTCATGTCCTGGTGGTCGGCCTCGGGTTGCGCGGGCCGAGGCTCCGCTCCTCCCTTTGTCCTCGTACCTCCATCCTCCCCCCTTTCGCCCTCCTCTCTCTCACCCTCACCCTCCTCTCTCTCGCCCTCTCTCTCTCACCCTAGCATATGTGGGACTTTCTACCGCAGCTGCGGATTCTTCTGGTGTCAAAGTTGCTCCTACGATGGACGGCAGTTTTTCGAACGTGGGAGGGAGCGGGAGGAGGAGGAAGGAGGAGGACGACGAGGAAAAGTGTGGCCAGCATGGTGCTGTCTTGGGTTGCAGCGACAATTGCTCACGTCCCAACAGCTGCGTTTCTTTACCCAATGATCCCGCGTTGTCAGAAGCCCATGCCGCACCTGTCTCTGCATCTCCACAATTAGTTCCCGAACCGCCTAAAGTCAGGGCTGCGCCTGTCCCCGGCGACGCTGTGGACTCCCAGCCTCCTCCTTTGTCCCGCGTAAGGGAAGTTTCGGTTGGACATTTCCGGCAATTTCTCATGGTCAGTGTGGCAGAAACTCATCCGATGGGTCCCGAGGTCGATTTGTTGTTCAGTATGGGGGACGTTGGGGACATGATGCAAAGATTCGCCGAAAGAGAAGTGGACAGGTTCTATGGGCACCTCGTGACTTTGGATAGTGAGCTGAAGACGTTGCTGCCGCCCAGGAGGGGCGATTCGACTCAGCTCTATTCGGTCTATATATCGAACATGAGCGAAATACTTGTTGCAATGGCGGGGGGTATCATGGAATTTTTTGGGCACGACAAGGAGAAAATCCACACTGTGTGCAAAGCAATTCGGACGGATGCCGATGCTTGTGCAGATCACATTTGTACGAATATGATATATGATTTCACTCACCGCGATTATATGCAAACCGTGGCCGACCAAATGGAGACATGGGTTGATCAGTTTGGGATTCACATACCAGGCTGTTTCGTCCGGCGACGGGACGGTGTGGACAGATGGTATTCCCATTTTGTTCCTTAGGCTGTGGGTTTGCCCTCTTTAATTTGGTTTTTAGTTTACAAGACGGCCGTTTTCTGTTAAGTATTTCTGCCTTCTGGGTTGTCACTGGGACGCAGGGTTATTCATTTCACGTCTCGGACATGTCTGCACCTGGGACCTTGTCTTTCTTTGTTTCTTTGGGTTGTATTCCCTTGCTCAATTCCAACAGGTCAGTGGGATTCAAATCTTGGGTTGGTTTCTTGTCATCAGTCACGCCGACTCAGCGGACCTGGGTTTGCCTTCAATTCTGTTGCCTTACACTTGGGTTGAATCTTACAGCTCACTTATGTGCATCACTTCTGTGGGATTCTGTTTTGGGTTGAAACGTTTTCTCCCATGATGAGGTCGCAGTTCTTCCCCATCAGCCACAGGAAATACTGGATGGAGTCCAGCCCGGCAGCGTTGAGGCCACAGATGGCCTTGGCACGATGGGGGAAGTCGGATGAATCAGGATGGAACAGGGCCGGGGGGGGGGGCGAAGAGAAGGGAATATAGAAGACGCGACGAGGGGGGGAAAGCCAAGAGTAAGGAAGACGACGGCGCCATCACTGCCCCTCCAGCTTCATCCTATGCTGCCTAGCTTCTTCCGATACTTCGCGAAGAGGTACGAACGACCTGACCAGATCACTGCCCTCGTAGCTTCATCCCATGCTCTTCATCGATGTCTCCAGTTCGTCCTCCTCTGCCTCAATTTCCTGTCCGGCGCCCCTATCGCCTGTCGAAGCCGAACGTCGTTGTTCTTCAGCCTCCGCAAGCGTTTGTAGATCGTGGTGATTTTGTCGGCGAGGGATCCGCCCCTCTCCTTCAGGGGCTTGTTGATGGGCTCGCTGGTGCAGTTAGGCTGCCTGGGGGGGGGCGGGCATGACGTTTCTGCGCGCCCCCCCGTCAAGATGGGAAAGCGAGATGCGAGGTCGGGAGGAGGGGGGCGGGCTGAACGGGGCGGGCGCGGACGTTTCTGACGAGGGTTGCGGCCCCGAAGCTACATTGCTCACTGCAGTCCTCCTCCTGTTCCTCTCTCCTTTCCTCCTCCTCTTCCTCCCCCCCCCTCCTCCTCCTCCCCCCCATCCTCCTTCCCCCTCTGTCTCCTCAGTTCCCGACGATAGTCGCCGTGCGCCATTGTCCCTCCGCATTCCCCACCCTTTGTTCCTCTCTCCTTCCTCCTTTCCTCGCTCCTCGCGAACGCCTGGCGATCGCGCCCGTCAGCGCGCGGCGCACCACCGTGAAGTTGACCTCGCAATTCGGGCGCGCTTTGATGAGGGCCTCTATCTGCAAGATCTGTTAAGTATGATCGAGGCGTTGTTCTGACGTTGGTCTGGCGTTGGTCTAGCTATTGGGCCAACGTCAGACCAACGCCAGGCCGACTTGGTCTGACGACCAACCAACGTCAGACCAACGTCAGATCTCATCGTTGCTCCCCAGGGGGTGGGAAGAGGCCGTTTTGAAGAGCAACCGCCAATGGCGCCATCAGGTGAAGGCTGTGCGCGTGCACAGCGTGGTTTTTGCCGAGGGTGTGGTAGTTGTTGAGGTTGAAGGCTCGCTTGGAGCCGTGGTTCCTAACATGGTCTTGGAGGGCCACCTCCGGGGGCTCTGCGTCCACGGTGGGCGCCTCGTGGTGCGCCGCGCGGGCGAGGCGCGAAGGGGGTGACCAAACACACTTCTGAGCTCAAACGAGCTGGGCGCGCAGGCGAGGGGTGAACGATGGGGGCATGTGTGCCGACAAGGCGGGGGAACGCTATCCAAACTTGTCTCTGGGGCCGCAGGTGGAGCTCCCTGAGGGGCACGGCCCACGCGACAATCTATGTCCTCCAATATCGAACACTTTCGACCACATCTAGAGCTTGGTAGAACCTAAGTGGCGGTAGAAGTGGCGGTGTCTACTATCGGAAGGCCCCTGGCCCCACAGGTGCCACTGGCGCCACAGGCCCCACAAGGTGCCCGCAGGTCTCACAAGGCGCCCACAGGCCCCCAAAGGCCCCACGGGTGCCCAGCACACGCAAGTAGGCGCGCTTTCACCCTCAATCCGAGTCGCTCGGCCCCCCCCCCCCCCCCCGCGCGGTGGTGCAAAGGCCTCCTGAATCCTATATTCACACACAGGACAGAGACTGTCTATGGCAGCACAGGCAGGGCAGCCGCCGCACGAAGCCCACTCAATGGACCACTCCCGAGGCTTCGCCTCAGCGTGCCTCCAAGCAAGACGACGAGGAGGGCAGCGGAATCCTAGACCCATAGGACTGCGAGGGAGAAGCCCGACGGAGAGGGCGATGAGGACGGCGTAGGACCATGCATGTCTTTTGAACCCCATCGTGGGAGTCCAGCGCTAGTCTGGGCCATGCGACCATGGCAGCCCAGGCTGGCGCACGACTCCGACTCGGGATTAATGTGCCATGCGTGGTCTTACCCCGTCCACATCGCCCCCTCCATTTTTGAGTATCCCTTGGTTCCTCTTCCCTACCCTCCGTCTTCCTCTTCCCTACCCTTCCCCACCCTCCTTCCCTGCCCTCTTGAATTTCTCCGTCTTTTACGTATTCCTGCATATCCCTCTTCTCAACTGCCCGTTTGTCCAGGAGTCAGCACCCCCCCCATTGCGCCGCTTCCTCTGGAGCTTGGTGATCAGCTTCAAGCGGCCTTTGAAGTTCGGCTCAGTCTCGCCCGTCTTGAACCTGACCTTGCTTTGGAGCCGCCGCATGACAAGGTGGTAGGGCTTCTGCATGGGCTTGCTCCTTCGCGGAACCCCCTGGTCCTCCTCCCCCCCCCCACCTTCCCCCCCCCCCCTTTTCCCCCTCCTCCCCACGGGTCCCATCTCTCTCTCTCTCTCTCTCTCTCTCTCTCTCTCTCTCTCTCGCTCTCACTCTACCAATCTCTGTTTTTTGTTTCTTTCTCTCTCTCTCTCTTTCCCTCTCTCTCTCTCTATCTCTACATGTCTCTCTTTCTCTCTGCCTCTCCGTGAATCCCCCATCTCCTCTGCCTCTTAGGGCATTGCATGGGCCCCCCCCCTTCCCGTCCATAACATCCGACTCTCGCTCTCACTCGCCCTCGCTACTATCCTCACTTTAGTTATCGTTTTTTTTTTGTTTCTCTCTCTCTCTCTCTCGCTCTCTCGTCGTCCTCCTCCTGCCCCCTTTCTCCCTGACGTTCCGGCGCTGCCCCATCGGACATGTCGGTTGCCGCGACGTTTCGGCCGCCCCTGCCCCTCGACGTTTTGGCTCTGCGCTCCCCCCTCCGGCATTTCGGCTGCCGCTCCGACGCTTTGACAGTTCTCTCCCCTTCTCTTTCTCTCTCTCGTTCTCTCCTTATGCGGTGCAATGTATACGGTGCCGTCTATGCGGTGCGACCTACGTTTACCGAGCCTCCGAAGTGTTCTAGCGTCCGATGTCGTGCGGCATACGTGTTGCAATCGATCTGGTGCGATCTACGCGGTGCACTTTCTGTCGCGCAGTCGATGTGGTGTAACCTATGTGGTGCAAGCTGCGTGGTTCAATATATGTGTTGCCGTGTGTGATATGCGCAATCTTTATGGTGCAATACATACATACATACATATGGTGCAATCGACGCACGCATTGCAAACGATCCGACGTCGTGCAATCTACACGATACAATGTACGCCACACGCTCCCTCCGTCTATGCCCCTCGCTGTCCTTATCATAGTTATCATCGCTACATCTCTTCCTCGAGCTCCTCCTCTTCTTCCTCCGCCTCCTTCTCCCCCACTTATCCCTGCTCGTTAAGTGTTTTCCATGCCCTCCAACCCGTCCTCTGCATGTCCCCAAACAGTGTTTGCAGCATGAGGGTTCGTACTTCGGTTAAACATCTCGGGGCCACCGCCGCAACATTGCCGCCGCGCCGCCCGTCGCCGCCTGTCGCCGTCGCCGAACAATCGCCGTCACCGCAGCAACATCGCCGCCGCTCCATCCGTCGCCGCTTGTCGCCGTCGCCTCCCATCGCCGCCACCGCCTCAAAATCGCCGCCGCGCCGCCCGTCGCCGCCTGTCGCCGTCGCCGCCCGTCACCGCCATCCCCGCCATCCCCGCCCGTGTCCGCCCGTGCCGCGCGTCGCCGCCCGTCGCCGTCGCCGCATCGCACATGTTGCCGCTTCGTAAGTAGTAGTAGCAGTAGTAGTAGTAGTAGTAGTAGTAGTAGTAGTAGTAGTAGTAGTAGTAGTAGTCGTAGTCGTAGT
>CAUYUJ010001069.1:0-2500 GCA_963575745.1 Prorocentrum cordatum
CGGTGGAGCTCCTCATGGGGCCACGAAGCGCTGTACTGGGCGGTGCGTAACGCATGCGGGCGGTGCCACTGGGGCCTCCGGTGGAGCTCCCTATTGGGCCACGAAGCGCTGCACTGGGTGTGCGGGACGCATGTGGGCGGTTCCAATGGAACCTTCGGTGGAGCTCCCTATGGGGCCACGAAGCGCTGTACTGGGTGGTGCTTGACGCACGCGGGCGGTCCCATTGGGACCTTCGGTGGAGCTCCATATGGGGCCACGAAGCGTGTGAGATGTGTGCTATGATGATGATGACGGGAGGGGGGAGGAGGGGGAGGAGGAGAGGAGTGATGCGGGGCGCTGTCTCTTCAAAACGAGGACCCAACACCACAGGATGGTTGGCGAAAAAACCAATGAATCCATTGAGTATCGAGCATGCAAATATAAAATAATTAGCATCCCAGACCCAGGGGAGATGGGATCCGCGGGGCACCGCACGTCAAGCATCATGCTATCCATGGAACTGTGGATCTGCTGACCGAAGCTATGATTATTCGGGGGGCGGGGGGTCTACAGCGGGCCAGGCCAACTCCCGCATCTCCTCCCATACCATATGGCACGCCCCAAGCCGAAGAGATCGCTACATGTATCCGCTCACCTGAACGGCGCGTCGCTTCCGACATTTCGGGCTCAATAGGGAAATCTGTCGGCCTGCGTAAGCGGGGTTTCGAAGTGCGTCTCTCCCACTAACACCATGCACTCTTTCGCAAAAACATCAGTCGCACGGCGTGCGATGTCACTAGTTCGCCGATCGCTACAGAAAGGCGGGCGCCAGGGATAATGAGACAGACGCATGATGTATGCTGTATGTGTTCTGCTACCGTCGCCCCTGCGTGCAAGGGCGAAAAGGGTGCCGAATCCTTTAGCGGGATTTCGAACTGCGTCTCTCGCACTAACACCATGCACTCTTTCGCAAAAGCATCAATCGCACGGCGTGCGATGCCTCCAGTTTGCCGATCGCCACAAAAAGGCGAGCGCCAGGGATAATGAAACAGACACATGACGTATGGTAAGTGTGTTCCGCCACCGCCACCCCTGCGCGCAAGTGCGAGAGGGGTCCCGAATCCTTCATCATCTGCCCGAAATGTGAAAACACCGATGGCTCCAATGGGATCCCTTTCCGGGTGTGCGACAGTGTTGTGGACCCTATATCTGTACTGCGCGGATCCAATTTCCCGTGTGAGAACCAATGGGTCTAGTCATTGTCCGGGAATAGATATCACATCATAACTAACATCCCAGACCCAGAGGACATGAAATCCGCGGGGCACCGCACGTGAAGCATCATGCTATCCACGGAACTGTGGATCTGCTGACCGAAGCTACGATTATTCGGGGGGCGGGGGGTCTACAGCGGGCCAGGCCAACTCCCGCATCTCCTCCCGTGCCATATGGCACGCCCCAAGCCGAAGAGATCGCTACATGTATCCGCTCACCTGAACGGCGCGTCGCTTCCGACATTTCGGGCTCACGAGGAAAATCTGTCGGCCTGCAGAAGTATCTCACTGTTCATCGAATGATCGCGCAGAAGAGCGGGGGCGAAAAAAAGGTATGACAAACGATCCCGTAGATAAGGAGCTATCCCTTCCCAATTCTTGAAAGGACAGCAAACTTGTAAAACAACGCCCTCGTCACGGGGGGGGGCCGAGTCAGAGTACCATCCTCCCAGGGGTTCCCGGGGCGTGCTCCCCCTTGTGGACATGGGGAGGTCAAGCCCCTCCCCCAAGCAAGTCTCCAGAGCGGTAGCGTCGTCGTCGACGTCGTGGCCGCCGTCGTCGTCCCCCTTGAGGGTCGGTGGCACAGGCCGAAAGGCCTTCGCAATATACAAAGATAGAGGTACATGCACACAAACGCATACATCTATGAGGGACTAGCTGTTGCATATAAACATATGGAGACTCACATGCCCACAAATGGAGCAACTCAGACAAACCTGTGCATGTGCTTACATATGTGTGCAGACATTGCTTTGTTTTATCTTTATGTTTTGTAAATACAGACATAAAAAGATATGGGCGTTTGCATATAACTATATTTATGCATTTATCCATACCCCATGCATCTACGCATGCATGCAGATCGGCAACAAAAACAACACAAACCACTGACACATGTCAACATGTACACGTAAGGGGCGGATCGGGACGGGGATAAATGACTCGCCAGGCGCGCCATCGCGACGAGGGGACCGGCGCGAGAGAGGTTACGATGCCTAGCTAGCAGTGGTGGAGTTTCGCAAAAACCCGCAGCCTCGCGGCAAACAAAACACGAGAGGAGAAAGAGGATGAGGCGGCGGAGGAGCATGAATGAAGACCATGCGCTCCCGACCCCATGCCCGCGCAGTAATTCTTGGAACGGACCAGCCGGGGAGGACCCAGATGCCCAAAGCGGAGGGGAGACCCCCGTCGCGACATGGAGGTGGGAGAGGACGAACTCCTCCAGCCGATGTACGAATACGGCAACG
>CAUYUJ010001069.1:5000-42500 GCA_963575745.1 Prorocentrum cordatum
GGCTGCAGCGGAGGCCACCAGCCCAGCGGTGGTGGAGGCTGCAGCGGCACGATGGCCCCGACGCACGGCGTCCCAGGCGGCCTGGAGAGAAGCAAGGCGTCGTCGGGGGGCGGGGCGGTCAAGCCCCGCCTGGTATTGGCGCTCTAGGGCAGCCAATCTCGCGTGCTGCGGCCCACGGTATCGGGCCGTCGCGGCGGCAGCAGTGAAATGGCTGGAGAGGGCACTCCGCCGGAACCTCGGGACCGCGGAGGTTCCTGGGGGGGCCAGCGGGGGACTGGGTTGGTCACCGTAGCGGGGGGGGTGCCGCGCTGGGGAGTGACAATAGGCCTCGCCGCCGCAGCTGGGCTCGCCTCTTCGGCAGGCTGGTCGGGCAAAAAATCAGGTCGCCCGCTCTGCAATTAAGATTTCTGGGGGGGGGGGGCGCATTGATGACCGGGGCGCTGCCACTGACTTGGTGCGGTCGCGGCGAACCCGCTGGGGATTTGTCATCGCCGCCCAGGGATCGCCCTCATCGTGAAGTGGGGGGTCACCGCCCCAGGCGGCAGCGAGCACTCCAGATGGGCACGCCTAACACGGATGGCCTGGCATTTGCCCCCCCTTGACGGCGCTGATGCGGTGATATTCGGTGCATGCGTCGAAGATGGCGTCGTCTGGGAGTTCTGCGTCAGTCGTGATGCGGTAGCTGAAATCGGCAGTGGTGCCTGCGCGGCCTGAAGCTGTCGGGGCGGTGTCGGCGTCGGTGGGAACAGCGCCGAAGGTGGCGCAGAGCCAGCGTTTTCCGCTCGTGGTCCCGTATCGGGTGAACCTGGCGGGGATCTCCTTTTCTCTTAGAGAGCTGGTGCCGGTCTCGCACAACAGCTTGGGCCCCACCAGCGTCGGGTTTTGCTGCACCGTGCTCCATTGATCTGTGCGACACAAGAACTGTTTTGTCAACGGCGTGAAAACTGTTGCGAAGAGCGTGAACAGCATTCCCGTCGTGGACGGCCGCCTGGATCCAGGTGATGGCCTGGGAGGTGTCGAGGACGACCTCGGCTCTGTGTTGTCGGCAAACAACCTCTATTCCGCCGAATTGGCATAGGGCGCCGTCCACGTGGGATGGCACGGTTGGTAGCTTGAGGCACTCGGCGCAGGACAGGACGACCATCTCCGCGCTTGTAGTCAGTGTTCTGAGGGCCGAAGACAATCACGGCAAATGGGATATCCTGTCGGCGTAATTGCAGAAGCAGCTATTCACCGTCATCGTGGCCGTGGGGCGAGATGCTGGTGATGCAAGCGTCGCCCGCTGTGTTGCGCGCCGGGCGAGCTGAGGCTGGGACTGACCAGTCGTTCGAGTCGAGGCTGAGGCATGGTGCCCCCGCAGCGTCTGCAGCACCTCAGCCCCGGGATTGGGTCGGCGCCAAACCCGTGGGGGGTCGTTGGTGCGCCGATTGTGCCCTAGAGTCCGACTGATCTCACGTTGGCCATACCAGCAGTGGAGGCTGGTACGGGGCTGGTTCATATCCTTGTGTATGGTGCGAAAAACCGTTGCGAGCTCGTCGGGGACTCTGGTGGCGAACGTGGGGCGTTTTCGGTGCCACGTGCACGGAATGCAGCACTGCACGCGTCTTTGCGTGCAGACACGAAAGTCTGTCCAACGGGGCGTGGGCCCTTTGTCAGAGGAGCCGTATTCGTCGCGGGACGGCCCCTTGTTCATGGCTGCCGCGGCGAATGAAAAGTGGGAGAAGATGGTGCGGGTCGGTATCCGTGTGCTGCAAGGACCCTAGCCTCACCAACAGGAATTAAGGACCTCGGGGGGGCGGGCAGCGTAGCTCCTGGGAGCATTAGGATCCCTTGCGCCGAGGCCAGGGAGGGATAGGGGGAGAGAGAGAGAGAGAGAAAGAAAGACAAATAGAAGGGAAGAGAGAGCAAACAATAATATTCGGCGGCGAGCGGTGGGGGGGAAATGAGAAGGAGAAGGCCTTCTCAGAAGGCGGCGGGACTTCTCAGAAGCCCTCGCGCCTTCTGAGAGGTTTTTCTGTCTTCGGGCAAGGCTTAGAACAATTCTCAGAAGGCCGTGGGACTTTCCGAGCCTTCTGAGAAGGCCTTCTCCTTCTCATTTCCCTCCCTCGCTCGCCGCCGTAATATGCACGAGCCGTGCTGACATGGACGAACTGGCGATTGATGCAAGCGACCCGCACAGGGCCCGCTCGGGGCCCAGGATCGCCGGGGGAGGGAGCCCGCGACCCGAGCGACGATTGCCAAAATGGAGCGCCCCCCCACCACCCTCGCTGTTCCAGGCCCCCCCCCCAGGGCACTGACGGCATCAGGTCCGATGGTCGGAGCTGCCACGTCCACCCCACAGGGGCGGTCGCCTCCGGGGAGGGGGGGTCAAACTGGGAGATCTGCAATGGTGGTGGCAAAAGGAGGGGAATGACAAGGGCGGGGTGGCGATGTCCTCTTGCTCCCTGGGGGGGGGATTTGAAAGGCGAGAGGAGGACCCACAAGGAGGACGAGAAGGAAAGGAGCTGGAGGGACTGGGCGTCGCTCACAGGGGAGGCGATACATGGGGGGGGAAACTACACCACTTTCCAGTTGCGAAAGGCCTTCAGGGGCCCTAAAGGACCCCCTTTCTGCAGCCCTCGCTGCCTCCCCTCATTAATCGCCCCCCATTACGCGATGTCCAAAGGGAAGCGGCAGCCCCTCCCCCCGCCCCCCAGGGGGGGGGGGCTTCTTGGCGCGCTTCAGGGCCGTCTTGGAGGAAATCTTTGGCGTCTTGAAGGCCTCTTGGGCTGTCTTGGGCTGTCTTGGGCCTGCTTGGGGCCGTCTTGGGGGCCTCTTGGGCCGTCTTGGGGCTATCCTGGAGACCTCTTGGGCGCTCTGAGGGCGATCTTGGCGGCCTCTTGGCGGGGGGGGACGATGTGTTATTTTAGGTGGCTCTTTTTGTTAGCCAATCCTCGCTGGGTGTTGTGTTGATTGTTTTTACAAGCGATCGTCTGCGGCGACGAGCAGTACGGCTCTCGTCCTGGCGGGGGGGTGTTTGCGTCTCAAAATCTGCGAGCACCCACCTGCCGCGGGGAGTGCCAGGCGCTCGCAGCGGCAGCGCTCCACTATGCTGGGCCCCCCCCCCCGCCAGGCGCCGAGAGGAAAGCATGCGACGTTCAGTCCAAGCCGCTGCAAGCTTGGGGTGCCGCCGAGCAGTGACCCCCAAGCGGGCCACGAACACGGCTGCTGGGTCAGCAATTTCTGAAACACGAGGGGCGTTCAGGGCACAAATAAACGCATCCATGCAAGCGGAACGCTTAAAAGTGGCTGCCATATTGTCGAATCCGTGTCGAATCCATGTCGGCCTGGTCGGATCCGTGTCGCATCTGTGTCGAATCCGCGTCGAATCCACGCCAAATCCGCGTCGAGCCCGTGTCGGGCACAAGAAACGGCACCAACTTTAGGGACAGGCGAGGTCCCCCGAAGATGCAACGTACCCCGTCCACGACGGCTCGAGGGGCCGAGAGGAGTGTTTCAATGATTAGGGGCATTTGCAGACCAGGCATTTGCACAGGCCTTATCCAAAAAAAGCATCGGTGAAACAACAAGCGTTTGACCGGCTCAGGCATATGCGCAAGCCGGCATCCGAGAGAGAGAGAGAGTTGGAGGATACGCAAGGTCAATACCCGCGAAATCCAAAATACATCAGGTCTGTGGCCACAACTCCAGCTGTGAGAAGCGGGCGCCTGAACAGGCTGTCAGGTAGAGAGAAGCTTATCGGGACTGTGCCCTAAGATCAGCTCAACACTCGAAGCATTCACTACACGTCGAGTTCACAAGCAACTCGCGCCGTTCGGGGACGATGGTGAGGATCAGCTTAATCTCAGGGCATGAACGGCCCAATGCGAACAGCTACTAATGAGGTCTCGAACGGCGCCCTGTTGGGACACTGACCGAATTACCGTCCATCAGCGGCCGTTACACCGTGTCCAGCATCAAGCAAGGCACACCTAAGGACCTCAATATTATTATCCAGCCGATTGAGCATGTGCAGCATCTGCATGGTCTCGATTGGCACTTCGTCCAGAATCAAGCAGCAGAGGCCGTCGACCCACTCCGATTGAGTTATGTGTCCAGACGCATCTGCGTCGAGCAGCTTGAAGAAATCTTCAAGTTTGTAAGACTTGAGCGCGCGCTGTACCTCGGGCGGCAAGGGCATAGTCATATTCGTTAGATCGATCTCGTGGAAAGAAACAAACCCTTGGTTGTGGACATCGAGCTGCCTGAAGATCTTGGACAGAAGTGGTATCAGCCTCTGCAATCTGCCCTTCAGGGAGATGCGCTCCAATTCTGCGTCTTGAGTGGAAACTTTGATGGCGTGGTTGACATGCACGGCTGTGATCAGGTTCATGAGCGCGATAGGCACCAAGAGCAAGATCGGCAGAAAGTATAATATCATGACAGGCTTCGCGAGAACTATAGGTTCGTAGATCTGGGCGATGGCGTCGCAAAAAGTGAACCGCGTCAGCGTCAACATCAACACTGGGATCGACCCGAAATGATCTGCCACGATGGGCCCGGCCACGGGGTCGGAGAGCAAGTCCTGGTCGCTACCGATGAGGACCACCCCGACACACGCGAACACGTACTTGGCCCCGAGCAGCAGCACCAGGCCCGACATTACTGGGCCATTTGCCCCCGCCAGGCTTTTGACCAGCGCCCACAGCGGCCGCATCATCCTCAGAAAGCGGAGGGCACGCACCAGGCGCAGCAGTCGCAGAATGCGAATGACCAACACCTTCTTGAGGACACCGATGGCGCCTATTCTGCGAAGAAGCGGCTCCATCACCCATGTCGTCAGCACGCCAAAGGCGACGAGGGCGAGGTCTATCCGAAACCACAAGCTCCCGAGGCAACCTGACCAGTCACCTATGATGCGCATCGAAAGCTCTAACACATATGTCACCAGAAAAACATTCTCGAGCGCTTGAAACGTTGGAGACGGTTCTGCTTCGCTGTCGCTGCCCATTTGGATCTCAAGCCCGATAACCATACAGTTTGCGATTATGATGACAGACATGCAGTAATCGAACCAGGGGTTCCTAGTGCCCCTGTCAGCAGCGCGCTGCACCACAGCAACTTTCGATCGGAAGGTGCGGTCGGTACGTTCACGGGGCTGCTGCGAGATGCGAACCTGCCTGTTGATCCTGTCGAGAGCCGAATTTAACCCGCGGTCTCGCAATGTGTGACTAGTGATCTCTGCCGTGGTCCTCATCTGGGTGACCTCCTTTGACCTCGTGCTGCTGCCGCCGTTTGAGCTGGCCGGCACCATCGAGGGGGACGCGCTCGTGTCCAGCCCGCGCTCTCGCAGGGCGATCGAGGTGAGCTCCGCGGTGCTCCTCGCGCCCGAGCTCTCAGCCAGGCCCAGGCGGCTGCCGTCTGCCGTGGTCCATGGCAGCAGCCGCGGGGGGTCTCCTCCTGGCCTGCTGAGCGTGCTGGCCCTCACACCGCAGGCGACGACCGCTGGGACCTCCTCCTCGCGGCCCATGGCTGCGCCGACCCCGGACTGTGCCGGCGACGCCGCGGCCGCAGCGCCCTCGGTGCGGGCGTCCTGCCCGAGGACTTGGGCGAGGCCCGTGAGCAGCGCACCGTGGCGCCCCAGCAGCTCCTGGCGCTCGGCGTCAAGCCGCCACCGGAGCCAGGCTACCGCCTCTTCGGCCCGCAGGCCGGCGGCAGCCGTCTGCTCTGGGGCCTCGGGGGCCTCCCGCGCTTCCGCGCACCATGGGCTCGGCATGGAACCCACGCCGAGCAGGCGGGAACCCGGAGCACGCCTGGCCACCGCGCGCGGCCGGAACTGGAGAGCCAGGGACCGGCGTCCCTGGAGCTTGAGCCAGAATGGCTACTTACGGAGGAGCACTGGCCAAGCTTGCCTGAGGGTGCATGGATCGCCATTAGGCATGTCCTTCGAGATGGTAGGGTTCTGGTCTCGGGGGCACGCCCTTTCTCTTACAACTGCCCAGCGCGACTTGCCCAATGCAGGCTACGACGGGGAGGGGAGCGGCACGAGACTGTAGACCCTGTGTCCTCCTGGTGTTGCTGTCCTGCTCTGGCCTCGTGGGGGAGGGAGCAGTGTGCGAGATCGCGCCAGTTACACGCCACATGACACCTGACCTCGCTTGAGGTCGCTGCCAGAAGCAGCAACTTTAGAAATCCAGGAGCACACGCCTTCCACGATGATGACAAAACGCGCAAGTTTGTGCAACAGTTACACGGACTGAAGGCCGCTCCGTGTCTCGCGGCTCGCATTGGACACACCCTTAAGCATTCTGATCCTGCCTCGTCGCGTTCCTTATCGCTAGAAGGATGCAGGGCAGCGCCTTTTTCGGAACGGGACTCTCGCCCGAATTGCGGGCCCATGATGTGTGTTGTATAGTTATCCATGAAAACGGGTGCTTCCTGTCAATGTGAGAAAACAAGTTTGGACTCTTTAGGAGGACATTTGGAACAGGAGCGTACCTTGCAGCATAACTGATGCATTGTGGGTGTAGTCTGGACCCTCCTTTTCCTCCTCCTCCTCCTCCTCGTCCTCCCTCCTCTTCCTCCCTGTCCTCCCTCTCTCTCCTTCCTCCTATCGTGGCGGACCCAAAGGGGGGTTCGTAGTACAGGGCGGCTTGCGAATCAGCTGCACGCAGCTTATTTTCCTGTGGCCTCTTGGCGCCAGGAGCGACCACGCATCGAGAAACGTGTCTGGCGGCGGCCCCGCTCGGGGTGAGGCTGCCCGAGGCATGTGACCCACTCCCTAGAGCAGGGACCACCGCCACTGAGAGCCCATCGGGGGGGTGGGAAGCGACCCCTGGGCGGTGGCATGCCCGAGCGTCACCCAGGACAGGACGACGACCAGGCGTGCCGCCGCCCAGGGGTCGGCCCCGACGGGCTCTGTGGCGGTGGTCCCTGTGTCTCCTCTGATGGCGGGAAGAACGTCACCGGGGGGAACTCTCCTCCTTCCTCCTCCTCCTCCTCCTCCTCCTCCTATTTTTCCTCCCTGTGTTTTTTCCAGCGCAATGTTTGGGAGAAGAAGGAGGGGCATGAGGGAAGGGACGACCGCAACACCAATCGAGTAACCCGTGCACTCCGTGTCGATCCGCAGCAGAGGCCAGTTGCTTAAATTACAATAACATCCCAGAAGTAAAAAGCACGGGCGAGAAGAGAAGAGGGGCAAGGGAAGCAAGGAGGACGAGGAGGAGGAGGAGGAGGAGGAAGGAACGGAAGAGGGAGAGGAAAAAAGGGGAGGGCAGTCCCGACCCCGCTAGGGGACGGACAAAGGATGCTAAGCAAAGCCTCGGGCCCACCTGCAAGAACACTGGAAGGGAGGAGGAGGCGAGGGGCGCAGAGGAGGGAGGAGAGGAGGACGACGAGAGAGGAAACAAGTGGCGCTACCCTACAGAAGCGGGGGCACGCAACGAAAATGTCACGAATTACGGCCCGCTGGTGCGGAAGGAAGAGGAGGACAAGAAGGGAGGACGGGGGGAGCGGATAGGAGGGGGCAGATACGGAATGCCCCAAAGTCGTATCCTCGAGCACGTACAGAAGAAGGAACATTCACGAAATGGTGGTGCACAACTGAAGCCTAAGATCCCCAAGTCGGGACCATGAGCGACCACGAATCCAACGGAACATAAAGAGAGGATGAACGAGTGCACGCTCAGCGCACTGAATCATATTACGATTAATAGACCAGACAAAAAAGAGGGAGGAAGGAGGGGAGGAAGAGGGGGAGGGAGAGGGAGGGGGAAGAGAGCTGGTCGCAACCCTTCTTGTTGTCCGGCGGACGCCGGGGGCTGTCAAGGAAACCGCGCGTGCGAAACCACCAGCACAAGAGAAAAGAAAAACTGGGCAATGGCCCCGGGCTCGGGGGGAGCATACACAAGGACAGAATAGGCGATGATGTGGGGGAGTACACCGCAAGAGCAGGGAGGGGAGGCGCGGAGGCGGGTGGAGAAAGGCCTTGTCACGACCGCCGTCAGACGTTGAAGTAGAGGATGCTGCGCGCGAAGCTGCTGCCCGAGCGGGCCCTGTTGGCGAAGTGCTCGGTCAGCGGAGCGCGGAAGGCCACGCCGTCTGCCAGCGCCTGCGGCCAAGCGCCCGTGGCGGAGGCCTGCCCGTGCCGTGCTGCGTTGGTGGCCCTGAAGGTCGCGCACAGACCGAGAGCGCGGAGGGCAAACGTGCGCGGCGGCGCCCCGTCCATCAAGAGGAACTCGTCCAGCCGCGATGCCAGGGGGCCCTGCTGGAGGCACACCTGCGTGCGGTAGAACGCGCCACGACGGGACAGTAGGCGTAGTGTCATGTTGGCAGCCGAAGAGGCACGGCGACGCTGGTTCGTTGGCCCAACCAGCCAGAAGCGCTTTGAGCACAGCAGCCCACCATCCAGAAGCGCTTTGAGCACAGCAGCCCGCACGTAATGCGGTAGCATTGGCCCACGGCGGCAAAGTGTAGCTTCGAAGTGCTGCACCCGGCGCCCCAGCAGAGTGAGCAAAGGCAGCCAGTCCAGTCTGCGGCACAGGTGCCAGAAGAGACCCTCCGTGTCACGAGCGCCGAGTATTTCTCCACATCTGCGCTGCCGTCGCTACTTCGGGGTGGGGGTGGTGGAAGAACCCTGCAGCAGCAAGTCCGCGGAGAGCCCCTGGGTCGTCGCAGCCGTTTCGAGCCGGCGCTGCGCCTCGAGGACAGTGCTGATGAAGTTGCCGTCGAACCAGTGGGCCCAAGCGGCGAGGCGCTGCAAGTGGTCCGAAGAGGAGCGGGCGCGTTGCAGACGCCGAGCACGACGGGTAATTCGCAGGCCGCCACGCGTAATGTTTTCCCAACGATAAACCCGACATTTGGCTCCCTGCGCCATGGCCTCCGCGCTGGGGAGCTCAGCAGCGAATCCCAATCTCCGGAGGTGCTGGAGAAGACATGGGTTGGCCCAACCCCCGGGCTCCAGGGAAGAGAGCCGCGAGGAGCCGTTGCTCTGTTTGCTGCCAGTGCGGGGGGAACCGGTCCAGCTGCGCTGCAAAACCCGCGCGGGGCAGGATGTGCATGCGGTATGCTGCCAGCGTCACGAGCAAGCCCCCGCCGATCTTGTTCCACGTCCACGCGCGGTCCTGCATCTTCTTGAACACCTCATCCCAGAGGCGCACCCCCCGGGTGGGGCCCAGCCAATAGCCGAGGTACTTCGCGTGACTCGAGATGGCGAAGGCGCCCCACCGGGCCGCCGCTGCGGCGACAGCAACACGCACCTGCTCGTGCGTGCGCAGAGAGAGCGGTACACTAATGGATTTGCCGCTGTGCAGACGAAGGCCAGAGACAAGCCCGCATTCGTAGAAGATCGGCTCTAGCAGTTCGCAGTCTGCGGGGCCCCGGCGGAGGACACGGGCCACGTCGTCCGCGTGCGCGCGCGGGGCCGCGCCCGGGCAGAGGCGGCGATTGCGTCGCAACACATCGTCCTAGAGTATGGCGAACAGTAGGGGAGATTGAGGGCAGCCCTGTCGAACCCCAGCGGTATAATGCCAAAGCCGGCGTCTGTGAACCCACAGAGGGAAAACTGGCAGAAGTTGTTGGTGTAGAAGATGGCCACGAAACGCCGGAACCATAAGGGCCATCCCCGTTCCGCCTGGACTCGCTGGAGGAAGGTCTGGTCGAGGCTCGGGAACGCCGCCTCGAAGTCCAGGAATACCGCCAGGGGGAAGTCCTCGAGGTACGCGTCTGCCAGCATCTCCTCCTCGATGTCGATGACGTTGGCCAGCGTGGACCGCCCGCCCGGGAAGCCGCGCTGTTCCGGGGAAATCCGGTCTCGACCAGCGGCTCGACGCGCAGGCGCACTGCGCTGCGAAGGATGCGGTTGTCGGTATTGGTGAGGTTAAGTGGCCGCATGTTGCTTGCAGGGTAGACCACAGGGCCATCTGCGCGCGTCGAAGTGGGCGTCTTCGGTAAGAATACCATGACACTCTCGTGGAAATCGCGCCACGCCTCCTGGGCCATGCCGAGCCCTGAGGGGGCGATCATCGCCTCGAACGCATCGTGGAAAGCGTCGGTGGCTAAGTCCACTATCTTACGCCACGCCTTGAAGGAGATGCCATCCCGGCCTGGCGCAGAGTTCCCCGACTTGCGAATCGCCTGCCGGAATGCACGACGCGGCGCAGCGAGGTGGAGCAGGTGGTCGATGTAGTCGGCTGGGAGGTGTTGCGCATCTTCTCGCAACCAAGTGTCCAGGAAGGATGTGTCCACGTCCTTCTGGAGGAAGACCTCGGACCAACGGTCGCGAAGAATGCCGAGCATCTCCTGGGGGTCCGTCGTCGCCTCCCCAGAAGGCGCGTCCAGCGCGAAATGCTGACAGCTGCGTCCCGGCGTGAGCTTGCAGACCAGCTGCTGGTTTCGCCGCTGCCTGCGCGCTGCTTGGGCCGGCTCCAGTTCGCGGAGGTCCTCGTGCAGATTGTTCAGCTCCTGCATGGTAGAATCTCGCTGCAACTCCATCGCATGACTACGCGCCCGCGCAAGCCGAGGGCCTGGCGGGGACGTGAAGTCGTAAGGATTCGCAACCATATCCCGCAACAGCGGATACCGCTCGACGCATCGGGAAATACGCTCCTGACTGCAAGCCTCCGAAGCCCCGAGGAATTTCACGCACGCGCCGATGCGGTGATCCAGCAGCTCCGCCGGGGGAGCGGAACCCACCTTGGAAGCCAGGGCCAGCTCCGCCTGGCGCATCGCCTGCTTCAGCAGCTGGAGCCGGGCCAGGGCATGCGCGTCGGGGTTGTTGCGAAGGAGCTCCTGCCGAGCTAAGAGTGACCTGCCGGGGGAAGTCTGGGCGCTCGAGGGCCTGGTCCCCGAGGGGCGCCGGTCGGTCTGCGCGCGGCTGCGCGGGGCACTTCCGGAAGCTAAGCGGGCGGTGTCGGGGCAACTCGGGGCGCCGTGCCAGCGCGGTGCAGGCGCAGGCCTTGTCGAGGGTCGGGGTACTCGACGTCGTACTGGTTGCAGTGCACGCGGTCCAACCGCGCCCTGGTGTCTGGTGCGGCGCACGTGTGTTCCGGCTGGTAGAGCTCGTGGATGCCGTAGGGGACCTCTACCAAGGTGCGCCAGCTGGCGGCGTCGCGGTGGTCCCGATGGCCCGCGGCTGCGCCCGCGGAGACGCAGGCGCGCTCTGGCGGGCGGAGCGCGCGATTAAAGCCCCCCCCCCCCCCAAGGATGCTTAAAGCCTCCTCGCGGGGGCGGAGGCGGCGGGCCAGCCGATGCTGCGGCGCCTCACGGAGCTCGAGGTTGGAGGGGGCGCGCTGGGCTGGGTCGAAGCCGGCCTCCACGACATCTTCGGCGTGGAGTCCCCCGTGCGGAAGTAAACCGTGCAGATGTCCAGCGAGCCCTGGCCCCCGTCGAGGCGCAGCACCGCCGCGCGGCCAAGGAATATATTTCGAAGTGGACACGGCCACGGCGTGCGAACAGCTTGAGGAAATCCGCCGTGACGGCGATGCCAACGCTAGCCGTCCCAGAGGAGGGGCCCGGGGACCACCGCGATGTGCAGCCAGGGGGCTCGCGCCAGAGGGCGCCCCGGTCGGCCGTGCCGCGGCTCTCGGACCAGACGCCCGCGTCGTGCGTGGCCATGAGCTGGTGCGCATGTCGAGACATTCCTGCGGCGGAAACCGTCTGCGGCGAACAGCGCCTGCGTGTTCCACATTGTGACAGAGAGAGAGAGAGAGAGCTTGCCTAGGTACTGGCCCTGCTGCGGGGGGGGGCCGGCCGCCCGCCCAGCCGGCGCCGAAGGCGGGGTCCAATGGGATGGTCGCCGAGGAGGTCCCTGGATCAGCATGGCCCCTCAGCGTGCCATGCAAAGCGCGCCGTAAGGCCTGCCGACGTAGGATCTGAATGAGGACGTCTCGTTGCAGCCGAACGGCCGTGCTGTCGTTGTTAGGGCGCAGCCAATGAAGAGGACAGAGTGGTAGGGCAGGAAGCTGTGGGCGGCGTCGTGGCAGAGGGTGACGTGGCATGTACTCGAACGAAGGAGGGAAGGGGCAGCGCGCGGGTGGTGGCGTACGTGCGGTCCTCTGAGAGCTGGGCGGCCCATCGCCAATCGCCGAACTCGGGCGCACCTCGCTCGGCGGCCCAAGGGAGTCGCGGAGGGGGGTGACGAGGTCCAGCTCGTAGCGAGAATAGCCGCCAGACTCAAATGCTTGAATTCCAACAGGCATGCACGCGCGGCCCGCTCTGATTACGGGCGCCCGGGGACCGCCGGAGGCGCCCTCGGCCCGTTTCCCTCCAAAGTGCTGGCGTCGAGGAGGTCGTTATGGGCCGAGATGGCCAGCCAGTCGTCGCCCGCCTGCAATACCTGGCCGTGGATTGCCCCATGCACTTCCCCCACCTCCGTGCGATTGGCGAGGCGCAGCTGGGCGCGGCCTGGTGGGCCAGCGGGGTCGTCGAAGGCCAAATGTTTCCAGAAGCCCGACGGCGTGGTCTCGTTGCCGTCAAGGGCCTTCAGATTGATCCCCGCGCTCTGCAGGATGTGGCGCATGAGATCGTCAAAGATGGCCTTGTCCGAGAGCCCTGGGTCGCCATTGACGCGTATCTCGGTCATGTAGTCCGTGGTCTGGGGCGCTCCCTTGGTCTTACCTTTGCGGCGGCGCGCGGCAGCCAATGCCGCGGAGGTAGCAGTTTGGGAGAGCATAGGGTCTCCCGCCAAACCGGCTCGACTTCCAACGGAGTTTCGCGATGAGACTAAGCTCCCCCTCTCGGCAGAGCTCGTCCATCAACTGAGTCCAGGTTTCTGCGGAAGCGTCTGTGGATGCCAGGAGCTTGTTCGGGGTGGGGAAAAGGGCCTCCGAGCAAAGCGGCCCGGCCTTCAGCATCACCGCAGGTGAGAGACACTCGAGGATCATGGCGTCCTCTGCCACGTACAAAGTCCGCTGGCCGATAAGCATCCCCTGCGAAAGCACCGACCGCTGCAACCTGCGGACCAGGAGCTCCTTGCCAAGCTGCGAGAGGGCTGGTGGGAAGAGTAGCTCCACGGATGTCCGGGGGGACCCGCTCGTGCTGCCAATGCTACGCGTGGGGTCTCGAATCGGACTGCTCCGGAACTCCTCCAAAGTGGCCAACTTGGACATGAGGGTCGGCAAGAGGTTCAACGGAGCGTCGATGGCTACAAACCTTCAGGAGTGGGGTCCGAGATGAGGCAATCGCCGGGCGGCTCCGCAGGCCCGTGCGCGCGATGCGGAAGCAGGCCAAGCCTTGCCGGACGTGGCGAGGTCCACGCCGCCCGGGGAGGATGTACTCCAACGGCTGTGGGAGAAGATGGATGGCCTGGACGATCGCCGCGTGCTTCTCCTCGAGCAGAGGGTGGTGCCACAAGTCTCATCTGTGTCGCCGTGGCCGCCCCGGGAAAAGAGGGAAGCGGCGTGACCAGCAGCATCGAAGTCGGTGCCTCCGTGGAGGAGCGTCGTAAAAACTGCGGCAAGACCCGCTGCAACGCCCCCGTGTCGGCGGGCGCTCAGGCCAACAGCTGCTGACCCCTCGTCTCCTGGAGGAAGCGGGCGTCGCCCTTCTCCAAGAGGTCCGACAGCCGTCGGTGGCGCTCGACCGCGGGGGCGCGGCGGCCCCGCGGGTCGAGGACCTGTGGCCATTGCGCGAGGAAGCCGTGCCCCTCCGCGCCCGGCAAGGCCCGGACAGCTGCTAGCGCATCCCCTCCCAGCTCCTTCCACTGCGGGAGGCGGTCGGGGCGGAGCTGCCGTCGAGCCATGCGGGCGTCGGGCAGGCCAGCCTCGCAGTGCGCTGCCGCAGCCGGGATCTTCGCGTCCGCCTGTTTGGCCAGGCCCTGGTCCGCCTCGGACCAGGCCTCACCTTCCCCGAGGCTCAAGAGGAGGTGGGCAATACGGGCCCTCGCCAGGATGTCGCGTTCCGTGGGTTCTGGGCCGCATAGTGGTCCGAAGCCCAGCTGCGCCCAAGGATCAGCGTCGAGCTTGCCCAAGATCGCCTTGAGGTCCTGCCAAGTTCCCGGGAAGGACACTGTGGTATGATGCTGTTCTGAAGCCGTCCTGCCCGCCTGGACGAGCTCGACGTACTGGAGGGCCTCCGCCTTGAAGAGCTCCTGGAAGTCGTGTGCGGATAGGAGGTGCTGGGAGGAACCAGGCGGCTGCTGACCTACGGACGGCAGCGCGGTGGGGGAGGCGGCACCAGCAGCTGCGATTCCGGCGGGGTGCGCCGTGGCAGCTGTTGGCGGATCAAGTCCAAGTGGAATCGGAGCTCCAGCCAGCTGCAGCGCCGCTGCAGCGCCGCTGCAGCCCGACCCCTCCGTGTCGTCGTCAATGTCCATGCTCCCCGCCACGGCAGCTGGAGCCGCGGCGGCTGGGTCCGCGGTCGCCACCCCGGCGAAGTTCATGTCGAACGGCCGGTGCGCCGCGCAGACGCCCTCGCCTGGCAGGGCGAGGCCGTCCTCTCCGCGGGCCACGCAAACCCGGCAGCGCGCCGCCATGGGAATAAGGCGAGAGCGGAGAGAGCGGAGAGAGCCGGAATTGCGCCCTGTGCACGGGCCCTTGAGCCAAGACTTGAGCCATATTTGTCCTCCCTGTGCCCCCCCCTGTAAGATGAAGAC
Organism: Prorocentrum cordatum; assembly: GCA_963575745.1. Lineage (NCBI taxonomy): Eukaryota > Dinophyceae > Prorocentrales > Prorocentraceae > Prorocentrum > Prorocentrum cordatum. The sequence goes on from CAUYUJ010001069.1 coordinate 19,570, forward strand.
GAGCCGAGGATCAACTCGCAAGAAGATGAAAATGAGGAACCTGTTTTTTAATTTTCCGCTTTAGCAGCCGTCACAGGCCCCGCCCCCCCCAGGTGACGTCACGTTCCGCGCCGGCGGCGTCCAGGAATGCCTACGGATGACCGGCGCCAAATAGGAGCAGCATGTCGGTGGCGATCTACACCACACGGTTTGTGTACACCAGTGCTCGCGTGCACCACAGCGCGCGTGCACACCACAGCGCCTGCGTACACCGTAACACAACGCAACGCAACGCAACGCCTGCGGTGTGCAATGCAACGCCTGTGTACACCACAGTGCTCGCGTGCACCACAGCGCTTGTGTACGCCACAGCGAATGTGTACTCCGCAGCAGCCGTCTGCAACGCAGTGCCTGTGAATCACAATGCACTCATGCACCGCAGCACCTGTATACACCACAGCGCCTGTGAACACCGCAGCATCCGCGTGCAACACAGCGCTGGTGCACACAACAGTGCCTGCGTGCGCAGGACAAGAAGAAGGAACATGTAGGTGAGGATCTGCTGCGGGAAGCTAAACAACACGCAAGGGTAGCGCGGATAATACAATGCGATGTTCTCCCCTCCTGCCTTTTCCTCCTCCTCCTCCCTTTCCTCCTCCCTCACCCTTCTCCCCGTCGTGCGGGTCGGCACTGCAGCGCATGTGCGCTTATCTCAGTGCGCACCGCAAAACAAGAATGGTCAACAACAGAAATAGGCGGTCGTGCCATGAAACGCCATGGTACCATGCCGCGGTGCCCCCATGCCACGGCGCCTCCCACTATACGGCCTCCGCAGTGCCCCACGCCTGAAGCGACCTGATTCAGGAGCACGCTGCCCCTGACTTCATGGGCGTCCCCAATAGGTACGGCATGTTTTCCTTCTCTTCCTCCTCTTACTCTTCCTCCTCCTCCTCTTCCTCCACCTCGGGAGGACTCGTAGATGCCAGAGGCGCTCCTTTTTCAGTAAAGATTCCTTTCCAAATCCGTGTGAAAGAAACATTGTTTCCAATGGAATCCACAGGCGCTCCATGTGTCGCAAGGATTCCTTCTAAATTTTTAAATGCAACAATGGTGCTCTGGTGCATACGGCTGGTGTGGTGCACACAGGCGCCGTGGTGTACACAAGCGTTGTGGAGCACGCAGGCACTGTGGTGTACACTGGTCTCTGTTGCACTCGGCTGTTGTGGTGTACGCAGGCGTTGTGGTGTACATAAGCGCTGTGGTGCACGCAGGCACTGTGGTGCACACTGGCGCCGTGTTGCAGACGGCTGCTGCGGTGTACACATTCGCTGAAGGCACTGTTGTGCAGATCGCCACCTACATGCTGTTCCTACCCATCTTCGGCCATTCCTAGGCACTCCCAGGCTTCGCCGGCGCGAAACGTGACGTCACCGGCCCCCTTCCCACCCCCCGGGTGACGGCCGTCATCGCGCGGTATAAAAATCTGGCTAGAGTCTATCTGGATTCTCGCGGGTCCTGGAGATGGGGTCTGGCGTGCGCCGTGGCGGTTTCGGAGAGCACCAGAACACTCTGAGAGCGATGCGGAACGCTCCGGAGCGATTTGTCTGTATCCCCAAACATCCAGTGTTTTGAATGTTCGAATGCGGTGTCCCTGGAAGCCCCGACACTTTCCCCAGGCAAATTGTTAATCCCGAGTCGTTTTTGTTAATTACGGCCCCAGGGCCCCGCGCGGGCCCTCGGAGGCCGAAAGCGACGAAACGCCTTTGCCCTGATTAGATGAAGAAAGACAGTATCAGTGGCACGACGCCGTCGGGACGCCATCAGCGTGTTCCCCAAGAAACGCCACGCCTTCGGACAAAAAACTGGCTCCCAACGGCGGCGCATCATTGGTACACTTCTTCCGTCCCTGCCAAGTTTTACGATGCAGTGGAGGTCTGCGAAGCCACCCCCCCTCCGAGTTGGGGGGTCGAAAGCCATGTGCTGATAGACCGCGCGGTGACCTCGAAATCAAGAGACCTCTCCGCGCGGTCCATTACCGCACGGTTTTGGGACCCTGGAGGCCCCAGTCGCCCGAGACATCCTCGGATACTGACCCGAGTTCCAAAGCCGTGCGGTAACCCCGAATCCCCACGGACTCACCACTAGAGGCCTCCCAAATGGGGTCGGAGTAGATGGGGTCGGAGAATCGCGCTGCACCTCCGATTAATCGGCGGCGTCGGCGTGGAGAAAACTCTGCCTCAACATCAAGCAGTATCGACGATGCATCGGCGCTGCGGCGCGATCCTCCGATCTGGAACCCATTTGGGGGAAACCAAGAGGTACTGGCACCGCTACTCCATAAACCTCTCCTGGGGTGCGTTCTGAGCATTTTTGTTTTTTTCCCCACCCGCCGAGCGCTACGACGGATTCCGTTTTTTTGTTGGAGGGCGACGAGGGAACGAGGGAGAGGAGGAGGGTGCGTTCTGAGCATAATTTCGAAGCGAATCCAGCGGTGGCGACGAGGGGCACCCAGGAAGCCCAACAAGGGAAAAACTGCGAGGGGAGGGCAGCGGCATCGGCACCTGTTCCTCATCTCACTCGCCGGCGAGCCCGGGAGAAGTGAGGAGGGGGGGCCTCCTCAGAAGGCCCACAAGTCCCCTGGCCTTCTGACAAGGCTTCTGAGCCTTCCCCGAAGAAGGCCCGGGGGCTTCCAGAAGCCCCGCCGCCTTCTGAGGAGGCCTCCTCCTTCTCACTTCCCCCGCTCGCTCGCCGCCGACCGACATCTGGGCAGGAGGGCCAAAAAAGTCGGATCGGCGATCGAAATGATTCGGATCGGCGGAGTCGGCAGCCGAATCGGGAGAAGTCGAACCGGCAGAACTCGGCAGGCTATCATGCCTCTATTCAGGAAACCCGAAACCGAATCGGATTGGAATCGGAGGTCATCGAAATCGGATCGAATCGAAACAAGCCCCGTCCCTGAGGCCCAGAGCCTCGCGGTGTGGTCACCACACGGCCTGGGGGCCCCCGACCGAAGCACCCCTCTGCGCTGCATCGAACCCTGCGCGGGAGCGGGCCGCCGCGCTGCGCGCGCGCGAGAGCGGGAGCCTTCCGTGGGCTGCGAGCTCCGCCAGATCGAGGCGTAGCTCTCGCCCGAGCCGGCGCACCTCGCGCGTGCGCGCGGTGTCTATGGCAACTCGGGGGGGCCTCTGCTTCTTGGGCCGTCTTGGAACAATAATGTTCGTCTGGGACCGATCGTGCGACGATTCGAGGCCCTCTTGGACCGTCCGTGCCGCCTCTTGGGGCACTCTTGGCCCGTCTCGGGGCCCTCGTGAGCCCGAAACGAATCAAGCGAGAAGCCGCGACGCGCCCCAAAGGGCACGCGACAAGACCCATAAGATTTGGCAACTGGGGGTTTGGGCCCCTACCAGACCACGCCAACCCAACCCCCGAAAACCTAAATTTCGGGTTGGGGGGGTACGGGTTCCACACGTGTTTCTTCAACGTTCCCCGACGTTCCCCCCAAACTGGGAATGGAAGGCAAATTGGGGCCTTCCGGTTGGGTTGGGGTGGATTGGTGGGTGGTGAGCCTCCCATGTCATTTGCGGATCGATTCTGCATTCTAACGCTAATCGACGCTCGTGCAAGCTTCCTCGTTTGTCCATTCACCGCAGCCGTTGGCACGAAACCAGAGGTTTCTGAACGCGTGCCCGTGCGCTGATAAAACAACTAGTGCTCTGACTTCTGCTGCGCTCCCAGACTGTCTATTAATCTTGGCATCGGCGCTTCCCCATCGATTGCCAGACGGAATTCCGAAGGCGGTGGCGGAGGGTGTGCGGGCGAACGCGGTGCGCGGAGGACAAACGCGGCCGTTGGCGTCTCCTCTGCGGCATGTTCGGGAGCGCCCGCGGCGGGGTCGCCGCCGCATCGACACGACACGAACCTGCCGTTGGTCGAGGAAGGGGAGGAAGAGCAGCTGCTGAAACGGGTCCGTCTCTGCGGGCCCATGATCGCGTCGGCCTCGCACCAAATGTATAGACCGTGGTCGACTACAGAGGGCGCCCAAACAGCACCCGGCTGTGCGGCAGAAGCGGGCTCGCATCTAGGGGGTGATCTCTGCGCACCCAATGAATCAGCGCTCAGTGGTAATCAGAATCGTGCGTCACCTGCGCCAGCTCGTCGAAAGAGCCGTCGCTCTTCGACACGCCCGCGCCCGGGTGGCTCCCGATGGACAAGAGCGAGACCGTGCGCTTGCAGTCCACCACCGGAGTCGCGATGGTCGAGTGGTCGTCCCCGCCGAGGAGACCGCCGACGGAGAACTGCACGTCGGCCAGATGCTTGACGAGGATGTTGAGGTAGCGGACGCCAGTGATAGTCATGCCCCAGACAATCTTCAGATCCAGCTTGCTGCCGAAGCGCGTCCAGTGCGTGCTGTTGCTCTCGTGAGCTGCGTCCGCAAAGAAGTTGAAGCCAGCGCTGCGTGTTTTCCCTTTGCTCAGCGATAACGACAAGTCTGCTGCCCACTTGCCCTGTACGGAAATTGAATGGAAATACATGTCCGCGCAAGCGCCGCCCATGTGGTAAACCTCACCGTTCACATTCAGCAGGGTGGCTGTGGGCTCCGCATTCCTGGGAATGTGGATCAGCGTGTGATTGCCCTCCCTCTGGATGTCGAAGCGCTGTCCGTACATGTTCACCACGTGGGGGTCGCCGACGGCTCGTGCGTCAGTCACCTCCCGAGCAGGCTTCGGCTTCGCAAACTCCTTCTTCGTGATGTCCTTCGCTGCCTTCGGCTCCTTCGCCGCAGTAGCCTCATTCGCCCTCGCCTGCGCCTTCGCCGCCGCCTGTGCCGCCGCCTGCACAGCCTCCTCGGCCTCGATCTTGCGCTGAGCCTCCTGCCGCTCCGCCCGCTTCTTGGCCGCCGCCGCCGCCTGCTTGGCATATTTGGCCCTCTTGGCCTGCCGGCGTGCTGCGCGCTCGGACTCATGCGCGGCTTGCACCTCCTGTGCCACGCGCTTGGCCTCCTCCGCCGCCGCCAGCTCAGCATCCTTCCTGGCCTCCTCCGCCGCAGCCCCCGCTTGCAGCTTCGCCTTGCGTTCGGCCTCCTCCTTGGCCAACTCCTTGGCCCAACGCTCGTCCTCTTCGCGCTTAGCCTGCGAATTGCGCTCGGCCTCTGCCTTGCGCGCGGCCTCAGCCTTGCGTTCGGCCACATACTCGGCCTTGCGCTTGGCCTCCGCGGCCTCGGCCATTGCCTTGGCCTCCGCCTTGCGCTTGGCCTCCGCCCTCTGTTCGTCTTTCTCCCTGGCCACGCCCTCGGCCTCCGCCTTGCGCATGGCCTCCACCTTGCGCTTGGCCTCGGCCTCCGCCCTCTGTTCGGCTTTCTCCTTGGCCACGCCCTCGGCCTCCGCCTTGCGCTCGGCCTCCACCTTGCGCTTGGCCTCGGCCTGCGCCTGGCGCTCGGCCTCCGCCTGCCGCTTGGCGTCTTCCTTGGCAACGCGGTCGGCCTCCGCCTTGCGCTCGGCCTCGATCTTGCGCTCGGCCTGGGCCTTGCGATCGGTCTCCGCCTTGCGCTCGGCCTCTGCCACGCGCTCGGCCTCCACCTTGCGCTCGGCCTCCGCCTTGCGCTCGGCCTCCTTCGCAGCCTCGGCCACTGCCTCTGCACCAGCCTTGCGCTTAGCCTTGGCCTGCGCCTTGCGGTCGGCCTCGGCCTTACGCTCGGCTTCGGCCTTGCGCTCGGCCTCCGCCTTGCGCTCGGCCGCTACCTTCCGCTCGGCCTCAACCTCGCGATCGGCCTCAACCTTGCGCTCGGCCTCCGCCTTGCGCTCGGCCTCTTTCTTCCGCTTGGCCTCGGCCTTGCGCTCGGCCTCCGCCTTGCGCTCGGCCTCGGCCTTGCGCTCGGCCTCGGCCTTGCGCTCGGCCTCCGCCTTGCGCTCTGCCTCTATCTTGCGCTCTCCCTCTATCTTGCGCTCGGCCTCCGCCTTGCGATCGGTCTCAACCTTGCGCTCGGCCTCCGCATTGTTCTCGGCCTCCGCCCTGCGGTCCGCCTCCTCTTTCGACGCCTTCATGGATCTCTCGCCCTCCGCCGCGCGCTCTGGCTCCTCCTTGCGCTTGGCCTCTGCCTTGCGCGCTTCCTCATCTCGCCTCTCCTGCATTTTGCGCACGGCCTCCGCTCTGCGCCCGGCCTCCACCCTGTGCTTGGCCTCCGCTCTTTTGAAGGCCTCGGCCTTCTCCAGCTCGGCGTCGCGCTTCAGCTTCGCCGCCTGCTGGGCCGCCGACTCCGCGGGCACCCTCTCGCCATCCTTGGTAAGCGCCTGGCAGACCAGGCACTCGGAGCACACCTGCGCGGCGTAGAAGCCTTGGCCCTCGTCGAAGTCTCTGTGGCAGAACTGGTGGTTGTTGCGGTTCGCAGTGTACACGTCACAACCCCCAAAGCCAGCGTCAAAACGTTTGCGGACCCCTGCGCAATCGGCCGGTGGAAGTCGCCACGCACTTTCAACATTGATCTGCATGAGAATGTTGTCCGCCGCAGGCTCCGCATCGCCGGTCGCTGCGACGGCTAGCGAATGGAGGGAGACAATTGCAAGCGCCTTGGGGATAGGCGCCACCATAGCGTCTGTCGTCTGCGCAAAGTAGTACGTCCGTATGGATGACTGTAAATGGTTTTGGGATTGAGAAAGGGGAGGAGGAGGAGGAGGAGCAACATAAAGGGGCCCAGGGACTCACAAATAAATAGAAACATATCCCAGGATTCCAGATGTTTTACATAACTCCTGGATGTTAATCTTCCCCTCCACTGCCCATGTTTCCAATCTTCTCCCGGGAATCCCACCAGCCCTTTGGGCGTGAGTGGTTTAGGGAGCTCTCTCTGTCCTCAACCCCCCTTCTTCCCCTTCGGGGAGGGGTTTACCCCTCCCCCTACCCCCTCCCCCTGGACCTGGACAGGGAGTCCCGGGTCGTCAGGGGGGTCTTTTTCGACTCCTGGGAGGGCCAAAAAACGACGACCCTCACGAGGATTCTGGCCCCCGGGGGGGGGGGAGTTTGGCGCCTCAGCTCGTCTTTGAAGCAGAAATCATTGATTTTACGAAGGTTTTGGCCCCATTTTGGCCTTCTGAGGGGGCCGCGCTCATCTTCCCTCATAGCAAAATCATTGATTTTACGAAGGTTTTGGGCTCATTTTGTCTTCTCAGGGGGCAGCTCTCCTTTGCGCTTCTGCGGAGGTCGCAAGAGGCCCCAAGATGGCCCCAAGAGGCCCCCAGGAGGCTCCCAAGAGGCCTCCAAGAGGCCCCCCAGAGGCCCCCAAGCGGCCCCAAGAGGCCCCCAAGAGGCCCCCAAGAGGCCCCCAAGAGGCCCCACGAGGCCCCAAGAGGCCCCCAAGAGGCCCCCAAGAGGCCCCCAAGAGGCCCCACGAGGCCCCAAGAGGCCCCCAAGAGGCCCCCAAGAGGCCCCCAAGAGGCCCCCAAGAGGCCCCACGAGGCTCCAAGAGGCCCCCAAGAGGCCCCACGAGGAGCCCGAACGACTCACATCAGGACGAGGGGCCCGAACGACTCACACCACGAAGAGCCCGAACGACTCACACCACAAGGAGGGGCCCGAACGACTCACACCAGGACGAGGCGCCCGAACGACTCACACCACGAGGAGCCCGAAGGACTCACACCACGACGCGGGCCCCGAACGACTCACACCACGAGGAGCCCGAACGAGTCACACCAGGAGGAGGGGCCCGAACGACTCACACCAGGATGAGGGGCCCGAACAACTCACACCACGAGAAGCCCGAACGACTCACACCAGGACGAAGAGCCCGAACGACTCACACCACGAAGAGCCCGAACGACTCACACCAGGAAGAAGGGCCCGAACGACTCACACCAGGACGAGAAACCCCAAACGACTCAAATCACGAGGAGCGCTTTCTCTCCCTCCTCCTCCGCCTCGTCCTTCTCCCGCTCCCCTCACAAGGAGGATGTACAAGGAGGCGGGAGGAAGGAGGAACAGGGGAGATATGCGGGGCCAAGCGGACACACGCCTGAAAAACACGACTGTCGGCATGCTTCGCGAGAGTTGCTGCTGTGAGATGGGCTGGTGGGATACGCGAAGCGTAAAGAATCGACGATTATTTGTGCCTGTTTGTTTTTTCCTCCTGAGAGGAGGAAGGAGAGGAGGAGGGGAGCACCAGTGTAAACCCAAGACGCATCAATGATGTTGGAGCAAACCCTTCCTCGAAACTCCCTCTTAATAGGCTTCTACAAGGTTTCATTCCAACTGAGGGAAGTGCCCCGTTGGGAGGCACTCGTTTGACGATCCTGAAGCGTGTCCAAACACCATTCTTGGGCCCCCCACCGTCACGAATCAACTTGGATGTTGCGTCTTGAGGATCCTGAACCGTGCCAAAACACAACGTCTGGGAACACTGCGGATCACCTTAATCTTTGAGCTGGCGATCCTGAATCGTTCCAAACACACATTTTCTGGTTTGTTGACCGTTGGAACCCTGAAAACTCTTTCATATGTTTACTAGGCGCTGAAGCGAGAGCCACAGTTTGAGAAGGAGCCGCCCTCAATCAGTGAAACTCTTGCAAATGTTTAGGACGAATGTGCAAGGCGCTAGGGCGAGAACCACATTTCGAAAACCACCTGCCCTCCATCTGCGAAACTGCTGCCAACTTTTACGCGTCAATACAGAAATCTCGAGCGAAATGGCCCACCATTCCGACTCGCGCCGGAGTAGGACAGGGAAGTGTTAATCACGAGGAACATGAATATAAGAGGACCGTCAGAGTTTGGGCGCCACGCCCCGCGATGCGTGGCTATCTTCGCCTCAATGCGGCTGACGCAGTCTCTGGACGGATATAAAGAGGAACAGCAACCTTGTTGAAGAGGCACGACGCCCACTTATCCCTAGAGATGCACGCATCACGGCAACAAGTAAGCACATCGAACACCGTGACGATGTCCTGCGACTTGGGACGCCCCCATGTGAATACTCAACATGAGACACGGAAGCGCACATAGACGAGTCACATACTGCACAGACAGAAATGGTCGGAAGGCCGCGCGGAACTCCGACACCTTATGCGCACACAATATGTTCCGTCTTAAAAAATTATCCCGGCAAAGCAACCTAACAGCCATGTGTAGGAGCATATCTGGAAGCATTCCCCTTAAAATTCGAATGAGAATCCAGTTGTAGAACTCAGCTGTTCTCGCAGTCGTTGTCGCATTCGCGAGGACAGTCGCAGTGGCAACGGCAGTCGCAGTCACAGCCTCAGCCTCAGCCTGCCTCAGCCTCAGCCTCCGCCTGCCTCAGCCTCAGCCTGCCTCAGCCTCAGCCTCAGCCTGCTTTAGCCTCAGCATCAGTCTGCCTTCGGCCTCGGCCTCAGCCTCAGCCTGCCTCAGCCTCAGCCTGCATCAGCCTCAGCCTCAGCCTCAGCCTGCCTCAGCATCAGCCTGCCTCAGCCTCAGCCTCAGCCTCAGCCTGCCTCTGCCTCAGCCTCAGCCTGCTTCAGCCTCAGCCTCAGTCTGCCGTCGGCCTCGGCCTCAGCCTCAGCCTGCCTCAGCCTCAGCCTGCATCAGCCTCAGCCTCAGCACGAAGCGACCCAGCTAGAAGGACAAAGCGCTGAATGTACACCGATGTGTTCGACGACTGCGTATGTAATGATGTGACGATATACAGACTGAGCCCTTCGTGAATGTCTACATGTTTTTCTGACGCCTACAAACGGCGCTGACGTGTGTGAGAAAATTGTCCGCGCAGCAAAAGCCGGCGAAGCGTGCGGGAGCTCGCATGCTGAGACAGACTACGTCTGCAGACCGCCAGCTGCAAAAAGTTGCGAGCGGCTCTTGGAAGATGTTTACGGAACGGAGCTACGGTGTCTGAAAACATTGGCATCGAAGGGAAGAGCCTCGGAGCCCTGCAACCTGAGAAACACCGCAGGAACTCGCATACTGAAAAGGAATGCATTGCAAACCGCACGCTGCGAACCCTGCAGGCTGAGAAGCACCGCAGGATGTCGCATGCTGAAAAGCACTTGTACTGCAGAGCGCTAGCATCTATCTCGGGCTCGGACCCCCCCGTCCTGATCCAGAACGTGTCCGGCCACGGCCTGAAAATGCCGTTCCAACTCCCGAGGATCAGCTGGCACTCCGGCTCTGGGACACTCCAGTACGTCTTGAGCACCTTGAGCCAGGCCCCATCTCGGGATCCCCACAGCACGCTGTACTTGACCGAGACCGTGCCGAACTCATAACAATTGACCTCCGAAGGACCTGCGAGTGCAGGCTGAGAAACACCACGCGATTGCAGGGCACGGCATTGCGTGTCACATGAGTGCAGGCTGAGAAGCACCACATCTCGTTTGCCAGAGATCACTCCCAGGTTATTTGATCCCGCAACACCAGCCACGGCGTAGCTGCCACAGGGGCCGCAGATAGCAACGGTTCGGTCACCCAATTGGCGTTCCGGTGAGTCACAATTCGCGCGTGGCTCCACGAGCCTGTGTAGCGCGATTTGCGGGGCACCAGTGTGCTGTAGGTGTTGTTGCCGTAGCAGAAGACGGCCTCTGGAGCCCAGTGCGGATTCCAGCGGACAGCGTAGACCCTGTGGACGCCATTGCGGATGACGTCGCGCGCACCTTCGATATGTGCCACCCATCGAAGCCAGTCAAATGCTGAGCCATCGGTGATGTCAACAGCACCTGGGGCAGTCTCGCCATGGTGGTAGTGCAACAGCGATTGGAGAGCGGCGCTGGCTTCGTCGCGGCCCACAATCTGGCGCGAGCAGGCTGCCTCTTGCAGGTGCTCCTGTGTGAAGAGCAGTGGGGCATCACCGCCAGTCTCGGCAGGCTGAGCAGCGCCACCGTCAGGCACGGCAGTCTGAGCAGCGCCGCCACGAGGAACATGAGGCTGAGCAGCGCCAGGCTCAGGCACGGCAGGCTGAGCAACGGCGCGTGGTGGACCGACATAGGTGGGCTCATCGGGTCGGCCGTTCTTATGGTAATGCAGGCGCATGGCTGAACCGTCTGCACGACGGAACTCGAAGAAGTGCCTGCCGTGGCCATCCGTGTTGGAGTAGTTAGGGTCGCGCTCTGTCTCGATGATGCGAAAGAGAACCTGGGCGATGCCCTGCCCGATTATGCGCTCAGCGAAACCCGGAGCGGCAGACCGAAGCAGTTGCTTCCAGTCGTAGGACGGGTCGTTTGTTACGTCTTTGAACGACAAGTTGTTGACAATGCACTCGGCGCGCAGCGCGCGCTGCCACTGGCAGGCGGTCTTGCCGCCCATCCCTGGTGTACGGCGGATGTCTTCGAGGTGAGCCTGCTCAAAGACCACGTCGACACCTGGCTGAGGAGTCGGTGCGGGCGGATCCGGCAGAATCTCCCACGGGCCATCGCACGGGGCCGGGGGTGGCGGGGGCGATGCCTTGCCGCGTGCTGGCATTGTGACAAGGCAGGCTGAGGAGCACCGCCGCGGCTGGACGGCCAGGTGAAACTCGAGCAAACATGGTTAAGGATGATGATGATGGTGTTGATAGGAAACCCGGTATCAGCGAGTTGATGTACAATGAGGTGTCCGCAAACGAGACACTGCTGTCAACGCTGTTATAACTAACCACAAACGAGACACTGCTATCAACGCTTGGACAATTAAAAAGAAACGCTGGCATTGACACTACTAGCAATACCCTAGTGGAGTTTAAACGAGGCACTGCCATCAACCGATTCAACTTCCAATGAAAGAAGATCACAAATGAGTTCACTCTGATGTGACCCATGGGTATCAATGCGAGAAGTCTCTGCAAACTATTCACTCATGGCGACCGCCGCGCACACGCGTGTAGGAAATCGTTGATGATGATAGTGATAATGGAGTGGGGGCCAGTAATGCAGATACACTGCTGTGCATTCACTTGCTGCGAAAAGAAACTCTGTATGAATGAGTTGATATATAATGAGTTGTCCACAAACGAGACACTGCTATCAACGCTTGTATAAGTAAAAAGAAACGCTGCTATCGACACTTCCCCCAATACTAAAGTTGTCTTTAAACGAGTCACTGCCATGAACGGCTTCAACTACAGTGTAACGAAAGGAACTGCAGGCTGAGAAGCACCGCAGGCCAACGTGAACCAGTCGTGGTGATGAGGATGAGTGAAATCTGCGATGATGATAGCGATCATGAAGTCGGTTGTAGGAACCCACTTTTGTAGTAACCAACATACACTGGTATGCATTCACTTATGGTGAAAGGAAACTCGGTATCAGTGAGTTGATATAGAATGAGTTGTCCGCAAACGAGACACTGCTATCAACGCTTTTAGAACGAAGCGAACCCATCAGAACACTGTTATCAACGGAAAGAATGCTGTAGAAGGACAAAGCGCTGAATGTACACCGATGTGTTCGACGACTGCGTATGTAATGATGTGACGATATACAGACTGAGCCCTTCGTGAATGTCTACATGTTTTTCTGACGCCTACAAACGGCGCTGACGTGTGTGAGAAAATTGTCCGCGCAGCAAAAGCCGGCGAAGCGTGCAGACAGCCAGCTGCAAAAGGTTGCGAGCGGCTCTTGGAAGACGTTTACGGAACGGAGCTACGGTGTCTGAAAACATTGGCATCGAAGCGAAGAGCCTCGGAGCCCTGCAGCCTGAGAAACACCGCAGGAACTCGCATACTGAAAAGGAATGCATTGCAAACCGCACGTTGCGAACCCTGCAGGCTGAGAAGCACCGCAGGATGTCGCATGCTGAAAAGCACTTGTACTGCAGAGCGCAGGCTGCGAAACCTGCAGGCTGAGAAGCACCGCAGGAACTCGCATGCTTTCGAACACTACTGCTCGAGACCGCAGCTGGAGAGCGGCAGACCGCAGGCTGAGAAGCACCGCGGGCAGAGAGACTTGCAAAACTCAGATGTCCTGATCGTCTTGGAGGAAGTCACGCCAGTCCGGCGGCTGCCAAGAATCGATGATGCGCCTGGAGCCACCGCCCGTGCTGCCGCCGATGTCCAGGTAGTCGCCATCGCCCCTGAACAGACGGCCGTGCCCGCACGCCAGAATCGCTTGGTTGCGGATTTGAAGCAGCGCTCCGCTCTCAAACATCTGCAACACGTCCAGCTGCCTGCGCGTGAAGTTCGGCTTTGCCTGGCCAGCCTGGGCAGACAGATGGAGGGAAAGCCGCTCCCCCTCGTTGTAGCGCGCGATGGCCTCGGCCTTCTGGTGGTGCAGCCGGCGCCGCTGTTGCCGCAGAGCTTCCTCGGGAACTGCTGCATCACGGCCCTCACTGTGATCAGCTTGCAACGCTTGCGTTAACCAATCAACGTCGAAGCGCCCTGAGAAGGCCAGCACCTCCCAGATCTGTTTGGTACCGGCCACACGTTGCAAATGGCGATGCCACCGCTTACGCTTCTGGTCTTTCACAAACTTGGCGACGCTACCCAGACCTGCACCCTTGGCCTGGCCACCTTTTCCCGCAGGCTGAGAAGCACCGTGAGAACCTTTCTTACCGCCTGGCCCTTTGTTCGGACCCTGCGGAACCGCATGGCCCCCTTGTGGCGCAGACTTGCCTTTCGCTTTTCCCTTTTCGATATCCCGTTCCTGAAGCGCACGCTGCTGCCGCGACTGCTCGTACTGGTCGCGAGCTACTCTGACCAATTCCTGGCGCTCAGGCTCCGTGAGAACGTAGCGCATGTCGTCGATGTTCTTGCTCCGCAGAAAGTCATGTCGAAGCTTAAGGACAGAGAGAATGGCTCGGCCAGTCTCCTCCTGAGACGCAAAGGCCGTGTCATATTCCGAGCCAGGCTGAGGAGCGCCAGCTGGATCAGTGTCCGCTGGCTCCGTGGACTTCCTCTTTTTGAAAAGCAAGAGACTGAGATGATGGAGGACTTTCGGATCGTACTCCTCGTCGTACCTGTCGTCCCAAAGCTGCCTCAGCTCCCTGTGCAAGTCGTCCGCGCGATTCTGAACGACATCCTCGACGTAGTCGGGATCACCCGGTGAAGTCGGTGAAAGCGGAGGAGCAGAACTCGGCGACCGATCCCAATGCACAGAAGACTCGCGGTCCGCCTGTACGCTGACGTCGGCGTCGGAGACGTTTTCGACGACAATTTTCCGCCTCTTGCTCTCCCCAGGCTGAATAGCACCAGGGAGAGTGAGCACAACCGCCACCGCATCGTGTGCGTCGTTGCGCATGCCACGATCCGTAAAAGACGCGCCAACGGCAATGGAGCAGAAACGGGCGACTGCTCCGCAGACCGCGACGTGGTCGCCTTTGAGGTCGGCCGGAGTGGCATGGACCTCCCATACCTTCTCGTCGTTCTGCTCGCGCTGGTAAGCCTCCCGCGCCTCCTGGAAAGTGAGGTTGTCGTCGCCGACTACAAGCACAACGACTGCCTCGTTTAGATTCTCAAGAATCTTGGCCAGGCCGTCCAGGTGCAAGCGGAGATGGCGAACTGTCCGCTTTCGAGTCTGGATGCTCGGCGGTTTCTTGCCGCACACGATGTGCATGTTGGCGATCACCACGTGGAACTTGTCATGGCCTGGTTTGTTCACCTCAAAATGTGAAATAACAGCATCAATATCTCGGCCGCTAGGAGGCCTGTAAACTTTGCTGTCTTCGCACAGAGTCAGTTCCGCAGGCTGAGAAGCACCGCGGAACCCCCAGAGAGTCAAGTAGTTGTCGACCTCCAAGAAGCGAATGCCATCACCGAAAGGCTTACTGAGGATCTCTGTCACGTTGATCCCTGCTCGGCGAAAGCCTTCACGGAACGCACCGACCTCGCAGCCACAGACCATATCAGCATCAGCGGTCTCCACTATCTTGGCGCACAACCTTCCGAAGTTAGCGCAGTGAGTGGCCGCCTGCTTACCAGTCATCATGCCCTGCTCGAACCCGAAATTGAACGAGGCGACCGTGAAAGACGCAGGCTGCACAGCGCCAGAACCAGGCGTCTGTCCACCTTCCTCCGCAGGCTGAGAAGCACCGCGAGGCGGCGCAGGCTGAGAAGCACCGCGAGGCGGCGACACTTCGGACGAGCCTCGCGGAGCAGAGGCTGCGGATGAACGTTGGACATGGGGGTACGGCCAGGGGAACGCCATTGCAATCAAAACTCAGTGGACTGCAGTGAATGAATGTAGTGGCCAATTGAATGCAGAGGACTGCAGTGTCACTAGCAAGTCCTGAACCAAACACAGCTGTGGCGGAAGGAATATGAAGCGTCTGGCTATTCAAAATGTTGCCCGGCAATGGAGTTCTGGGAACTCGAAGACCAGGAAGTGGACTAGAGTTGGCTCTGGGCATCCAAAATGTAGCCCAGGAATGGAGTTCTGGGAACTCGAAGAGCACGAAGTGGCTTACAGTTGGCTCCGGGCATCCAAAATGTGGCCCGGGAATGGAGTTCTGGGAAATGGAAGAACACGAAGTGGCCTACAGTTGGCTCCGGGCATCCAGAATGTGGCCCGGGAATGGCGTTCTGGGATGTCGAAGAGCACGAAGTGGCCTACAGTTGCATCCGGCCCCCCAGAATGTGGCCCGGGAATGGCGTTCTGGGATGTCGAAGAGCACGAAGTGGCCTACAGTTGCATCCGGCCCCCCAGAATGTGGCCTGGGAATGGAGTTCTGGGAAGGCGAAGAGCACGAAGTGTGTGACTGTTGGTGAAAAACGAGCCCGGCTCATGCCGCCCGGAAGCGCCCCAACACCTGCCCGGACCCCCCTGTGGAGTGATCTGCTGCTCTCTTTTGATCCCACTAGAAACCTATCAGTCTTCGCTGTTAGGTAATTATCCCGGCAAAGCAACCTAACAGCGATGTGTAGAAGCATATCTGAAAGCATTCCCCTTAAGATTCAGATGATTATCCCGGCAAAGCAACCTAACAGCGATGTGTAGGAGCATATCTGGAAGCATTCCCCTTAAGATTCAAATGAGAATCCAGTTGTAGAGTTCTGCTGTTCTCGCAGTCGTAGTCGCATTCGCGATGACAGTCGCAGTGGCAACGGCAGTCGCAGTCACAGCCTCAGCCTCAGCCTGCCTCAGCCTCAGCCTCCGCCTGCCTCAGCCTCAGCCTGCCTCAGCCTCAGCCTCAGCCTGCTTCATCCTCAGCATCAGTCTGCCTTCAGCTTCGGCCTCAGCCTCAGACTGCCTCAACCTCAGCCTGCATCAGCCTCAGCCTCAGCCTCAGCCTGCCTCAGCATCAGCCTGCCTCAGCTTCAGCCTCAGCCTCAGCCTGCCTCTGCCTCAGCCTCAGCCTGCTTCAGCCTCAGCCTCAGTCTGCCGTCAGCCTCGGCCTCAGCCTCAGCCTGCCTCAGCCTCAGCCTGCATCAGCCTCAGCCTCAGCACGAAGCAACCCAGCTAGAAGGACAAAGCGCTGAATGTACACCGATGTGTTCGACGACTGCGTATGTAATGATGTGACGATATACAGACTGAGCCCTTCGTGAATGTCTACATGTTTTTCTGACGCCTACAAACGGCGCTGACGTGTGTGTGAAAAGTGTCCGCGCAGCAAAAGCCGGCGAAGCGTGCAGACAGCCAGCTGCAAAAGGTTGCGAGCGGCTCTTGGAAGACGTTTACGGAACGGAGCTACGGTGTCTGAAAACAATGGCATCGAAGCGAAGAGCCTCGGAGCCCTGCAGCCTGAGAAACACCGCAGGAACTCGCATACTGAAAAGGAATGCATTGCAAACCGCACGTTGCGAACCCTGCAGGCTGAGAAGCACCGCAGGATGTCGCATGCTGAAAAGCACTTGTACTGCAGAGCGCAGGCTGCGAAACCTGCAGGCTGAGAAGCACCGCAGGAACTCGCATGCTTTCGAACACTACTGCTCGAGACCGCAGCTGGAGAGCGGCAGACCGCAGGCTGAGAAGCACCGCGGGCAGAGAGACTTGCAAAACTCAGATGTCCTGATCGTCTTGGAGGAAGTCACGCCAGTCCGGCGGCTGCCAAGAATCGATGATGCGCCTGGAGCCACCGCCCGTGCTGCCGCCGATGTCCAGGTAGTCGCCATCGCCCCTGAACAGACGGCCGTGCCCGCACGCCAGAATCGCTTGGTTGCGGATTTGAAGCAGCGCTCCGCTCTCAAACATCTGCAACACGTCCTGCTGCCTGCGCGTGAAGTTCGGCTTTGCCTGGCCAGCCTGGGCAGACAGATATAGGGAAAGCCGCTCCCCCTCGTTGTAGCGCGCGATGGCCTCGGCCTTCTGGTGGTGCAGCCGGCGCCGCTGTTGCCGCAGAGCTTCCTCGGGAACTGCTGCATCACGGCCCTCACTGTGATCAGCTTGCAACGCTTGCGTTAACCAATCAACGTCGAAGCGCCCTGAGAAGGCCAGCACCTCCCAGATCTGTTTGGTACCGGCCACACGTTGCAAATGGCGATGCCACCGCTTACGCTTCTGGTCTTTCACAAACTTGGCGACGCTACCCAGACCTGCACCCTTGGCCTGGCCACCTTTTCCCGCAGGCTGAGAAGCACCGTGAGAACCTTTCTTACCGCCTGGCCCTTTGTTCGGACCCTGCGGAACCGCATGGCCCCCTTGTGGCGCAGACTTGCCTTTCGCTTTTCCCTTTTCGATATCCCGTTCCTGAAGCGCACGCTGCTGCCGCGACTGCTCGTACTGGTCGCGAGCTACTCTGACCAATTCCTGGCGCTCAGGCTCCGTGAGAACGTAGCGCATGTCGTCGATGTTCTTGCTCCGCAGAAAGTCATGTCGAAGCTTAAGGACAGAGAGAATGGCTCGGCCAGTCTCCTCCTGAGACGCAAAGGCCGTGTCATATTCCGAGCCAGGCTGAGGAGCGCCAGCTGGATCAGTGTCCGCTGGCTCCGTGGACTTCCTCTTTTTGAAAAGCAAGAGACTGAGATGATGGAGGACTTTCGGATCGTACTCCTCGTCGTACCTCGTCCAAACCTGTCGTCCCTGCCTCAGCTCCCTGTGCAAGTCGTCCGCGCGATTCTGAACGACATCCTCGACGTAGTCGGGATCACCCGGTGAAGTCGGTGAAAGCGGAGGAGCAGAACTCGGCGACCGATCCCAATGCACAGAAGACTCGCGGTCCGCCTGTACGCTGACGTCGGCGTCGGAGACGTTTTCGACGACAATTTTCCGCCTCTTGCTCTCCCCAGGCTGAATAGCACCAGGGAGAGTGAGCACAACCGCCACCGCATCGTGCGCGTCGTTGCGCATGCCACGATCCGTAAAAGACGCGCCAACGGCAATGGAGCAGAAACGGGCGACTGCTCCGCAGACCGCGACGTGGTCGCCTTTGAGGTCGGCCGGAGTGGCATGGACCTCCCATACCTTCTCGTCGTTCTGCTCGCGCTGGTAAGCCTCCCGCGCCTCCTGGAAAGTGAGGTTGTCGTCGCCGACTACAAGCACAACGACTGCCTCGTTTAGATTCTCAAGAATCTTGGCCAGGCCGTCCAGGTGCAAGCGGAGATGGCGAACTGTCCGCTTTCGAGTCTGGATGCTCGGCGGTTTCTTGCCGCACACGATGTGCATGTTGGCGATCACCACGTGGAACTTGTCATGGCCTGGTTTGTTCACCTCAAAATGTGAAATAACAGCATCAATATCTCGGCCGCTAGGAGGCCTGTAAACTTTGCTGTCTTCGCACAGAGTCAGTTCCGCAGGCTGAGAAGCACCGCGGAACCCCCAGAGAGTCAAGTAGTTGTCGACCTCCAAGAAGCGAATGCCATCACCGAAAGGCTTACTGAGGATCTCTGTCACGTTGATCCCTGCTCGGCGAAAGCCTTCACGGAACGCACCGACCTCGCAGCCACAGACCATATCAGCATCAGCGGTCTCCACTATCTTGGCGCACAACCTTCCGAAGTTAGCGCAGTGAGTGGCCGCCTGCTTACCAGTCATCATGCCCTGCTCGAACCCGAAATTGAACGAGGCGACCGTGAAAGACGCAGGCTGCACAGCGCCAGAACCAGGCGTCTGTCCACCTTCCTCCGCAGGCTGAGAAGCACCGCGAGGCGGCGCAGGCTGAGAAGCACCGCGAGGCGGCGACACTTCGGACGAGCCTCGCGGAGCAGAGGCTGCGGATGAACGTTGGACATGGGGGTACGGCCAGGGGAACGCCATTGCAATCAAAACTCAGTGGACTGCAGTGAATGAATGTAGTGGCCAATTGAATGCAGAGGACTGCAGTGTCACTAGCAAGTCCTGAACCAAACACAGCTGTGGCGGAAGGAATATGAAGCGTCTGGCTATTCAAAATGTTGCCCGGCAATGTCCTCCTCCTCCTCCTCCTCCTCCTCCTCGTCCTCCTCCTCCTCTCCTCCTCCTCCTCCTCCTCCTCCTCCTCCTCCTCCTCCTCCTCCTCCTGGTAGTCCTCCCCCTCCCCTCCTCCTCCTGGTAGCCCAGGAATGGGAGTTTTGGGAACTCGAAGAGCACGAAGTGGCCTACAGTTGGCTCCGGGCATTCAAAATGTGGCCCGGGAATGGAGTTCTGGGAACTCGAAGAGCACGAAGTGGCCTACAGTTGGCTCCGGGCATTCAAAATGTGGCCCGGGAATGGAGTTCTGGGAAATAGAAGAGCACGAAGTGGCCTACAGTTGGCTCCGGGCATCCAAAATGTGGCCCGGGAATGGCGTTCTGGGAACTCGAAGAGCACGAAGTGTGTGACTGTTGCATCCGGCCCCCCAGAATGTGGCCCGGGAATGGCGTTCTGGGATGTCGAAGAGCACTTTGTGTGTGACTGTTGCATCCGGCCCCCCAGAATGTGGCCTGGGAATGGAGTTCTGGGAAGGCGAAGAGCACGAAGTGTGTGACTGTTGGTGAAAAACGAGCCCGGCTCATGCCGCCCGGAAACGCCCCAACACCTGCCCGGACCCCCCTGTGGAGTGATCTGTGAGCTCTTTTGAGTCAACTAGAAACCTATCAGTCTTCGCTGTTAGGTAAAAATCCAGTTGTCGAATTCTGCTGTTCTCGCAGTCGTAGTCGCATTCGCGATGACAGTCGCAGCGGCAACGGCAGTCGCAGTCACAGCCTCAGCCTCAGCCTGCCCTCCTCCTCCTCTTTCTCCTGCTCCTCCTCCTCCTCCTCCTCCTCCTCCTTTCCTCCTGCTCGTCCTCGTTCTCGTCCTCCTCGTCTTGCTCGTCCTCCTCCTCCTGGTGCTCTCTCCTTCCTCCTCCTCCTCCTCCTCCTCCTCCTCCTCCTCCTCCTGGTGGTCCTCGTTCTCCTCCTCCTGGTGCTCTCCCCCCCCCTCCTCCTCCCGTCCTCCTCCTCCTCTCCTCGTCCTCCTCCTCCTCTTTCTCCTCCTCCTCCTCCTCCTCCTCCTCCTGGTAGTCCTCCCCCTCCCCTCCTCCTCCTCCTCCTCCTCTTCCTGGTCGTCCTCGTTCTCGTCCTCCTCGTCTTGCTCGTCCTCCTCCTCCTGGTGTTCTCTCCTCCTCCTCCTCCTGTCCTCCTCCTCCTCCTCCTCCTGGTGGTCCTCGTTCTCCTCCTCCTGGTACTCTCCCCCCCCCTCCTCCTCCTCCTCCTCGTCCTCGTCCTCCTCCTCCTCCTCCTCCTCTTCCTCCTCCTCCTCCTCCTCCTCCTCCTCCTCCTCCTCCTCCTCCTGGTACTCCTCCCCCTCCTCCTCCTCCTCCTCCTCCTCCTCTTCCTGGTCGTCCTCCTCCTCCTGGTCGTCCTCCTCCTCCTGCTCGTCCTCCTCCTCCTCCTGCTCGTCCTTCTTCTCCTGCTCCTCCTGCTCCTCGTCCTGCTCCTGCTCGTCCTCGTCCTCCTGGTCTTGCTCGTCCTCCTCCTCGTCGTGCTCTTGCCCCTGCTGAAAATGTGGCCCAGGAATGGGAATTCTGGGAAGTCGAAGAGCACGAAGTTGCCTACAGTTGGCTACGGGCATTCAAAATGTGGCCCGGGAATGGAGTTCTGGGAACTCGAAGAGCACGAAGTGGCCTACAGTTGGCTCCGGGCATTCAAAATGTGGCCCGGGAATGGAGTTCTGGGAACTCGAAGAGCACGAAGTGGCCTACAGTTGGCTCCGGGCATCCAAAATGTGGCCCGGGAATGGAATTCTGGGAACTCGAAGAGCACGAAGTGTGTGACTGTTGCATCCGGCCCTCCAGAATGTGGCCCGGGAATGGCGTTCTGGGAACTCGAAGAGCACGAAGTGTGTGACTGTTGCATCCGGTTATTCTAAAGGTGGCCCGGGAATGGCGTTCTGGGATCTCGAAGAGCACGAAGTGTGTGACTGTTGCATCCGGTTATTCAGAATGAGCCTGGGAATGGAGTTCTGGGAACTCGAAGAGCACGAAGTGTGTGACTGTTGGTGAAAAACGAGGTGGACTCAACCCGCCCGGCAACTCCCAACACCTGCCCGGACCCCCCTGTGGAGTGATCTGTGAGCTGTTTTTAGCCCACTAGAAACCTACCAGTCTTCGATGTTAGGTAACAATCCCGTCCCTACCTGGGGAACATTTGTCCCGCCGGCTCACCCACGGGTGGCTCGTATCGTCACGACTTGCGCGCTGGTTTCTGATACCGCATGGATCGTTCAACCTTGAACGGCCGCGGCTTTCCGGTAGCGCAAATATATCAATGTCGGCTGGCGGTGTATAACCGTGAACACCCGCGATGGGAGTCGCCACCGCGTCGACACGTCACGAGCCCACCGTGCCGTCTGCTTCGGGCTTCGCAGCGCCCGTCCCCACCCAGAGTGGGTAGGTGCACTGAGAGAGCTGACTTCTCCTGTCCCCAATGGGTCTTGGGATGGTTCCCGCGATGCCGTGCGAGCTGCGCGGGCGCCTCGTGCGCTGGGTAGGTCAACTGAGGTTTCGCCTGGTGCCCGCCCGTTGGCGCCTCGAGGGCGTCTTGTGCGATGGGTGGGTCAGCCGAGGTTTCCCCTGGTGCCCGCCTGTGGGCGCCTCCTGCGCTGGGCGACCGCACAGACTGCACCATACAGTTAGCTTATACCACACACACAGCCGACATAGCTTGCGCCACGTAGTATGCACCACATGTCAGTTGCTTGCACCACGCTGCGGACACCACGTAGCGTATACAACAAAGGTTCTCCTTTTCCAGATGAGTATAATCTCCCCCCCGGGGTTAATACGCGCCACGATCGCATTGAAACTCGCGCATGAGACTGTCACATCGTCCACTTTTTCGAACTCATACTACTCGGGTCTCGCCCCTTCCTCCCTGTCAAAAATTACTGTGCGCGAACTCGTTCATCTCGAAAGATCACCGTCCAAACATATGTTCCGCACCAGCATCAGAACGTCCACACACGCGCACATGCCGAAATCATACCAACACGCACTCGCCCTACAAACATGGCAACATGAAACCATCAAACGCCATTCTATGCGTATCACAAGATTTGCCTATTTCTGCCCGCACAAGCTTGTCGATATCGGGGGGCACTTCATGATTTAAGCAATCTCGCCCACAACCTAGGGGAAGAAATAATGACATACACATGACAATTCGGAGGTCCGCACGGATTTCTCGGATCGGCGCTGGGCCCCCGTCCCTGGCGCGCGGAACGCGCCAGGGGCGGCGCCGGAGGCGCCGCAAGGGCGGTCCATCGCCGATCCGAGAAATCCGCGCGGACCTCCGAGTTTGTATGTTTATGTCATTCTTCGTCCCCATCCAACATGCATTCCCATCTCAACTTGAAGTGCATCCGCGTTGATTTAGCGCGCGCCCAATGTACCAACCCGTTCCAAATAGTACCATGCGGGCCACAAGCGCACGCCGCCACTCGCGCGTGCCGACATCCTTTCCAGCACCAAGCATGCTCGAACCATTCCAATACAGAACGCTTCGACTTGGAGCTACCTCGGCGCGAATCCCGGTCCTGCAAATAACGGTGCGATTTGCACCCTCCCTGCTGTCCCGCCAGGCCCCGGGAGGCTGAATTTTCTGGTCTTCGCTGGAAAAAACACTTCCCCCCACTTTCGGCGGTGACGGAGGGCAGGGGGCGAGGGAAGGCGGGTTGGCGGGGTGGTTGGTTGGGCTGGTTGGGCTGGTTGGG
>CAUYUJ010001069.1:50000-120000 GCA_963575745.1 Prorocentrum cordatum
ATCCAGGAGCCAGAACATCATCCCAGTGCGGGTCACAAACAAGCGACGCGCGTCGGCCCCCAGAAGGCCCCGCGGCACGCCGCGGGGCTTGGACCCCTTCCACGGGGGTGCTTCGAGCTCGAAGCGGATGGCGGCATGGTCCGAGAGGTTCTGTTGGAGCAATCTCAGCTATGCCCCGCGCTCAACCGCATCTGCAGAAACAAAATTACCCTGGCGACGTACCCAACCCCTGCGCAAGCGCGGGGCGCACATAGTTTAGGACACTTTATAAGGGGGGCTATGACGGAGCGAGGGTTACATATGTCCGCAGACGGAATTCGGGAGACTCGCAGGACACTGGCTACAGGACAAGGATGTGATAAAGCTGATTAGTTATAATCCCTGAGCGCCCCTAGCCACTTCGAAAGCGGGGATCTCATATCGCAGTCCCGAGAGATGGCGAGGTCAAACTTGAGTCTCCGGCGAGGTCCCAGAGGCAGGCCTCGAAAGTGGCGACAGTTTCACAACAGATCGCAGCCCCCCACGGATGGCGAGGTCTAATTGGGGTGCGCGTGTGGCCTCACTGTGCTGGCCCCCCCAGCAGGCCTCGAAAGTGGCGACAGTTTCACAGGTCGCAGCCCCCCCAGGGATGGCGAGGTCTAATTTGAATCTGCGTGTGGCGTCACTGTGCTGGGCCCCCCAGCAGGCCTCGAAAGTGGCGACAGTTTCACAGATCGCTGCTCCCCAGGGATGGCGAGGTCTGATTTGGGCCCGCGCGCGGCGTCACTGTGCTGAGCCCCCCAGCAGGCCTCGAAAGTGGCGTCAGTTTCACAGATCGCAGCCCCCCACGGATGGCACAGATCGCAGCCCCCCAAGGATGGCGAGGTCTAATTTGGATCCGCGCGTGGCGTCACTGCGCTGGGCCCCCCAGCAGGCCTCGAAAGTGGCGACAGTTTCACAGATCGCAGCCCCCTAGGGATGGCGAGGTCTAATTTGAATCCGCGCGTGGCGTCACTGTGCTGGGCCCCCCAGCAGGCCTCGAAAGTGGCGACAGCTTCACACAGATCGCAGCCCCCCACGGATGGCGAGGTCTAATTGGGGTGCGCGTGTGGCCTCACTGTGCTGGGCCCCCCAGCAGGCCTCGAAAGTGGCGACAGTTTCACAGGTCGCAGCCCCCCCAGGGATGGCGAGGTCTAATTTGAATCTGCGTGTGGCGTCACTGTGCTTGGCCCCCCCAACAGGCCTCGAAAGTGACGACAGTTTCACAGATCGCAGCCCCCCAGGGATGGCGAGGTCTAATTTGGATCCGCGCGTGGCGTCACTGTGCTGGGCCCCCCAGCAGGCGTCGAAAGTGGCGACAGTTTCACAGATCGCAGCCCCCCCGGGATGGCGAGGTCTAATTTGAATCCGCGCGTGGCGTCACTGTGCTGGGCCCCCCAGCAGGCCTCGAAAGTGGCGACAGTTTCACAGATCGCAGCCCCCCAGGGATGGAGGGGTCTAATTTGAATCCGCGCGTGGCGTCGCTGTGCTGGGCCCCCCAGCAGGCCTCAAAAGTGGCGACAGTTTCACAGATCGCAGCCCCCCAGGGATGGAGGGGTCTAATTTGAATCCGCGCGTGGCGTCACTGTGCTGGGCCCCCCCAACAGGCCTCGAAAGTGACGACAGTTTCACAGATCGCAGCCCCCCGCAGGCAAGACAGGAGGAGACAGGCAGGCGGGAATAAACCAGGAAGCAGGACGCAGGAGGAGGGAGGACGGCCGGAGGAAGAAGCAAGGAAGGAAGGTGGAGACCACAGTCCCTTATTCAAAACAAATACCCAACCAACGAAGTTTGGGAAAAAACACGGAGAGAGAAGGCGGCGGGATCCACGATGCACGTCGTCTTGTTGGCGGCGCGCGCGCGCGCCGGATTACGCCGCTGCCCCGCTCGAGACGAAAAGCCACGACGCCGCGCAGGGCCCTGGGAGGAACGCCAGGTCGACCAGGGGCGGCGAGGCGGCAGCGAGGTCGTCTCCCAAGACGACGACCCCGCGGCGCCGCGGGTCCCCCAGCCTGTCCGATATATCGCGCGATGCGACGTTTCCGTTCGGCGAGGAGCCCAAACTCGGGAATGCTGCAATGCGCGATCCAAGAAGCCCCATCACTATGGACAATCAGTGCGCGCAATGCAGTCCAAGCAGAAGAACCTCAGGAACCGTGTCCGAGACAACCTCCTCATTGCGAGCCTCAGGGATCAACGCGAGGGCCCCGCCAGCGATCCCCGACCAGAGACTAGCATGGCGCCGCTGCGGCTTGTGGATGAAATCGACCATGTCCATTGCTCCCTCCTCGGAGCAGTGGGTCTACTGCGCGGCGACAGTGCTGTTGGACGACATGAGGGAGGAGAGGTACGAGTGCTTCATGGAGCGGGTGGGGACGTGGTGGGGGAAGAAGGAGTTCGCAGTCCAGTTCGAAGAACTCAGCGAGGCAGTGCAAGGGCTGACGCCAGCCCACGGCATCAAACAAGTATGACAGAGACCACGTGCCTGTTTGCTCCTGCCACTGAAGAGAGCATCGGTCCTGCCTACGAGAGCAGACATCTGAATGCCCTGCTCCTGCATGTTCGGGGCGTTCCACTCAATCGAATGCTGACCATCTCCAGTCGGAATGAAAAGGACGAGGCGCTTCCACGCCAACGAGATCCCACCGCGCTCTCGATCGGCAAAGAAACGCCTGCCCTGGTACATGGATCCAAATTCACGGCGGCTGAAATTGTACCCGAGTCCGCGACGTATCCGGAACGGGTTCCTGTCCGCAATGACATTGAGATTGGTCTGAACGCCCACGGGGTCTTCGGCAATGCTGGGGTCGCCTGCTTGACTGGTCTGGAAGCTCACGCACGCGAGCCGCTGACCATGACGATGTGACGCTTCGAGCACGGCTCCGAAGGAGTGGTTGTGAACTCCCAATCCTTGGCGTCCAGGTTGGCGCCGAGCAACCACTGACCCACAGCGTTGCGGACCTCATCAGCATGTACCATCTCCTTACTGCGTGCGACGTACGACCAAGATAGAAGGCTTCGGCGGGCGATCGAAGGTGCAAGAGGCGTCAACCTTGACGTGCTTCTCGAGTTTTGATGTGGCTTTGGTCCACGAGCGACTTGATCTGCGTTTCGTGGAAGGCGATACGGCGTTAATGGTCGGAGATCTGGTGCCCCGCCTTGTGCACGCGCTGCTCCGCGTGCTTGTCAACGGCTTGGGATTAGCAGGGCATGATGTTGGAGGGGTTGGCAATGTTCGCCTGGACGAATGCGGTGGCGGCCATGACTTCGTCGGAAATAGCGTTCACGTGCTTGCAGATGTCGGGGTCGTCGCCGTCCTGGTCAAAAAACTGGACCCGAACAGGAGAGCCAGCACCGCCAGTACCAGCCGCACGGGGGATACTATCAAGAAGGTCGAAATCATCAGCAGAAAGAAACCCTGGGTCCTCAGCGCCCGTGGGTGCAGCAACGCGTCTCTTGTCGCCTTCCGCGCAAGCTTCTGAGCCTGCTGGCTGGGCGCACGACCTGTCGGGGGAACAGCATCAACCATTCTGCCGCTCTCGCAGGAAAGCGGGAACACCCAAGGCTACTAGCCAGCAAAACGGATGTCAATGAGGGGGAGGTGTCCGCCAGCGGACGACGCGCTGGATTGCTCGGAAAAGAGCTGCCCGCTCGAAATGGGACCTTTTTCCCACTTGAGCCAAAATGGCAACGGATCAGCCGTCCTGCTCCTCCTCCTCAGCATCACGCCACCACAGGAAAGCCGTTTTGACCAAAGCCGAATTTCATCGCCGAGGGACGGCCTGGGGCAGGGGAAGCTTTCGCTCGTCGCCGCTCCTCGTTCTTCGAATCTCTGGAGGTCTGGCCGGCAAGATCAAGCCGCCCACGCAGGAGCGAGGTGCTCTGGACGAGTAAAGCCATCCCCACTCCCACCAGGCGAACTGCCCCCCCGAGGTGGGTCCGTCTAGGTGCCGTCTCCTCTGGGCCTCGCAGCCACCCCGTCCCCACCTCGAAGTTCTGAGGAAAATCCTGGAAGCCTCGCGCGGCAACTTGAGACCCAATGTACGTCGGATCCACCCCGGATTTACGTGAGGTTCACGTCGGCTTAACGTTGGAATTACGTCGGGCCCGGAGCATCGCCGCGCGAACGTCGATCCATAGCTTACGGAGCTGACGTGTGGACTAGATAATACAACTACTGCGCGCCGCGCGAGGCCTCCAGGATATTCTCCTCATAATCGCAGGGGTACGCTGAGAGAGCCACCTTACCCTGTCCCAATCCATTTCTGGCCCCAGATAGCGGCTGAGCGCACACGAGGATGGAAGGACCTCAGAAACAACGAGCCCCCTCCGAACACAAGCTGGCCCCTGTTTCATCGTCGTGGCTGGAGGGGCTTGACAAAATTGGTTGCGTGATAGTCGACCCATAGCCAAAACATAGGAATGCCTATGTCGGGCATAAGCTGGCAACCTACTGCCTAGGCTAGATGGTTGATGATGAGCCACGTCTATATCGCAGAGCGGGGTGGGGGGGGCGGTGCGAAGGGGCATGCCGCTCCTTGACAGAAACATTGCACCGATTTTTGGCCGCCGCGATCGCCGCGGTGACCTCCGAAACCGACCTGGAGGTTTGACCCCGGGTCGGACACCGGGGAACGAAGAATGGCATAAGCAGAAGCCTTCGGAGGTCCGCGCAGATCTCTCTCGGATCGGCGCTGGACCCCCCTCCCTGGCGTGCCAGGGGCCGCGCCCAGAGGCGCCGCCAGGGGCCCCCGCGCCGATCCGAGAGATCCGCGCGGACCTCCGAAAAGTCATGCCGAGGTCAGCACCTGCTCCCTCGGAGATGCCACGCCACGACATCGGAATGGTCTGACGCTGGCGGTGTGCCCGGCCGCCCCGCGCCGCACCAGCTCAGCACCGGCAGCCTGCCCCGCTTCCTGCCGCGCAGGCGGGGGGGGGGGGATATTCGGCGGCGAAGGGGGGGGGGCAGAGGCCCCTGGCGACGCCCGGCCCTCCACCGTTGTGAGCTCGAGCGCCGCCTCGCCCTCAATAAGCCCCTCTTCGTCGTGAAAAGATCACGACTGCAGATATCCGCCACCGTGCCTCTGGGCTCGGAGTGGGCGTGCCCTCAGGACCTTCTCCCCAATCCTCTAAGCCTCAATCCTCACTCCTGAAGGGCCTCTTAGGGGCGCGGAGCCCAAATTGCCAAATCTCCCGGGGCTTGCCGCGGCTTCTCGGGGGCTTCCCGCATCTCCCCGCGTGACTTGTTCGGCGCCCAGAAGGCCCAAAGACGGGCCAAGAGAGCCCCACGAGACCCCCAAGATGGCACAAGAGGGCTGCGATACGCCTAAAATCGCCCGAAGACAATCCAAGAAATCTCCAAGACGCCCCAAGAGACGTCCAAGAGTCTTCCGAAGAAGCCCCCGGAAATCCCAAATCATTGATTTGCGATTGGTTCGTGATCATGTTCTTCTCGCCTTGTCGCGCAAGACGGCCCAAGAGGGCCCAAACATGGCCCCAAGAGGCGCGCAAGAGGGCGGACCACGGACCGAAAATTCTCCCCTTCCGCCTCAACAGAGCCTCAGGAGGCTCCACGGCTACGAGAGGCCCCCAGGAAGTCGCCCCCACACGCCTCAGCACGGCCTCATCGAGAAGTCCGAATGGTCACCCTCCGCCCGTGCCCCCGCCACGTGCAGCCTCCCGGCGGCCACGCGATGCCCGCGGCGAGCAGACGGGGGCCTCACCCGAAGAGGACGCGGCGAGCTCACGCGGCAACCCACGCGGGCCGCCAGCGCGGCTCCGTGCGGGGGAAAACGGGGCGCCCCGGCGCGGCCTTGCGCGGGCAGCCTGCGAGCGGATGCTGGCGCAGCCGCCCGCGAGCGGATGCTGGCGCAACCGGCCCCTTCTTTTCATGCCGCCCTCGTGCGCTGGGGGTCCCAAAGAGGCGTGCTGACACACCGTGCGGTGACCACGGAATCCCAAGCGACCTCAACGCACGGTCCGTCGCCGCACCGTTTCGGGACCTCGGAGGCCCCCATCGCCTGAGACGCTCTCGGATAACGACCCGAGTACCACAACCGTGCGGCCACCCCGAATGCCCACGGGTTCACCACGCGGTATGGTCACCGTACCGTTTTGGGCAACGCCGCGAGAGCCCTATGAATGCCGGTCCAGAGCCCGGGGGGGGGGGGGCTGGGACATCGGCGACAGGGGCTCGGAGGCGGCGTGCGGGCACGATGCGCGGTGAAACCGCACCCAGGGACACCTGCCTGTCCAAATCGATGGGCGCAGTGCCGCGCAGACTGACGTGGAGAAAACTGCGAGGGAGGACGAAGGAGCTCGGAGCCAGGAGTGGGGAGGGGCCAGGAGAGAGGCAGGAAGAGTGAGAGGAGCGAGGAGCGACGAGAGAGGGGCGCGGAGCGAAGGTTCGGAAGAGCACCGAGGAGCCTTGGGGAGCCGCTCGGATCTTGGGAGTCGCAACGCGGAGGCAAGAAAGGGACGCAATCGGATCGGGAAAGATCGGGGGTCTCTGAAATCCGCCGACCCTGTCGGCGTGTGGAAGAGGCTGTAGAGTTTCAGCAACGTTGTAGTTGAGTCGAAGGGAAGCCCCTTCCCTTTGATCCCTTCCCCGCCGGGAGGGGGGGTCCCGGGGGGTTGGGGGTCCCGCGGGGGGGGGGTCCGAGGGGGGTCCCGGGACAGAGACGACTCCCCCTCGGGCGGTTTGGCGGCTTTTCTTGGACCCTCCTCCTCGAGCGCACCAGCCACAGCGAAATTCAGCAACGTTGTAGTTGAATCGACCTTCCCTTTGATCCCTCCCCCGCGGGGGGGGGAGGTCCGGAGGGGTGGTCCGGGGGGGTCCCAGGGAAGTCCAGGGGGGGTCCCGGGGCAAATACGACTCCCCCTCTCCCCGCCACTCCCGTTTCCCTCCCTCTCCTGACCCTCCTCCTCTTTCGGCCACGGACGCGCTGCCCCAAAAACAGTTCGTCGTCCATCGTCGTCGTGAGCGTCGTAGTCGTCATCGTCGTCGTCGTGGTCGTCGTCGTCGTCATCGTCACGTCGTCCATGTCCACCATCAGCCTTTCTGGGGAACCACCCCTGACAATAGCATGTGTGCAGCCTCCCCCGTTGTTTTCCTCAACCTCCTGAGCCTCCCCATGCTCTCCCTCCTCCTCCTCTGCCTCCTACTCCCGCGCCTCCTCGGCCTCGGGCTCCTCCTCTTCATCCCTTTCCTCTTCCCCCTCATTACCATCATCCTCACGTTCCTACTCCACTTCCAGCTTCTCCTACCGCCAATTTTACACCACCACCCCTCCCTCAACGACACCATCATCGTCATCATCACCGACATCATCCGCGTCGTCGTCATCATCAACATTCTCGTCATTGCTTTCCTCCTCCGTCTGCTGCTGCTCATGCTCGCCACGCTCTACCCACCGCTGCACCTCCTCTTTGTCAGCCGTCGTTCTCCTGCAAATGCGTCCTGGTCGCCTCGCTCTCCCCCCTGCTCTCCCCCCTTCCTCTTCTTCCCCTCCTCGTCCCTCTCCCCCCTCCTCGTACTCCTCCCCCCTCGCACTCCTCTCCCCGCCTCCTCCTCGCCCCTCCTCCTCCTCCTCCTCCTCCTCCTCCTCCTCCTCCTCCTCCTCCTCCTCCTCCTCCTTCTCGCCCTAGCGTCCTCCGCCACCTGCTCCTCAACATCCTCGACGTCGGCGGCACTGGCCATAAGGCCTTCGCAATCTGGTATGTCTGAGGCATGTATCGGCCGCTGGGGCCTTCTCGCAACGTGCTGGACTGTTCTGGGAGCGTTCCGGCACGCTCTGGACCGACTTATCCCCATCCTGGGCCCGATGTGAGCCTCACGTGTGGCAGATTCTGGAGACCCTCAACCCAAAACTGCAGACGAATCACTTGTATCCCCGCCACCTTCCGCCGACCGTCCGCAAACTTCCGCGGGCGGGCATTCCGCCAGTCTGCGTCCGCTGGCTTCCGCCAGGGGCGAGCCGCACCGAAGGCGAGGCCCTTGCAAGAAAGCCAGATTTCTGCACCAAGGTCTACGGGTAGGTCGCGCACGTCCTCCTACATGCGGGTTCTGGACGACAGGTAAAACAATCATCAAGCAATGGTCAAACGTAGTTATATAAAGAAGCACGAAACAACACGTCCACATTGTATTACTTACGCCCGGAACGTAGAGCAAATACATCCCCGTGACAAATACCAAGAACGGCACAATGATAGGAGCCGAAACGATGTAAATTACAACGGGCGGGGCCCGTCGCATTAAGTGACGTCCGCCTGCCACTGTTACGGAATACCGTCTCGTCATCACTGCGCGGCACCTCTTCGTCATCTCACTGGGGGAACGAAACTGGAACCTGGAACCGCCCATGCCTGCGGCCCAGTGAAGGATTGACTTGGAAGAGCACCTGGGTATCAAATGGTGTCCGCCTCAATGTTGTTGCCGGGCGCGCAAGCCAAATTGTGGAATATCGATAACCTGGCCCATGGTGCACACTTGCACACGCTGCAAATATTGAAAAACATATCTCACTCAATGATCCTCCCGTGGGCATGGCCTTTCGTAGACGATTCAAGACGATCGCGCTGCGGGTGTTGTTCCAACTTTTCTCCTAAATGTGTAGCACATACTTTGTGTGAAACTTCTCACGCTCCGCCTGTCTACCCCGAATAATGTGCATTATGATGTGCTCCGTTACGGCTTCGAAAAGGGTATTATGATCATGTTCTGATCTAGGAATGTCGGCACTGACTATCTCTCTCCACCCCCTTGCTGCGGCACCGACGGGTCAAGCCCCCCCCAAAACAATGATGATGAGCCCACTGGCCAGCCACTAGCGTTTCTCGCACGCTCCGCGATCACGGGGGGATGCCGTTCCTCCCTCCGCATCCTGCTGCGGCGGGTCCCGTGGAAATCACATCATGACCTTGAACTCCGACACGTCCTCCAGTAAAGGCTCTCTGCCCCCGTGATTTGGGAGGGATGCAGACCCTTGAGGGACTGGTAGGAGCAACGCGGCGCCCTCCATCGCTCCGCCTTTTCTATCTCGCTCGGCCTAGTCTCTAGAGAAAAGGAGCCGGCTGTTCTGCAGCCATTCCCCTTCCCTTCGCACGCTTCCTGCTTACTGTCCTGCAGGCTTGAGACTCGGCCAGCGCGGGCAGCTTAGAACCTAAGGAGGAAAAGAGGGCAGGGTCAGCCCTTGCAATCAGGCGAGTGGGCCTCGCCCTTGGCGCAGCCCCTGCAGCATGTGTCGAAGGCCTTCCCGCCGGAGGTCTTGCCGGGGGCGACCTTCTTGCCACAACCCATCCTGGGGCACACAAAAATCAGAGGCATGCACTCTTTGCTCTGACCCAACTCCCCTATAACGAATAAGCAGGACAATCACACGTAAACAAGGAATGAACTGCGCTCTGGATGCTTGTGGCATTTGTTCACGTGCTTCATGAGGATGTGTACGAAGCGGCTATGGGGTACGATGCATGCACGATGTGGCTATGGGGTAGATGTTACCTGCGCGATGGAAACGCAGCGAGAATGAAGGTGGAACGACATGGTCAAAAGTCTCCTGACGACTGTGCCAATGCGGTCAGTCGCTCTGCGCTGGATGGGGAAACATTGCGAATGCGATCGCCAACCCGCTGACGACTCACATGGTATAGATGGTGGAGCCTGTGCGCATTGCTGGTGAATTCGGGAGACAGCTGGGTGAGCTGCCAGGTGTGGGGTGGAACTGCTGGGACGAGCCTGCGACTCTCCAAACAACCCTCGGCCAGGAATGCTGCTTTTCACTGTGAGGTGGTTTAGGATGTAATGGTCGACCAGGCCCCTCCAATGCAGTGTAGCCTGCAGATCGGCACAGGGATAAAATGTCCCCTGCAAGAAATCCGCCGACCCCTTGGGGTCACTCGGCGGGTGAAATGCTGGCCCTCCGCAAATTCGAGGAGACGTAAGACTCGGATTCGGGAGACTCGGGTTGACCTGACGGGGCCAGAATGAAAATGACGAGACCAAGTCTGAAAATTGACGCGAACTCCTGCTGCAAACATCCCACAAAAACTGGACCGTCACATTCCAGGACGCGCTCATCAAAAAGCGTCGGCAAACCTGAGTTCCGGCGTACTCGAGTCTTACTTTTCCCGGCCCCGACAAAACCTCCTCCCCGGGGAGCTCGGTCAGGCAAGTTTGGAAGGGGGGAGGGGGGTGGGGTGGAGAACAGGAGTGCCGGCAGTGCCAGGGACTCGGCCCTGCTCCTGGACGGGCTCTGGCAGTTTCGGCATGTCGCAAGGGCGCGAGCGCAAGTGTTTTTGAACATCCCAGTTGCGAAACCAGTGGTTTGTTATATGTTTCGGGGTCCTTGATTTGGAAATCGCTACGACGCCGGAAGTTTTTGAATGATTTCGGCATGCGCGCGCGACAACGCGCACGTGTACACTTCGTCCCCATATGATGTTGGGGATGATTGGAAACTGACGGTTTTTGATCAACGAGTCTGCACGCATGGCTTGTTGGATGATGGATGAGGGGAACGGTAAGGAACTTCTTGCCACGGTGCGAATTCATATAAGAAGTGGGCGATGACGCAAGACCAAGTGTACTTTGCAATGCCAGAAAGCGGGCCGTTAAGTTGCGGCGGGGGGAAGTAGATCCCATTGTCTTTTTGCGTGAGAAAACCTATGTGGGACAATTCATGCCGAAGAAGCTTGAGTTGCCAATTCCACTGCTTACACAAGCACCCCACACACCCACCCGCAAAGTGGTTTGCAAAACCCACGCGGCGGCGATTGCGATGAGCGCTTGGCGCTTGGCTCTGGCCACGCTAGTGCGCGCAGGCTCGCGCGCACAACGGCCAGCTCGTTTGTCGGGACTGGCGCGGCCGCGGTGGCGTTGACCGCAGGGCACTTCCCGGCGCATTTCGCACGCCGCGATGGCACACGGGCGCTGCAGTACGACTCGGTGACTTGGGCGGACGCAGTATCGTGGCGACACCGACAGCGGTAAACAAAAGGATTTCGACATGCGCGCGCAGACCACGCGCGCGACTGGCCCGCATGGTAATATTTGACAGGGGCCGTGCCCCCCCCCTGGCACGCGCGCAAAGACGTTCGAATGATTTCGACATGCGCGCGCGAAAAGCGCATTTGGTCGGATTCGGGTCGCATTTGATGAACATGTTGAGGAACAGCTGGTCTTCTCACGATTTTGCAAGGGCGCGCGCGCAAACTTTTTCGAACAAGCATGTTGCCCAAACATGTGTTTTTGTATGCTTTCGGGGGAATTGATTTTGAAATCCGTATGGCACCGAAACAGGTGTTTGAAGGATTTCGGCATGCGCGAGCGTGACGGCTTAAGGGGTTTTTGAACATGGATGGTTTTCGATAAACGAGTCCGCGCGCATACTGCGTGTTGCAAGAAATGGGGGGGGGAGGGTGTGAATTCAGATCGAAAATGAACGATGGGGAAGAATCCTATTCAAGTTGCACGTCCCCCAGACGGAGGGATAATCCCCGGGGGGGGACCCATTTCCTTTTTCCAAGAGAACCGATGTGGTGCTTTTTTTTGCACGGCGCAGTCTACGTTGTGCAAGTGATGTTTACCCATGAATTGACACATCCCACGCTCTTGCAAACACCCCACCCATCCACCCGCAACTTGGTTTGCAAAACCTCTTGAGACCGACTACGACGACACCGACGACAACGACTACGACAACACCGACAACGTCTCCGACGACTTCGACGACGACAACGACGCCGACGCCGACGACAACGGAGACGACGACGCTGGGATCCTTGGTGGAAGCGCCCTCGTCTAACCGATCCGGATCCACAGCTGGAGACGAAGCGACAATGATCCAAGAGTTGGCGCGCGCGTTGATGAACATGATCGTCTTGAGGAAGATACTGCGCCAGGCCGTCGATCCCTTCTCGAAGTGGTAGCGACCCTCGTGGAACATCTCCAGATCCGCCGAGTCGAGCATCTCGTCGTGCTGGATGTGCTGAAGCTCCGCCTTGCGCGAGGGATCTGGGGCCACCTCGTAGTTCTCGGCCATCTCGAGATCAGAACTCTCGTCCTCCTCCGCCGCGGAGCGACCCGTCGCGAGTCTGCTCGTCCGGCGTCTCAAGAGCCGAGAGAAAGCGAGGACCTCGGTGCAGAAGATGATTCCCCGCCTGGATCGGCTTCTTGATCGTGCGAGGCGGCGTCTTCCACCGACCCCAAGCAAGGCTCTGAGTTGATGTGTAAAGCTGACTTTCCAGATCGCTGGCCCGGCTTGAGCCTAGAGTAGCCAAGGAGACAGAAGAAGACAACCCATCTGCGCCCCCCGATCCGTGGACCCGCTGTGGAGACAGGAGAGGCGGGGGAAGAGAAGGGGAACTCTGGCCGGCAACTGCTGCGCCCTGCCCCTCCCTTCTGTCCTGAAAGACGACGGGCGGGAAGCGGCGAGCCTGGTCGTCGCTGGGGCTGAAGTCCTCGGGTGGGCAGCCTACGAGTGAAACGGCGCGATGTCCAGATGGCAGTCGGCGCAGCTCAAGGCCCCTGCGCCCCTCGCCATCTCCGACCGACATCTTGCCCGCATGCATGTCGACCCCGGCCTTCAAAAAATCCAGAAACTTTGCAGGTGGAAGCAGGGGGCGCGCGCGAGGTAATGCCAGGAATTGAACTACCCCGCAGCCGCACATCGCTACTAGAACTGACGCTCGCCCCACCGGCTTGACCTCCCCTCCCACTCCGCATGCTGGAGGAAGATCGGCCACGTCGCTACGACGTCGTCGTATGAAACATGAACCTCGCAGCCCGAATGAGTCAGCGCATTCCGGAGATGCTCGAGCCGACGAGCGCGGATCCAGCAGCCGTGTCAACCAGGGCGCACTTCTGAGCTGGCTTCCGTTGCTCCTTGATGCGATCCTCCTTCGACCTGTACGGGTTGCGGCAAGCTTCCTTCCAATGACCTTTCTGGCCGCAGTTCGTGCGCCGTGACCTTCTTTTGAGCTCGCCCCCGTTGATCTTCTTGCGGCAACTATCAAAGAAATCACGGCCTATCCGGCGAACATTCTTCGTTTCTTTTGACTCCTTCCAAGCGCGTTTCTTCTTCGTCTCGACGAGCTGGGCA
Organism: Prorocentrum cordatum; assembly: GCA_963575745.1. Taxonomy (NCBI): domain Eukaryota; class Dinophyceae; order Prorocentrales; family Prorocentraceae; genus Prorocentrum; species Prorocentrum cordatum. The sequence continues at coordinate 63,122 of CAUYUJ010001069.1, forward strand.
AACGTGTGATATGCTTCGTCTTCTGAAAGTCCTGCTGGTCGAGGGCCACCAGGAAACCCTCGGCTTCCGACTCGCTGAACTCTGTCTCGTGGATACCTGCGCACGCCTCTGGGCTCGACTCGGAGTCCGCATCGACGTCGCGGCCCTGCATGAACGCCCTGCGCTCCTGCGGCCTGGGAGAGGAAGCCGCGGTAGGCAGAGCCATCTGTCCAGTCGAGACGCCGAGCGCATGGGCGCGAAGTCCTTCTTGCCGGCGGCGAACGTGGCCAAATTGATTCTGTTGCGATTGGGGAGCATCGCTCCCTCCTCGTAGTATCGGGCCTCGATGGAGTCCGCGAGGGTCAGCCCAGCGGTCTCTGCTTGCAAAGTCTGTCCGTCGCGTCGGATGACGTAGTCCGCGATGCTTCCCCCGTCGTTGATAACGTAATCGAGCAAAGCTTCGTTCTGCATCTGCCGATCCTTGTCTCCTGGACGCTCGCCCGAGAGAAGAGTCAAGCGTTCCACTATCATGTCGACGCCCGACCGACTCAGCGGCGAGCGATAGCCTGATTGTCTTGCACTCAGCCACCTAGTCTGCAGGTCGAGAGGGAGGGTCTCGAGCACTCGATCAGCTCGTAGATCAGTGCTGAATGCTGTCCTGCGCGCCCAGGCGCGCAAATTGTGAACGTAGATGTCCAGGCGCTGCGTGCCCGGCCACGCGGGCGGGGCCGAGTGGTTCCTTGACCTCTCTTCCGGCGATTGAGACCAGGTACTCCGCCAGGAAGGCGACCGCCAGGAGTCGTCGCCTCCTCGCTCATCCTTGGGCCTGCAACTGTCGGACACGGTGTCCTTCCCGTCGCCGACTTTCTCCCAGTCTCCGGACCTCCAGGAAGCGCCGTCGTCTTCCCTCTTCGAACTCCGCCACCAGTTCGGAGACAACTCCCGCGCTAGCTTGGCAATCCAGCCCCAGCCCCTGGAGCTCCACCACTCGTCGTCCTCGGGCTTGCCCGTCTCTAGCTTCGGTCCTGTCGAGCAGGCGGCTTCTCCGCCCGCTAGAGGTTCCCCTGCCTGCCCTTGATGCTGGTCTGCTTCGCCTTCGCCGGTAGTCTCGAACGTTCCATGGCCCGTGGGGCCACGGGCCCGATGTCCTTGAATCTGATCTTCCCTAGGTCGTTCAGATTCCAGCGTCGTTGTTGTTGCCAGCTGTCCTGGCCGGTGCCCTGGAGCGGGAGAGATCTAACACCATACCTTCACGAAGACCTTCACGAACCACGCTCCGCTTACCACTGTCAAGAATCGCAAAACCAAAACGGCTACACGCGAAAACATGACTGTACAATGCCTGCCACATAGCGAATGCGACGCGCACGCGACTTAGAGGGAGTGGGCAAGGAGAGACGGCATTCAGAATTGATCGCGTCTGCAGACCAATCTAACAAAATAACGATGCCAAACAGTTAGTAGAGTATCCCTTGCGTGTCCTTGAAGATCCGCTGTGTCATTCAAGTTTCCTTGCGGCTGCTCAAGAAAATCTTGCGACCTTTAGAGAGACTTGTGGTTCGCAGCTGAGACCGCATCAAGACTCCATGGAGAACCGCTGCGGGAACACTTAGAGAACTCTCTTGGGAATCAAGAATCCGCAACTCATCGCGCAGGAGTCCTTTGGAATCTTGAAGAACCCCTCGGTGCTCGAAACAACCCTGCTGAGGTTGTCTGTGATATTGCCGAACAGCGCGGGTTGCAGCCGATGAGATGCTGGAACTTTGGTGATCATTTTGGCACGCGGACTTCCAGAGTCGCGAGGGGACAGTGAGGTCAGTTAAAAGCTCCTCGGCACCCTTTGGCTCTACATCGCTTTACGTCGCTACTTGAACAATTGCAGACCACAACCAAACATGTCTTGAAGAATTTCGACTAGCTGGGCGCGATCCAGAATCCTCTACAAGACGGTCCAAGAGGCTCCCGAGAGGGCAACATGACGCGGGAAGCCCAGGCTCCCAACTTCGCTCGAGGCCTCTTCTTAAACCACGCGGCAAGCCGCATAACAGGTCTCGACTTGTTCAGTGCAATCAGGAGGTTGTCGTAGCTCCGCTTGCGCTGCCTATTCCAAAACGCTTGGGCCCTCGCTCCTCGCGACATCCCAAAGCACATCCCGCATCATAGAGCGTAGCACCGCGTAGCCTTGCACACCATGGCGTAACGAAGCGTATTTGCAACGGTACAACAGCGCATGCCATGCCACAAAAGTCGTACCACCGCATTGCGTACAACAGTTAGGCGCACCCCGTTGCACTTCCAGGCCGCACCAGACTGTTGCATGCCTTCGCGCATGTTTGTCATACTCGCCCCAAACACCAATCCATACTGTTTCGCAACTGGGTTTCGCATTGATCTGCCATTCATTTGGCAATGCGTCTGCGTTGCTGCCGCTATGCGTTTGCACCGTATGTGGTTGTGAATTGTTTTTGGCGTTGGCTGTTTTCTGTTTGTGTTCTTTCCGTTGCATTGTTTATACACGTGGTTTGCTTTGCGTTCCTGTATGTGCGCATAGCTGTTGCATTGCGTTCGCATTGCTGCTCCATCGTCTGTACATTGCTGTTGCATAAATGTCGGGTTGTTCCTGCGTTCCCATACTGTTGTTAACGTGCATTGCGTCGGGTTGCGTAGCATGTGTAGTTTTACGTAGCACTCCCCCTCGTCCTTTCATCATCGTCCGCCCATTGTCGTCCTCCCCCTCATCGGCCTCCATCATCGTCCTCCCATTGTCGTCCATCATCACCCTCCTCCCCCTCCTCCCCCTCCTCCCCCTCCTCCTCCCCCTCCTCCCCCTCCTCTCCCCCTCCTCCCCCTCCTTCCTCCTGCCTCCTTCCCTCCTCCTCCTTTCTCCACGTTCTCCTTACATCCTCTCTTCTTCCGCGTCCTCCTCGTCCCCTGTTTACTCCTCCTGCCTCCCCCTCCTTTCCCAAGATAACTGCAACGCAATCCTTTTTTCCACTTTATGCTCCCCGACTTCTCTGATCAAGGCAACTCGCCAGGGCAAAGTTGCTGGACGGGCTGGTGTGGATGCGCGGGGCTTGAAAGGTCCTTGCGGGCTCAGACGGCATGCAAAAATCCGCCGCCGCGCTTGTGCGGCATTGGTTTGTTCAGTGAACGTGGTTTGGGTCGCGGGTGGGTCGCGGGCTCTCCACCTCCACCTGGAAGGAATGCAAAAGCAGCCCGCCGCAGGCGCCAACAAAAATTACTTTGTACACTGAACGTGGTTTGGGTCGCGGGTGGGCCGCGGGTTCTCCACCGGGAACGAATGCAAAAGATGCCCGCCGCAGGCGCCGAAAAATGTGGTTTGTACCCTGAACGTGGTCGCGGGTGGGCCGCGGGCTCTCCACCTGAAACGAATGCAAAAGATGCCCGCCGCAGGCGCCGAAAAATGTGGTTTGTACCCTGAACGTGGTTTGGGTCGCGGGTTGGTCGCGAGTTGGTCACGGGGTGGGTCGCGGGCTCTCCACCTGGAAGGAATGCAAAAAAAAACCCGCCGCAGGCGCCGAAAATGGTGGTTTGTACCTTGAACGTGGTTTGGGTCGAAGGTGGGTCGCGGGTGGGTCGCGGGGTGGGTCGCGGGTGGGTCGCGGGTGGGTCGCGGGTGGGTCGCGGGTGGGTCGCGGGTGGGTCGCGGTGGGTCGCGGGTGGGTCGCGGGGTGGGTCGCGGGTTGGGTCGCGGGTGGGTCGCGGGGCGGGTTGCGGGTGGGACGACGACAATAAACACAACAACAACAAACAACAACAACAACAAACAACAACAACAACAACAACAAACCAACAACCAACAACAACAACAACAACAACAACAACAACAGCAAAACAAACAACAACAACAACAACAACAACAACAACAACAACAACAACAACAACAACAACAACAACAACAACAACAACAACAACAACAACAACAACAATAATCCGCACCGCGGAATTCCACTTCAGCCACGCACCCAGGGACAGTGAATGACCATTCGGCCCCCTCACTCTGATGTTGTTATGCAATAATATGCATAACATCATTCGCAATGTGATCCGCAACGTTGTATCAACTTCCAATACGCTTCATTGCGATGATTGGCGGCTGCATCGCTATCCATTGCATTGCATAGCGCGGCTTTGCGTTTGCATGGCGTTGCATTGCATCCTGTGCTGCCCTGCATTGCTGTCCATTGCATTGGAGTGCGTTGTATTCAATTGGCTCGTATCTCACCAACACCGTCAGAGTGTTATCACAAGGACGCCCGTTTGGGTACCGGTTCCAACCGGGGCGCCCACGTTAAGTTTTCAAACAAAACCATACATGTAGGGAGGTCGTTCGGATCTTGATTACCACTTGCGAGATTCGTCAGTAGATCCGTGTTGTCAAGCTACTTGCCAGAGATGGATTTGTGCCAGCTTGGGTGCTTGTGCTGGTTGAAGTTCGCTCCAGCTGGTTGGACTCCGCAGAAGTTGGCTGGGATTCCTCCCCTTTGCATCCCGAGCCAACCTTGGGCCCCCAACGATGCCGCACGGCCCTCCCTTGCTGGGCCCCTCGCGGCCCCCGCCCCTGGCCCTCGGGAGGCAGCTCTGGGCAGGAGAAGAAGGAGCACTTCAACGCGCAGCTCGTGCCTGCTCGCCCCTGGCCGGCCCACTTTTCTTCCGCCGGCCGCGGGGCGGGACGTTCCGCTCCAGCGTGGCAGCGATGCAGGGGCACTACACAACGAATGGGATCCTGGCTGGCCACCACGCCTGCGACTTGAAACGGGTTCGTACGGCCGGACCTAGGACAGAAGAACATCCTTCAAGAACGTTAGACCCGCCGCCAGCCAAAACACCCCAAACCATAAGATCACCGAGGGTACCCTCCCCCAGGATGCACAAAAACATCCAACAAACACGAAGAACATTAGGGTACCCTCCCCGAACCGACCTCGATCTTATATCTTGGGCCGACCGTAGGTGCAGAACCCCCCCCTTCGCTCAGCGGGTGCGCCAAAGAGGGGGGCCAGGAAGAGGAAGGGCACGCAGCCCATCACGATCCATCCGCGGCATGTGCACGGACGAGGGGGGCACCAGGGGGCGCTTGGAAAGAAAAAGAATTATCCCAGTGCGACCCTACCTAGGAGTTGGAGCCCCTAGGAAAGCAGCATTAGTAGTAACAGAAAAGCTAAGCTAAAGCTAAGCTAAAGCTAAGCTAAAGCTAAGCTAAAGCTAAGCTAAAGCTAAGCTAAAGCTAAGCTAGAGCTAAGCTAAAGCTAAGCTAAAGCTAAGCTAAAGCTAAGCTAAAGCTAAAATAAAGCTAAGCTAAAGCTAAGCTAAAGCTAAGCTAAAACTAAGCTAACACTAAGCTAACGCTAAGCTAGAGCTAAGCTAAAGCTAAGCTAGAGCTAAGCTGAAGCTAAGCTAAAGCTAAGCTGAAGCTAAGCTGACGCTAAGCTAAAGCTAAGCTAAAGCTAGGCTGAAGCTAAGCTAGAGCTAAGCTGAAGCTAAGCTAACGCGAAGCTAGAGCTAAGCTAAAGCTAAGCTAAAGCTAATCTGAAGCTAAGCTAGAGCTAAGCTAAAGCTAAGCTAGAGCTAAGCTGAAGCTAAGCTGAAGCTAAGCTGAAGCTAAGCTAGAGCTAAGCTAGAGCTAAGCTGAAGCTAAGCTGAAGCTAAGCTACAGCTAAGCTAGAGCTAAGCTGAAGCTAAGGTAAAGCTAAGCTAAAGCTAAGCTAAAGCTAAGCTAAAGCTAAGCTAAAACTAAGCTAATGCTAAGCTAAAGCTAAGCTAAAGCTAAGCTGAAGCTAAGCTAAGCTGGGTGAACCCAGGGGGCGCAACTGGGGGAACCGCGGGGCGGGGACCGGGGGAACCGCCCGGGGCGTGTTACACTGCCCGGCCCCTTTAAGCTAAGAGAGTAAGAACCCTTCTCGGCAGAGCCTAGGTAGGGAAAAAGAAAAAAGGGCGCCATGAGATCTTCGGGGATCGTCTGACCAGGGTCATTCCAGACCCGGGTCATTCAAGCCTTGCAAATTCCTGCACGATCCTGCAGGATCCTGTCGGAGCCTGCCACCAAGCCCGGGTCAGTGTACCCCTGGCTCTGCAGGATCCTGCAAGATCCGGCGCTCTGACGGACCCCCGTTTGCATTGACCCCCGTCTCTTGAGCCCCGAAATCTGGGAGATGTCGCGGCCCTGGCCATGGTACAGAAGGTTCGCACGGCGTTGGCGCGCGCAAAGACTTTTGACACCGCGCCGATCGTTCAACCTCGAATCGATCGCGGCCCCGATCGCTGAAGGTTGAGCTCCGTCGGGTCCAGTGGCGTTACCGTGTCCTTCTGTGCCTCCGCGTTACAGACTTCAACCTTGAACGCCGTCGCCAGCGTCGCTGGAGCGCCAACGCCGCGTGAACCTGCCGTATCCACACTCCCTAGTCTTCACACCCCGCTCGACAGCCCCAGTGAGCAGATTGATCTCCTGTGGCCGGGCCGAGCCGTACACTGGGCCGCGAAGCCGCCCCTCGGGCGCCGTGTCCTGCACATGCCGGGCTTCGCCGGGGCCTTGCCGCAGGTCGCGTCGTGATCGCCGCCCATGGCACAGCCTGCCCCTCCTCCTTCTCATCCTCCTCCTTCTCGTCGTCGTCGTCGTAGTCGTCGTCGTCGTCATCAGCCCTGTCCTCCCTCCTTCCTCCAAGAATCCACCAGAGGAATGGCAGAAAGGACTAGGAGGATGACGGGGAGGAGTGGCCGGAGGGATTAGGGTGTTGGAAGAAGCCTCTCCCCTTCGCCTCCCCTTCTTCAAGGAGGCAGGGAAAGGGAGGGATGCAGGACGGGATAAAGCGGGGAAGGACAATGATGGAGGAACGATGAGTAACGAGGCTAACGTTAGCCACCGTGGGCCCCAAACGGTGCGTTTCTGGCAATCTTCCCCAAACAGTGCTTGCCGCTGTTGTAAGGAACTACGCTGGTGTGGCGGTTTGGCGGCTATGTTGTCGCCGTCGCCACCATGTCGCCGCCCGTCGTCCGGGCAGGTGTGGAAATTTGACGGATATGTTGTCGCCGTCGCCACGCCGTCGCCGCCCGTCCTCTGGACAAGTGTGGCGGTCTGGCGGCTATGTTGTCGCCAGCGCCGCCCTGTCGCTGCCTCGTTACCGCCCACATAGATTCTCCTTTCTCAAAACAGAATAGACTCTACCCCCCCAGCGCTCGCCGCCCCCCTTTCGGGTATGACCACATGTCCATCCGAAATGTGAATTTACCATGTCCCGGGGGAACCGGTATCGGCACCCCTGAGGTTCCCTTGTGAAAAACGATACGCGGGACATCTTTTGCTATAACATAGCACTTTTTCGCGAATATCTTGCAAAACACGGGACGAAGTGCACACGCGCGCGCCGTCGCGCGCGCATGCCGGAATCCTTCAAAAACCTTCGGTGCCGGAAGGATTTCGCAATCGAGTTTCCAAAAAACATACAAAAACACAGGGTTTCGTAACACTGAGTTGTTAAACAAGCTTCCGCGCGAGCTCTTGCGAAATCTTAAGAAAACCATAGGTTTTTCAAAACTTTCACAACATGCTACCAAAAGGGCTTCGCGCGGGCATGTCGAAATCTGTCGAACGCCCTTGCGCGTGTGCCGTCGCGAAAACCCTCTGCAAAAATAAAAAAACGAAGTGCAGACGCGCGCGTCGTCGCGCGCGTATGCCGAAATCCTTCAAAACCCATCGGTTTCGGAAGGATTTCACAATCGCGTGTCCAAAAAAGCTACAAGAAACACAAGGTTTCGCAACACGGATTTTCACCAAAAGCGTGCGCACGCGCTCTTGCGTCGTCGTCGTCGTCGTCGTCGTCGTCGCCGTCCTCCCCCCTCCCGCGTCGTCGTCGTCGTCGTCGTCGCCTACGTCGTCCTCTGTCTTTCCTCGTGTTCGTCGTCGTCGTCCTCTTTGGCGTCGTGGTCGTTTCCGTCGTCGTTGTCGCCGTGGTCGTCCTTCCTCCTCCTCCCTCGTCGTCGTCGTCGTCGTCGTCCGTCGTCGGCGTCTCGTCGTCGTCCCTCCTATTTCGTCGCCGTCGTCGTCGTCGTCGTCGTCGTCGTCGTCGTCGTCGTGTCGTCGTCGTCGTCGTCGTCGTCGTCGTCGTCTTCCCTCCTCCCTCGTCGTTGTCGTCGTCGGCGCCGTCCGTCCTCCCTCTCTTCGCGTCGTCGCGTCGTCGTTTGTCGTTGTCGTCGTTGTCGCCGTCGTCGTCCTCCCTCCTCCCTCGTGGTCGTCTTCGTTGGCGACGTCCTCGTCGTCTTCGTCGTCGTCGGCGGCGTCGGCGTCGTCGTCTTCGTCGTCGTCGACGTTGGCGTCGTCGTCGCCGCTGCAGTCGTCGTCGTCGTCGTCGTCGTCGTCGCCGGCGTCGCTGACGTCGTCGTCGTCCGTCCGTCGTCGTCGTCGTCGTCGTCGGCGGCGTCGGCGTCGTCGTCGTCGTCGTCGTCGTCGACGTCGGCGTCGTCGTCGTCGCTGCCGTCGTCGTCGTCGTCGTCGTCGTCGTCGGCGTCGTTGACGTCGTCGTCGTCGTTGTCGTCGTCGTCGTCGGCGTCGTCATCGTTGTTGTCGTTGTCAACGTCGTCGTCGTCGTCGTCGTCGGCGTCGGCGTCGTCGTCGTCGTCGGTGTCGTCGTCGTCGTCGTCGTCGTCGTTGTCGGCGTCGTCGAAGTCGTTGGAGACGTCGTCGGTGTCGTCGTAGTCGTTGTCGGCGGCGTCGTCGTCGTCGTTGTCGCTGTCGTCGTCGACGTCGCTGTCGTTGCCAAGTGCCATTTGGTACCCACCGTCACGGTCTTAAGAGATCTTGCAAGCCATGTTGCGGGTGGGTGGGTGGGGTGTTTGCAAGAGCGCGGGATGTGTCAACTCGTTTGTTGAAATCGATTATCCTTTCTAACAACAGAATAGACTCTACCCACCCCCCAGCGTTATCACTCACCCTTTCGGGTATGTAAATCATATTTGATTCTGACCACATGTCCATCCTGAATATAAATTCTCACTGTCCCAGGGGAGCCGGTATCCCCCCCCTGAGGGTCCCTTGTTGAAAAACACTATGCGGTCGCATTTTTTGCTCTAACATAAGACTTTTTCGCGAATCCCTTGCAACAAATGGGACGAAGTGCGCACGCGCGCGTCGTCGCGCGCGCATGCCGAAACCCTTCAAAAACCTTCGGTGCCGGAAGGATTTCGCAATCGAATTCCAAAAAAAATACAAAAACACATGGTTTCGCAACACTGATGCTTCCGCGCGAGCTCGTGCGAAATCTTAAGAAAACCATAGGTTTTTCAAGATTTTCACAAACTGCTACCAAAAAGGGCTTCGCGCGCGCGCATGTCGAAATCTGTCGAACGCCCGTGCGCGTGTGCCGTCGCGGGAATCCTCTACCAAAAAAAACGAAATTCAGACGCGCGCGTCGTCGCGCGCGTTATACCGAAATCCTTCAAAACCCATCGGTTTCGGAAGAATTTTAAAATCGCGTGTCAAAAAAAACTACAAAAACACACGGTTTCGCAATACGGATTCTCAACAAAAGCGTGCGCGCGCGCTCTTGCGTCGTCGTCGTCGTCGCCGTCCTCCCTCCTGCCGCGTCGTCGTCGTCGTCGTCGCCTACGTCGTCCTCTGTCTTTCCTCGTGTTCGTCGTCGTCGTCCTCTTTGGCGTCGTGGTCGTTTCCGTCGTCGTTGTCGCCGTGGTCGTCCTTCCTCCTCCTCCCTCGTCGTCGTCGTCGTCCGTCGTCGGCGTCTCGTCGTCGTCCCTCCTATTTCGTCGCCGTCGTCGTCGTCGTCGTCGTTGTCGTCGTCGTCGTTCCCTCCTCCCTCGTCGTTGTCGTCGTCGGCGTCGCCGTCCTTCCTCCTTCTTCGTCGTTCGCGTCGTCGCCGTCCTCCCTCCTTCCCTCGTCGTTGTCGTCGTTGTCGTCGTTGTCGCCGTCGTCGTCCTCCCTCCTCCCTCGTGGTCGTCTTCGTTGGCGACGTCGTCGTCGTCTTCGTCCTCGTCGCGTCGTCGTCGTCGCCGCCGTCCTCCCTCCTCCCGCGTCGTCGTCGTCGTCGCCTACGTCGTCCTCTGTCTTTCCTCGTGTTCGTCGTCGTCGTCCTCTTTGGCGTCGTGGTCGTTTCCGTCGTCGTTGTCGCCGTGGTCGTCCTTCTCCTCCTCCCTCGTCGTCGTCGTCGTCCGTCGTCGGCGTCTCGTCGTCGTCCCTCCTATTTCGTCGCCGTCGTCGTCGTCGTCGTCGTCGTCGTCGTCGTCTTCCCTCCTCCCTCGTCGTTGTCGTCGTCGGCGTCGCCGTCCTTCCTCCCTCTTCGTCGTTCGCGTCGTCGCCGTCCTCCCTCCTTCCTCGTCGTTGTCGTCGTTGTCGTCGTTGTCGCCGTCGTCGTCCTCCCTCCTCCCTCGTGGTCGTCTTCGTTGGCGACGTCCTCGTCGTCTTCGTCCTCGTCGGCGTCGTCGTCGTCGTCGTCGCCGTCCTCCCTCCTCCCGCGTCGTCGTCGTCGTCGCCTACGTCGTCCTCTGTCTTTCCTCGCGTTCGTCGTCGTCGTCCTCTTTGGCGTCGTGGTCGTTTCCGTCGTCGTTGTCGCCGTGGTCGTCCTGGTCCTTGCTCCTCCTCCCTCGTCGTCGTCGTCGTCCGTCGTCGGCGTCTCGTCGTCGTCCCTCCTATTTCGTCGCCGTCGTCGTCGTCGCCGTTGTCGTCGTCGTCTTCCCTCCTCCGTTGTCGTTGTCGTCGTCGGCGCCACCGTCGTTCCTCCTTCTTCGTCGTTCGCGTCGTCGCCGTCCTCCCTCCTCCCTCGTCGTTGTCGTCGTTGTCGTCGTTGTCGCCGTCTTCGTCCTTCCTCCTCCCTCGTCGTCGTCTTCGTTGGCGACGTCGTCGTCGTCGTCGTCTTCGTCGTCGTCGGCGGCGTCGGCGTCGTCGTCGTCGACGTCGGCGTCGTCGTCGTCGCCGCCGTCGCCGTCGTCGTCGTCGTCGGCGTCGTTGACGTCCTCGTCGTCGTCGGTGTCGTCGTTGTCGTCGTCGTCGTCGGCGTCGTCATCGTCGTCGTCGTTGTCATCGTCGTCGTCGTCATCGTCGGCGTCGTCGTCGTCGTCGTCGGCGTCGCTGTCGTCGTCGTCGTTGTCGGCGTCGTCGAAGTCGTCGTCCTTCCTCCTCCCTCGTCGTCGTCTTCATCGTCGTCGTCTTCGTCGTCGTCGGCGTCGCTGTCGTCGTCGAAGTCGTCGGAGACGTCGTCGGTGTCGTCGTAGTCGCCGTCGTCGTCGTCGTCGTCGGCGTCGTTGACGTCGTCGTCGTCGTCGTTGTCGTCGCTGTCGTCGTCGGAGTCGTTGGAGACGTCGCCGGTGTCGTCGTAGTCGGTGTCGGCGGCGCCATCGTCGTCGTTGTCGCTGTCGCTGTCGTCGTCGGTGTCGTGGCCAAGTGTCATGTGGTACGTACCGTCACGGTCTTGTCTTAAGAGGTCTTGCGACCAAGTTGCGGGTGGGAGGGCAGGATGTTTGCACGAGCAGCGGAGAGGACAGCTTCACGACGGTCAAAGATTCATTGCGCACCACATAGATTGTACGACATGTATTGCGCACCATCCAGGGTGCACTACATGGACTCTTCCTTCTGAAAAGCAAGCAATTCGGATCTACCGCCCCCCTGGGTTTATCGCACCACCTTGGGAAACAAGTAATTGACCTTTGAATTTGCCCCTTCGTTCATTCCAGATAGGAAGGAATATCCGCCCAGCCAATACCCTGACTGCCCCCCTCTCATCCCTTTCAATTGATACTACGCGCGCACGTTCATCAATAAACATCGGTTGCCAAAAACCCTTTGCGAAGAAAAACAGACACTAGGACACGGCCGACACACGCGCGCCGTCGCGCGCGACGCAAATTCAAACCCTGACGTTTCGTCTGGGTTTCAAACCGAACCTCCCCGTAATAGATACGTAAATACATGGGTTTTGCAACATGGTTGTTCAAAGAGAACCCGCGAGCTCTTCCGACTTATGTTGCAAACCATATGGTCATCGACTTGTTCATCATCTGCGGCCAAGCGGGCCTCGCGCGCGCGCGTGCTAACATCATTCGAACGCCTTTGCGCGCTTGCTCGGGGGGAAGTGCGATCCCTGTCAAATAACTCCATGCGGGCCACTCGTGCGCGTCGGCCGCGCATGCATGCCGAAATCTGCTCAAAACCTTCATCGCCGACACGTAGGCACCATCACCGTCATCTGCGCGACCAGCATAGGCACCGTCATTGGCCTTGCCGTCGTCATCTTCTATCGTCATCATCATCATCATCATCGCTACCATCATCATCGTGTCTGCCTTTGCGCCCGCCCGCGTCATCGACTAGCACGTGAGGTCCCCGCACGTCAATGCGGTCTGCGAGAAACGCCAGGAATTCCCAGGCTGTCAGCGCCATCGCGGCCGCGGCGGTCGCGACGACCTATCTGGCCGCTCTGCGTGCGCACTTGTGCGCGCGAGCGCGGCGGGAGCGATGCGCTGGCCAGCGCCAAAGAAGCATCGCTATTGCCGCCGCATTGGATATGCAAGCTCAATTGCGGGTGGGTTGGGGGATGATTACGCTAGCAGTGGAGTCGAGTAGTTCAAATTTTGCAACATGAGATGCACCGCATAGATTGCACCATTCATAATGAAATACATGCATTACTCAGTAACGACTGCACCGCGGATGTTGGACATCATACATTGCACCACATTGACTGCACCACATATGTTGCTCGACATCGAGTGCATAACATGGGTTGTTCCAGACAGGTTGTCCCACATGGGACTGCACGGCACGCATGTTGCAATCCATATGTTGCACAATTGAGGCTTCACCACACAGATTGCGACTATATATATATACATATATACAGCACAACACCGATTCCACCGCATATGCTGCAATATGTCTTGTGCAACCGAAGACGAGCAACCCAGGAGGTGCAGTAACAGTCGGGGGCAAACTTTACGGTATACACTCTACGTTGGGCAATATGTGCGGCGCACCCTGTCTTGCAATCTATGGTGTGCACTCTATGGTGTGGGATTGATTTTAATAAACGAAATGACACATCCCGCGCTCTTGCAAACATCCCACCCGCCCACCCGTAACTTGGCTTGCAAAACCTACTAGGTGGCGATTGCGATGCATGCTCGGCGTTGGCTGGTGCGTCTCTGCGGCCGCGCCAACCCAAGCACGCACGGGCAGCGGCCAGCTGGTTTGGCGCGACCGACGCGGCCGCGGTGGCGCTGATCGTTGGGCACATACCAGCGAGCACGTCGGCGACTTGGGTGGGCGCGGTATCATGGAAACGTCAACAACGGTAGACGTTGCGGACAAGTCTCCAACAACTTCGATGACCACGACAACGACGACGACGACAACACCGACGACGACGACGACGCCGACGCTGACGACGACGAGGACGACGACGCCAACGACGACGACGACGCCGCCGACGACGACGACGACGCCGACGACAACGACGGCGACGACGACGACGGCGACGACGAAGACGACGACGACGACGTCGCCAACGACGACGACGACGACGAGGGAGGAGGGAGGACGACGATGGCGACGACAACAACGACGAGGGAGGAGGGAAGACGACGACGACGGACGACGACGACGAGGGAGGAGGAGGAAGGACGACCACGGCGACAACGACGACGGAAACGACCACGACGCCAAAGAGGACGACGACGACGACGAACACGAGGAAAGACAGAGGACGACGTAGGCGACGACGACGACGACGACGCGGCAGGAGGGAGGACGGCGACGACGACGACGACGACGCAAGAGCGCGCGCGCACGCTTTTGTTGAAAATCCGTGTTGCGAAAACTTGTGTTTTTGTGGGTTTTTTGGACACACGGTTTTGACATCCTTCCGAAACCTATGGGTTTCGAAGAATTTCGGCATACGCGCGCGACGACGCGCGCGTCTACACTTCGTCTTTTTTTTTGCAAAAAGGATTCTCGCGATTGCACACGCGCAAGGGCGTTCGACAGATTTCGACATGCGCGCGCGAAGCCCGTTTGGTAGCATTTTGCGAAAATCTTTGGAAAAAAAACCTATGGTTTTCTTAAGATTTCGCAAGAGCTCGCGCGTAAGCTTTTTCAGCAAATCAGTGTTGCGAAACCCTGTGTTTTTGTATGTGTTTTGGAAACTCGATTGCGAAATCCTTCCCACACCGAGGGTTTTCGAAGGATTTCGGCATGCGCGCGCGACGGCGCGCGCGTGTGCACTTCGTCCCTTTTTTTGCAAGATATCAATGAAAAAGTCTTATGTTAGAACAAAAGATGTCCCCGCGTATCGTTTCTTACAAGGGAACCTCAGGGGGGTCGATACCGGCCCCCCGGGGATAGTGTAAAGTCAGATTTCGAATGGACATGTGGTCAGAATCGTATATGGTTTACATGACCGAAAGGGGGGCGGCGAACGCCGGGGGGGGGGAGAGTCTATTCTGTTTTTAGAATGGAAAATTAATTTCTGTTCAGAATGAGTTGTCCACTCCACTGCTCGCGCAAACATTCCACCCACCCGCCCGCAACTTAGCTTGCAAAATCTCTTAAGACCGTGACGGTGGGTACCAAATGGCACTTGGCAACGACAGCGACGCCGACGACGACAGCGACAACGACGACGACGGCGCCGACGACAACGACTACGACGACACCGACGACGTCTCCAACGACTTCGACGACGCCGACAACGACGACGACGACAACGACGCCGCCGACGATGGCGACGACGCCGACGATGACGACGACGACGATGACAACGACGACGACGATGACGACGCCGACGACGACGACAACAACGACACCGACGACGACAAGGACGTCAACGACGCCGACGACGACGATGACGACGACGACGACGGCGACGGCGGCGACGACGACGACGCCGACGTCGACGACGACGACGCCGACGCCGACGACGACGACGAAGACGACGACGAGGGAGGAGGGAGGACGACGACGGCGACAACGACGACAACGACGACAACGACGAGGGAGGAGGGAGGACGGCGACGACGCGAACGACGAAGAAGGAGGAAGGACGGCGACGCCGACGACGACAACGACGAGGGAGGAGGGAAGACGACGACGACAACGACGACGACGACGGCGACGAAATAGGAGGGACGACGACGAGACGCCGACGACGGACGACGACGACGACGACGACGACGAGGGAGGAGGAGGAAGGACGACCACGGCGACAACGACGACGGAAACGACCACGACGCCAAAGAGGACGACGACGACGAAAACGAGGAAAAACAGAGGACGACGTGGGCGACGACGACGACGACGCGGCAGGAGGGAGGACGGCGACGACGACGACGACGACGACGCAAGAGCGCGCGCGCACGCTTTTGTTGAAAATCCGTGTTGCAAATTATTGTGTTTTGTATGTCTATAGGGCACGCGATTTTGAATCCTTCCGAAACCGATGGGTTTCGAAGAATTTCGGCATACGCGCGCGACGACGCGCGTGTCTGCACTTCGCCCCATTTGTTGCAGAGTGTTTTGGCGACGGCGCACGCGCAAGGGCGTTCGACAGATTTCGACATGCGCGCGCGAAGCCCGTTTGGTAGCATGTTGCGAAAATCTAGAAGGTACCTGGTTTTCTTAAGATTTCGCAAGAGCTCGCGCGTAAGCCTTTTTAGAAATTCAGTGTTGTGAAACCCTGTGTCTTTATATGTTTTTGGGAAACTCGATTACGAAATTCTTCCGACACCGAAGGTTTTTGAAGGATTTCGGCATGCACGCGCGCGCGACGGCGCGCGCGTGTGCACTTCGCCCCGTTTCTTTGCAAAGAATTCATGAAAAAAGTGTATGTTAGAGCAAACAATGTCCCCGCGTATCGTTTTCACACAAAAGAACCTGAGGGGGTCGATCCCGGCCCCCCTGGGATAGTGTAAGTTCATATTTCGGATGGACATGTGGTCAGAATCGTATATGATTTACATACCCGAAAGGGGAACGGATAACGCCAGGGGAGGGAGAGTCTATTCTCGATTGAGAAAAGAGAATATATGTAGTGAAACATACGTGGATCAACCAAAGTGGTGCAACACAGGTTG
The DNA here is from genome assembly GCA_963575745.1 of Prorocentrum cordatum. Lineage (NCBI taxonomy): Eukaryota > Dinophyceae > Prorocentrales > Prorocentraceae > Prorocentrum > Prorocentrum cordatum. The sequence goes on from CAUYUJ010001069.1 coordinate 79,190, forward strand.
CGCAATATGTGTTGTGCGATCTGCATTGTGCAACCTGTGTGATGCAACATGCGTGGTGCAATTGAGTTATGTTCGCACTGAACTGTCCACTCCACTGCTCGCGCAAACATCCCACCCAACCACCCGCAACTTGGTTTGCAAACCTCATGCGGCGGCGATTGCGATGAGTGCTTGGCGCTGGCTGGTGCATCTCTGCTGCCGCGCCAGCCCGCGCATGCGCGCGCGGGCAGCGGCCAAGTAGTTTGGTGCGACCGACGCGGCCGATCACGCCGTCGACGATGACTGCGTCTTCGCGTCGGTGATGAAGGTTTTGGAAGGAATTCGAACTGCGCGCGCGGCAGACGCGCGATAGTGGCTCGCATGGCATTATTTGGCGCGGATCGTGCCACCGCAGCACGCGCGCAGAGGCGTTCGAACGATTTCGACATGCGCGCGCGAAGCCCGTTTGGTAGCATTTTATGGACATGTTGAAAACTATGGTTTTCTGAATAATTCGCAAGAGCGCGTGCGCAGGCTTTTGGTGAAAATACGTGTTGCGAAACCCTGTGTGTTTGTATGTTGTTTGGAGACTCGATTTTGAAATCCTTCCGAAACCAATGGTTTTTGACGGATGTCGGCATGCGCGCGCGACGACGCGCGCGCGCACTTCTCTCATTTGTTGAGAGGATTCTCGCGACGGCACGCGCGCAAGGGCGTTCGAACGATTTCAACATTCGCGCGCGCGAAGCCCGTTTGGTAGCATTTTATGAAAATGTTGAAAATACTGCTTTCTGAAAGATTCGCAAGACGGCACGCAAGTTTTTGTTGAACATCCGTGTTGCGAAACCGTGTGTTTTTATGTTTTTTTGTACACTCGATTTTAAAGTCCTTCCGAAACCGGAGGTATTGACGGATGTCGGCATGCGCGCGTGACGACGCGGGCGTGTGTACTTCGTCTCATTGCTTGCAAGAGATATTTGAAGACATATGGTTTTTGATAAACAAGTGTGCGCGCATAGTTTGTTGCCGAGGATGGCGGCGGGGGGGGGGATACCGGTTTGGCTGGGATGGTATGAACTCATAGGTTGGATGGACATTGGGTCAGAATCATTCCCCAATCAGTGCTTGTACTGAAGGGGTCATCGCGGATGTTGAAAAATTTGGTGGAAATGCCCCGCCGATTTTGGTCGCACACTGGGTTCCCGGGTTCCCGGGTTCCCGGTTCCCGGTTCCCGGGTTCCCCGGTTCCAGGGTTCCCCTGTTCCGGGCCGATTTCGGAGGGCGGCGACGTTCCCGGGTTCCTGGTCGATCTTCTTATCGATTGGTCTCACCATCAATCTCACTACCCACTTCTCGATCGATCTCACCATCGATCTCACTATCGATCTCACAAGCGATCTCACTGGAGATCGCATGAGCGATCTCGCGATCGATCTCACTATCGATTTCATTGAATCGATTTCACTCTCGGTCTCACGATCGACCTTGCAATCGTCGTCACTATCGATTCCACTGTCGATCTCATTATCGATCTCACAATCGATCTCAAGGTCCATAATATTGATTTTCAAATCATCCACTGGTTCGGGTTTTCTCAGGTGTGATATGTTAATTGCAATACGAAGAGGAGAATGGAAAAGACTGGGGGGGGGGGAGGGTGGTAGAACCTCTCTCTTTTCTTAGTAAGGAGAATACATGTTGTGCAAGCTATGCGGAGCAATCTAGGTGGTGCACTCTAGGTTATGCTATCTAGATGGTGCAACATATGCGGCGCGATGGTGCAGTCTATGTGGTGCAAGCTATGGCGTGCGACACATGTGGTGCGCGACCTATAAGATGTCATCTATGCTGTGCAATTGACTACCCTGCACCGCGCTTGACCCCTTCTAATGCTCGCGCAAACATCCCACCCACCCACCCGCAACTTGGTTTGCAAAATCTCTTAAGACCGTGACGGTGGGTACCAAATGGCACTTGGCAACGACAGCGACGCCGACGACGACAGCGACAACGACGACGACGACGCCGCCGACAACGACTACGACGACACCGACGACGTCTCCAACGACTTCGACGACGCCGACAAAGACGACGACGACACCGACGACGACGACGACGACGCCGACGCCGACGACGACGACGATGACAACTACGACGACGATGACGACGCCGACGACTTCGACGACGACGACAACGACGACACCGACGACGACACCGACGGCGACGACGACGCCGACGACGACGACGGCGGCGACGTCGACGACGCCGCCGTCGACGACGACGAAGACGACGACGACGCCGACGCCGACGACGACGAAGACGACGACGACGTCGCCAACGAAGACGACGACGAGGGAGGAGGGAGGACGGCGACGGCGACAACGACGACAACGACGACAACGACGACAACGACGAGGGAGGAGGAAGGTCGGCGACGACGCGAACGACGAAGAAGGAGGAAGGACGGCGACGACGACGACGACAACGACGAGGTAGGAGGGAAGACGACGACGACGACGACGACGGCGACGAAATAGGAGTGACGACGACGAGACGCCAACGACGGACGACGACGACGACGAGGGAGGAGGAGGAAGGACGACCACGGCGACAACGACGACGGAAACGACCACGACGCCAAAGAGGACGACGACGACGAAAACGAGGAAGGACAGAGGACGACATAGGCGACGACGACGACGACGCAAGAGCGCGCGCGCACGCTTTTGTTGAACATCCGTGTTGCGAAACCTTGTGGTGTTGCAGGTTTTTTGGACACACGATTTTGAAATCCTCCCGAAACCGATGGGTTTTGAAGGATTTCGGCATACGCGCGCGACGACGCGCGCGTCTGCACTTCGTCCCATTTTTTGCAGAGGATTCTCGTGACGGCACACGCGCAAGGGCGTTCCATAGATTTCGACATGCGCGCGCGCGAAGCCCGTTTGGTAGCATGTTGTGAGAATCTTGGAAGAAAACATATGGTTTTCTTAAGACTTCGCATGAGCTCGCGCGTAAGCTTTTTTAGCAAATCAGCGTTGCGAAACCATGTGTTTTTGTATGTTTTTGGGGAACTCGATTGCGAAATCCTTCCGACACCGAAGGTTTTTGAAGGATTTCGGCATGCGCGCGCGACAACGCGCGCGTGTGCACTTCGTCCAATTTGTTCCAAAGGATTCGTGAACAAGTCTTATGTTAGAGCAAACAATGTCCCCGCGTATCGTTTTTCACAAGGGAACCTCAGGGGGACCGATCCCGGCCCCCCGGGGATCGTGCAAATTCATATCTAGAATGGACATGTGGTCAGAATCATGAATGAATTACATACCCGAAAGGGGTACGGATAACTCCAGGGGGGGTAGAGTCTACTCTCTTTTTAGAAAAGAGAATGAATGTTGTGGAATCTATGTTGTGCAATCTATGTGGGGCGGCGACGGGGCGGCGACGGCAACAACACGCGCGGCGACCGACAGACAGGCCCAAACGACGAGCGGCGACGAAGCGGCGATGGCGGCAACACGCGCGGCGACCGACAGACAGGCTCAGATGACGGGCGGCGACGAGGCGGCGACGGGCTTTCGACGGCGGCAACAAGCGCGGCGACCGACAGACAGGTCCAGACGACGAGCCCAGATGGACGACAGGCCCAGTTCCTCAGAGGAAGAATAAGACACCCTAAGTGCAGGCACTGTTTGGGCAATGATGAAGCGACAGGAGGGAGGAACACGGAGAAGCGGGGATAAGGAGAATCACGAGGCGAGAGGAGGAGAACGGAGGAACAAGGATGAGAAGGGGCGCGCTCGACGCCTCAATCTGCTCAGTACGAGGAGCGGGAGCATGAGGGAATCAACATCGAGGGCGAGGGGGAACACAAATGACTGGTTCCTCTCATCTTCTCCTCCTTAAGACTTCTAGGGGAAAGGGGGGACGGACGAAAGCAAACCGGGAAAGCAGTTGAGGAATCTGCGGGTCGACATCGAAAGCGTACTGGGCAATACGAGAGGACCAACCTATAAGGGATACTAAGGGAGGGGCGATCAGAACAAGGTTCTACGGAATGGTGGAGCAGGAAGAGGATGTGTAGGAGGATGTGCAATGAGGAAAGGGGGGAAACGAGGAGAATGAGGCGGAGGCGGCGAAAGAAAATGATGGGGATAATGCGGGTGAGAAGAATACCCTAACCCCGTCTTCGGCGCACTAGATCACTACCTCCTCCTCCTCCTTCTCGTCCTCCTCATCCCCGACCTCCTCTCGCATTCCCCCTCCCCCTGCTCATCCGCACCCTCCACACCCCATCCGACCTCCTGGCTAACTCTCTTCCTTTCTCCCCGTCCTCCCCCTATTCCTCCGCCTCCTCCTTCTGGCTAATGACTCTCTCCCTCCTCCCTTCTTCTTTCCTCTACTCCCTTCATCCCCGCTTCTCTCCCCTCATCCACTCCCCTCCTCCCCCCTCCTCCCCTTTCATCCCCCCTCCCCTTCCTCGAGCATGCCGTTCCCTCTCCGTTGTCCCCCCCCCTTCTCCTTCCTCCTCCTCCTCCTCCTCCTCCTCCTCCTCTTCCTCCTCCTCCCACACTCGTCATGCTCCTACCGAGCGCCTTCCTTTCGCGAAGTAAAAATGCGCGCCAGTCCAAATACCAAGCTGGGAAGGAGGGATCACCCTGGCTAACTCGACTGCTGCCCCTCCGTCCTCATCATGCTGGTACGCCCGAAATGGGGACGGACAACGAACAAACAGCGAATGCTGCCCAAACCTGACAGCGGTCGATGTTGAACAAGCGACTCCTGTCCTAAACGAAGACACTCCGCGGCGACAGCGACAGCGAGACCCACTCTCAGTGTCCCATCTTGATCGTGTCGATCCTCATATTCTTCCTCCTCCTCCTCCTCCTCCTCCTCCTCCTCCTCCTCCTCCTCCGTGTCGTCCTCCTCTCACTCTCCCTCCTGATGGAGGGGGCGGCGCGGCGGGGAGCTGGAGGAACAGGAGCTCCTCCCCCATGCCCAGCGTTTCGTCCTGCGCTGTTTTTGTTGACAGCCGCGGGGCCTGGTGATAGGCCCGCGCAGAGGCCGAGGACGCTCAACAACATTCGCCGTGTTTTTTTTGTTCACGGCGTTGGATTTCTGGATAATGTGACCATTCCCTCTACCTCCTCCTCCTCCTCCTCCTCCTCGAACGCCTCCTCCTCCTCCTCCTCCTCCTCCTCCTCCTCCTCCTCCTCCTCTGAAGGGGAACGTTAGGGCGGGGGCTGGCTCAGGAGAGTGCACATTGACTTGGAATCGGTAATGCACCGCCGATGGAGCGGCGATGGACCCTCATAGCGAATCCCCCTCTGAGCATGTCCCCGAGCGGCCTTCGGGTCATAACTCGGGACTCCAACGGCCGTTCGGGACGACCCGGGAACCCGCGGGACGCTCTCGGTGAGGCGAGGCCGCTGGAAGGCACTACGAGGCTGGACAGCCGTCGAGAAGCGACGGACACGCCTGGACACCTCAAATCTCGAGCCTCCAGAGACTATCCACCCATAAAGTTGCCCATGATTCTCATCCTCGTGCTCCCCCTCCTGGAAGAGGGAGATCGGGAGCAGGAGCTCTTCCAACCCCTCCTCCTCCTCCTCCTCCTCCTCCTCCTCCTCCTCCTCCTCCTCCTCCTCTCCTCCTGCTCCTCCCCCTCCTCCTCCTCTTCATCCTCCTCCTCCTCTTCCTCCTCTTCCTCCTCCTCCTCCTCCTCCTCCTCCTCCTCCTCCTCCTCGTGTGGGAGGGGAGGGAGCAGGAGCAGCAGGACAGGCTCGAGGCAACCTCTGCAGCATGTCTGCAGCGCCCGGCCCTTGTCGTCCACTCCGATCGCGATCGGGCGTCCGCAGCCCATCTTGCAGAGACCAGCCCCCACCTCGAGGCGGCGTCGTCGTCGTCGCTGTCGCTAGCGTGGTAGTCGTCGTCGTCGTCGTCGTCGTCGGCGTCGGCGTCGGCGTCGGCGTCGGCGTCGGCGTCGGCGTCGGCGTCGTCGTCGTCGTCGTCGTCGTCGTCGTCGGCGTCGGCGTCGGCGTCGGCGTCGGCGTCGGCGTCGGCGTCGGCGTCGGCGTCGGAGGAGGAGGGAAGGAGGGAGGGAGGGAGGGAAGGAGGGAGCGAACGGAGGAGGGAAGGAGGGAGGAGAGCCCGCCTCTTGCGGAGCCGTGCCCCCACCCCTGCGGGGCCGGCTCGACGGCATCGTCGTCGTACAACATCTGGGCTTTTTGATCGTCGATCATTGAGGGTCCCAGGGTGCCCCAGGGCTTCGGTGGGCCCCTGGGGCCATCGGGGGACAAGAAATTTCTGTGGGGCACTTGCTGGCAGGCTGATTTCTCATGTCATGTGCCCACTGCAGTCGCCGCCAGCGTAAAAGTCGTCGTCGATGTTTCGGTCGTCGCCGTCCTGGTCGACTCCGTCCGCGGCGTTTCCGTTGGTGTCGCCGTCGGAGCTTCCGTCCGAATCTTCGTCGGCGCCGATGCCGCCCGCACCCTGCTCACTCCTCCCCCACCAAGCGGGACGGAAGCGAGAAGGGGAGGATGAGGGATGAGAGGGGAGGATCGTGTGAGAGAGGAGGGAACTAAAAGCAGGCGATGGAAGAACGATGGAGGAAGGGAAAGGAAGACTTCGGATTCTGGGCTGCCTCCAGCACGCTGGCAGCCGCCTCTCCCGCCCCATTCCGAAGGGCGGGAGGTGCCACAACTACTCAGGGTGCTCCATGGGCCCTACTCCACGTGGGTGGTTCTCTGGCTCTCTCCCTAGCATGATGTGTGTTTATGTTGTGCTGTATACTATTTGTTGTTATCTCTCTCTCTCTGTGGCCCCTCTCGCTCAATCGGCAGCATGTCATTTACATCTGTGTATATATATAGATATGACTATGTATATGTATTGAATACCTAGGCATGTCTCACTCCTTCTCTCTCTCTCGCTCTCCCTCTCCATCCTTTACATCCTCTCTCAGCCCTCTCGCTCTCCCCATCATCATCTCCCTCATCGTCATATTCCTCCTCCTCCTCCTCCTGCTCCTGCTTCATCCGCCCGCCTCCTACTGCATCCCCCCTCCTCCAACTCCTCCTCATCCCTCCTCCGATTTCCTCGTCCCCACACTCCGCCCGCTCCTCTTCCTCGTCCCCCATTCGCCCACAACCCATCTTAGATGTTTCGAATTCCGCCTTCGTGGGGTCGATCTTCCCGCAGTTGTCGTCGTGGCCGAAGCCCATGATGCACCCGCGACAACAGGTCTGGTAAGGCTTGCCTGGAGTCGGGATCGCACGCCACCGCCTGCTGCCCTCCACTCCCCCGCTCGTCCTCGCCCCCTTCCCTGCCCTCCCTCTCCTCCGCTTCCTTCTCGTCGTCGTCATCGTCGTCCTCCTCCTCCTCCTCTTCCTCCTCCGTCTCCACATTCATCCGCGCTCCCTCTACTGTCTACTCCCTATCCTCTCTGGACAACCATCCATCACCTCCTTCCCCCCTGCGCCTCATTCCCTCACCCCCTTCTACTTCCATCCTTCCTCTTACTCCTCCTCCTCCTCCTCCTCCTCCTCCTCCTCCTCCTCCTCCTGCTCCTTCCTCGCCCTGTCTCTCTTCCTCATAACTCGTCTCGCTCCTCCTGTTCCTCATCTTCCTGCTCCTCCTCCTCCTCCTCATCTTCCTCCTCCTCCTCCTCCTCCTCCTCCTCCTCCTCCCCCCACCCCCTCCAGCAACATGGGCAACACTATCATGTCGCACTGGACCCGAAACCTCTCTCCTCCCTCCTCCCTATTCCGTCTTGCCCCTCCAACCAACGTCTGTCGGACTCGGCCGAGGACTTCGCCAAGGTCCATCCTAGAATTCGTTCGCGCAAGATCGACGCGAATTGGCCCCCCCGAGGCGGGACATGCAGAACAAACCTGTTCTCGCTCCCCGTTCTCCTCCTCCTCCTCCTCCTCCTCCTCCTCCTCCTCCTCCTCTCCTGGCCATGGCTCTGGAGATCGGGGCAGAACTCGTTCAAACTTGATCCCTGCACGCGCCAGGCCGTGGGCCACGAGAACCTCTGGAAGCGTCCAAACACTTCTGAGGAGACGACGCCGAGTTCCCACGGTCCTGGGGAGCGAAACGGGCCCCAGAGCCCGGAAGAGGCGCAAACAAACCCGCTCCTCGCTCCTCGGTCCTCTACATCCTCTGATCCCCAAGGGAATCCTCGATCCTGGCTCGATCCTCCTCCTCTTACTCCTCCTCCTCCTCCTCCTCCTCCTTCTCCTCTTTCCTCCTCCTCCTCCTTCTCCTCCTCCTCCTCCTCCTCCTCCTCCTTGTCCTCCTCCTCCTCCTCCTTCTCCTCCTCTTCCTTCGCGTCCTCCTCCTTCTCCTCCTCGATCCTCGCTCGATCGCCCTCCTCCTCCTCCTCCTCCTCCTTCTCCTCCTCCTTCTCCTCCTCCTCCTCCTCCTCGATCTTCGATCCTGGCTCGATCCTCGCTCCTCGCTCGATCTTCCTCGCCCCTCGCTCGATCCTCGATCCTTGCTCTGCTCCTCCTCCTACTCTTCGATCCCCCGATCCCCAGCAGGAGGCGGCGCCCCCTCCCTGTGGCAACTACCCCTGGCGCGACGTGCCTTCCGGCCCGCTGGGGCGCGTTCGGGCCAGCGCCCTCGGGGCGAATCCGGCCGTGGCCACGAGGAAAAAAACCCTCCCAGTAGAGGGCAAACAAACCACCCCCACCCCGACAAGCAGAGCCGTTTAGCAAACGCACCCAAAAGAGGAACCGAACAAGGTAGGGCCGTTTAGTACACGCCCAGGGCCGTTTAGTAAACGCCCATTATCGGGTCCAGGTGGTTTTTCTTCCCTTGACCCAGAGCCCCGCCCAAGGCCAGCCTCTGGAGCCCTCTTGGGGCGCCTTCTGGGCAAGACTTCGAGGCTACCCCAACGGCGGCGCCAAGAGGCACCTCCCAGACGGCTCACATTTTTCTTTTTCAGAAAACAGGAGAGCGTTTCTTTATGTTCGGCGATGACGGGCGTCATGGGGGGGGGGGCGGGCAGGGGGGGTATGACGTAACGCCCCCCCCCGCCGTGTGGCTCCGGCACCACAGCCGCGCCCGCGCGCACGACGCGACGAGCGACGAGCGACGACGGCGACGACGACGACGACGACGAGGACGACGCGAACAAAATGTAAGTGGCGATATGCCCCACGGCGCCTGTGTACACATCGCATCGCTCGCGTGCACCACAACGCGCGCGAACACCACAACGCCTGCGTACACCGCAAGAGCCGTGTGCAACGCAGCGCCTGTGTACACCACAGTGCTTGCGTATACTACAGCGTCGGTGTACATGTGTACACCGCAGCAACCATGTGCAACAGAGCGCCTGTGTCTACCAGAATCCACAATACTTGCGTGCACCGCAGCGACTGTGCACGCCACGACGCCTTTCTACACCACAACATCCGCGTGCAACGCAGCGCGACTGTACACCAGTGCCTGCGTGCAGGACAGTGCTGAGAATCGAATGCGACGTTCTTCCCTCTTCCCTCCTCCTCCACCTCCACCTCCACATCCTTTTCCTCTTCCTCCTCCTCTTCGTTTTCCTCCTCCTCCTCTTCCTCCTCCTTGCCCCCTGTCGTGTGGGGTGGCGCTACAGCGCACGTGCGCAATTCAGCGCGCAGTGCACCGCATAATGGTCGATTGAATCGGTCCAGTTGGTTCTCGCACGGCCAACTTAGCTGGAGCCTCCTGGACGCAGATGGGAGAAGTTAGGGTGATGCGGCCGGATTACAGCGGCGCCCCTTTGTCCACAAGGATTCCTTTGTACTGTTCCCTGTGGAATCCACAAGCGCTCCATTTTGTCATACGGATTCTTTCTAACATTCGATATGCAAACGTGGCGCTGTGTTGCACACGGTTGCTGTGGTGCACACAGGCGCCGTGGTGGACACAGGCACTGCAATGCACGCAGGCATTATGGTGTACACCGGTGCTGTGTTGCACACGGCTGATGTGGTGTACGCAGGCGCTGCGGTGTACACAACAGCTGTTGCGCCCGCGAGCACAGTGGCACAAGCTGACGCTGTGTTGCACGCGGCTGTCATGGTGTACATACGCGGTGTGGTGTACACAAGCGCTGTGGTGCACGCAGGCACTGTGGTGCAGATCGCCACCTACATGCTGATGCTACCCGTCCCCCGTCACTCCTAGGCATTCCCAGACGCCGCCGGCGCGAAACATGATGTCATCGACCCCCTCCACACCCCCTCAGATGATTGCCGTGATCGGCCCAGAACAAATAACAGGCTCCTGCCGCGTCCGTGCGCACGACGACGATGAGCGACGAGCCACGAGCGATGACGACGACGACGACGACAACGACGACGACGACGACTGCGGACCAGACTCCTATGCGGATTCTTACGCGGACACCTACGCTGATCCCAGCGCGCACGGCGGCAGTGCCCGGAGCGCACTGGGGGGGGGAGCGTTACGTCATAGGGGGGGGAGCGGGGGCCATGACGCCCGTCATGCCCCAAGCAATAAAGAAATGGTCTCCAGCGCGCACTGACACGGTTCAACGCAAACCCAGGTCAGTCAGGCCGTGCAGGATCCTGCAGGTCAAAGCGACCGTGGCTCTGCAGGATCCTGCAAGATCTAGCGCTCTGACTGACCCCCGCTTGCATTGAACCCCGTTCGGGCGGGTGGGGGTGAAGAGAAGGACCCTAAAGAGGCTCTTCCAGGGTCCTTTCTGGAGCCAGCTCGTGCCCCAAGGGAGCCCTAAAGGGCCCCTCTCGGGCCCTTTATCTTGACCCCCCCATTTCGGTCGCCCCCCATTACCACCCGTCCGACCTGTAGGATCCTGCAAGATCTGGCGCTCTGACTGACCCCCGTTTGCATTGACCCCCGTCTCAAGGCCCCCGAACGCCTCCAAACCGACCCCTCCCGTGACGCCCCACTTCCGTGATGCGCCCCACGCTGGAGAGGCTATCCCCCTGTGGCCTGCAGGTGTCCTGGAGCGAGGCGAGAGAGTCGCCACGCGGGGGGGGGGTGCTGCGAGTAGGGGATCGATCAACTGCAGAATTGATGCACCCCACTATTTGTTTTCTCGTTGAATGTCCAGACAATTATGGAAGATGCTCGTAAATCTACGGGCATAATTTGCTTCGTTTCACGGATTCGACGAAAAATTCAATTCTGGGGTACTTCAATTCTGCAGTCGATCCCCCACTCGACTGCTAAGGGTCTGCGAGGGTTGGGTCGGGCATGTCCTCCTACAAGCTGGCTTTGGAAGACAAATAAAAAAATACCACAAAATAATCAATAACAATCCGCCGGCCCCCTTGTGGGGCCACCAGGCTGTAGGCCAAAGGTTCGCAGTTTCCTGTACGAGTTGCAGCTTCCAGTTTCCACTGTTACAGTTCTGCTTCTTGCTGATTACTGTTCCTTGTTGATGGACCGCGCGAGGGGGGGAGGCCCAAACGGGTAGGTTTAGCACGCCCTGAGCGCGTTGTCTGAATTGCTGGGGTGGATGAAAATTTACACCCCTCACGCAGATCGGTAGGGTCAGGGTCCAAAAACACAAGGGATTTGCTACATTTCTAAAAATTCGATGGCACCCCTCACGCAGATCGGCGGGGTCAGGGTGCAAAAACATTCTGGGATTTGCCACATTTCTGAAAAATTCGATGGCAGTCCTCACGCAGATCGGTAGGGTCAGGGTCCAAAAACACAATGGATGCGCTACATTTCTGAAATTCGGTGGCACCCCTCACGCAGATCGGCGGGGTCAGGGTCCAAAAACATATGGGATTTGCAGCATGTCTGAAATTCGATGGCACCCCTCACGCAGATCGGCGGGGTCAGGGTCCAAAAACACAAGGGATTTGCCACATTTCTGAAATTCGGTGGCGCCGCTCCCGCAGATCGGTAGGGTCAGGGTCCAAAAACACATGGGATTTGCTACATTTCTGAAATTCGATGGCACCCCTTCACGCAGATCGGCGGGGTCAGGGGCCGAAAACCCTGGAGATTTTCAATATTTCTGAAATTCGGTGGCACCCCTCATGCAGATGCGTAGGGTCAGGGTCGAAAAACAAACAGGTCCCGACACTGCTTCACGGCGGCGCCCAGACCTCATGATTTAGCTGTTGCATCTCCCATTATCCGAGACAGGGGGCCGGCGGCATGGGGCGAAACCCTTACGGATAATCAAGAGAGCACGAAACATTGTCACCATACAAGTTTTCCCCACATCCTAAGGTGGAGTTCTTGTTATTACAGAGACGCCTCGGACCTCACTCCTCCTCCTCCTCCTCCTCCTCCTCCTCCTCCTCCTCTCTTCCTCCTCCTCCTCATCATAATCCTCCTCCTCCTCCTCCCCTTCTCCCTCTCTACCCCATCCTACTCACAATATGAAGATGATGCGCTCAAAATATGATGATGCCGAATGATGACGACAAACGTATGATGACGACGATGACGATGGTTTGCCTGTTTCCCAATTTGACTTCCTCCGCTTTCGGAGCAGATTTGGACGATGCCTCGAGCGAGGCGTTCATTTCCGCACCAGGTGGGGCCAGATCTTGAGGATGTCTCGAGCGGTGTGACTGTTTTGGTGGCCAGACTCGAAGGCACCCCCAAAGGGGAGCCGCCAGTAGGTATGTCACTCCGTTCGCGCCAAAATTGCGGGGATGTCTCGAGCGGTTTGCCTGGCTCCAGCAAGCTTCAGGAGGCGTCAGGAGGCAACAGGAGATACCAGGAGTCACCAGGAGGCCACAGGAAGACTCAAGAGGCCAAATGATGCCCCAAGAGGCTCCCGGGGGCCCCAGGCAGCTCCAGAAGGCCTCAGGAGGCTCCAGGATGCTCCAGGAGGCCACAAGAAGCCACAGGAGGCCCCAGGAAGCCACAGAAGCGCCAGGAGGCACCAGGAGGCCCTCGAAGACAGCAGGAGGCCCCAAAAGAGGCCCCAGGAGCAGAAGGCCACATTAGTGGCTCCGATCCCATGTATTGTATGTATGCTCCTATAAATTGTGCCTCCTCTGGAGCACGAACCCTTGGTGTTATAACTCTGTTTCTATAGACTGTCCTTCTCCTGAATATCCAATCCTGAGTGTTTCACGTATGTTCCTATAGATTAGGCCTCCCCTGGGGCACGAGTCCTCGGTGTTTTGCGTGTGTTCCTATAGATAGATAGATAGATAGATAGATAGATAGATAGATAGATAGATAGATAGATATATAGATCTCGTTTTGGTCGCGCATTCGCCACTGGTTAAGATCTCGCAGCTGTGCCAGACAGCTGTGTTGAGGTTTTTACGCTGCGGGGCCCCCCGCTACTCGCACCACCCTCGCGCTCCCAGGACACGTGAGAGTTCGAACCAGATCGATTCCTCGAGGGTCACGGCGCCCGAACCACGGACCCACGGAGCGGCCCAGGGGTCCCAAGGCCGAGGGCACGGTACAAGCGGGGGGCCCGCCACCGAAGGAAAAAACTCTCCAGGGTGGCCGCCGCGGCCTCTCCCCTACTTGCTCGGGTGGTTGTGGGATGGCAGAGCAAGAAAGCTGCGAGATAAGATCGGCGATTTCGCGGGACCCCCGAGATACCCCAATGACCTGTAGTCATAAGTCTGATCTCGTTTTGGTCGCGCATTCGCCACTGGTTAAGATCTCGCAGCTGTGCCAGACAGCTGTGTTGAGGTTTTTACGCTGCGGGGCCCCCCGCTACTCGCACCACCCTCGCGCTCCCAGGACACGTGAGAGTTCGAGCCAGATCGATTCCTCGAGGGTCACGGCGCCCGAACCACGGACCCACGGAGCGGCCCAGGGGTCCCAAGGCCGAGGGCACGGTACAAGCGGGGGGCCCGCCACCGAAGGAAAAAACTCTCCAGGGTGGCCGCCGCGGCCTCTCCATACACACCTTTTACTGGCTATAGCCGGAATTCAGTAGCATTAGGCCAAGCTGACTCAATATATCTTTCGAGAGCTGGCTCATTGAGACATCTACAAGGTCGGCGACAGCCTCCTCGATATACACACGTGCAGAAGTCACGGCACTCCATCTCCCACGCTGCATTGTGCGCTCGAGATTGGCGCCCAAGAGAAAGTCATGGCAGGCGCCTCCTCGCCTGAAGCTGTACCAGGACCAGCGCGCAGGCGGGATCGAGGCGACAGCGAGGAGCGACTTCAGGAGCCGCTGGAGCTGCACGTACGTGTACGGGCACAGGTGGTCCGTCGGCTGGGCGCGCTCCGCAGCAACCCGCAGCAAGTTGACTGCGGCGGGCGTTCGCACCACGACGAACTGCACATTGCCGGTCCTGACGCCCATCTTCGTCTCCGACAGGCGCAGTATGACGCCGCCCTCGGCGAACGTGATATCATCATATGTAAGATCACGCAGCTCCTTGGTCCGAAGCATCGCATCAAACGTGACGAGGACCAGGGCAGCCAACAGGGGCTGGCCAACCGAGACTGCAGCGCCTGCAAGCCCGAGCGCCATCTCGGGGCTGGCCGGATAGGCGCGATTGATGGGCGCCAGCTTCTGCCACGTCTTGACCAGGGACCACGCAAAGGGCAGGGCCGTGCGGAGCTCGGGGGCGAAGAAGAGGCAACCGGCGAGCGCATAGCGCCCATGGCTGAGCGTGCCCTCGTTCGCCCACTGGTCCTCGACGTAGGCGCCCAGCGCGCTGTCTGCCTCGGCCGAGCTGTTCAGCGGGAAGCCACCCTCGATGGCGAAGGCGAGGAACTCCGCGACGGCGATACGGTACCTCTTGAGCGTGACCGCGCTGGCCCTGAGATCAGAGAGCCTCTGGGAGCCTCGCAACCGCTGGAGCCTTTGGGCTTGCGGCGAGAGCCTCTTAGCTGCCACACCTTTCGGGATGGCGCGTCGGCGGGGTTGTCTTCCGACGCGATGTAGCCAAGCATGACGTAGCAGCCTGTCGCCCAGCACAAGGCCCCCCAGCGCTTGACGTGCATCCGCAGGACCCTGCTGCTGCTGCGGCCCTTCGTCAGCACCGAAGCGGCGACCTGGCTGTCGATCAGGTGTAGCATGCGCCTGGGGCGGCCCGTGCCCGACCGCAGCCTCCACTTGATGGTGTTCACGGCCGCCTGGATCTCGAGGGCGTTGATGTGCTTCCCGATCCCAGCACGCCACCGGTAACTTGAGATCACCTTCCACGTCCAGACGCTGGGCTCGAGCGACACGCGCGGCCACGCGCGGTGCCGGAACGGGAGGTGCACGTCCAAGCGCACGTCCGTGCCCCCTCTCTCCGCGATAGACAGGTAGTGCCGCACGAGCTGCTCCGCCTCGGGCTCGTACTGGTAGTCGTCGCCCTGGTGGTACACCGCGCTGTCGTTCCACGGGGCCCTGCACTTGCCCGTGTGGCACAGGGCACGGGGCTCCCACAGCTGTGGCTGGAACTCGTCGGCGACCAGGGAGTGCTGCAGCAGCCATGAGACCGCATAGACTGAGAAGCTATTCCCAAGCAGGAAGCAGCGCGTGGTCTCGAGGCTCGAGCCAGACCCGTCTTTTACGGCACACTCGGTGTATCCTCGATCGAACCCCAAGAGGACCTCTCTTTCTTCTGCCGACGGGGGGCGGAGCTCCATGGTGGCCTCATGCTGGAGTAGGCAGGCGTTCTCGTAAAGGCCGACGTGGTAACGATGATCGTCCTTTTTCCAACGAGCCTTCGCCTCGGGGCTGGCCCGAGCAATTCCAGCAGGTCGAGTAGGCTGTAACAAAGAGGGCCTAGCACAGACTAACGTCGGCACAGGCAGCGGGCCACCATTCCAAATCCAGCCAGGGGAGGTCCAGGGCAGCTCCACGCGCGCCGCACCGTCGGAGATGACCTCGACGAAGTGCCCCCTGTCCTTGTAGCTATAGCCCTTGCACGGCAGCAAACGCCACGAGAGCCAGTACAACCGCGGCCTTCTGTTGGGGACCAGGCAGCTGCGCTCGCTAGAGATGCGCTCGATGTCCTCGAATGGCATGGAGGCGACGTTCTCGACGAGGGAGCGGACCTTCCCAGGGAACGCGGCGTTCAGCAGCCCCAGGATTCGCGGTATCTCGCGAAAGAGAGCGCTCTTCTGGCCCTCGAGCCCCCTCCTGCCGAACATCAGCCTCGACAGGTCTTGGCATGGACTGCCGGCGCCACAGTAGACCACGTCGACGATCCCGCCGAAGAGCTGGACCAGCTTGTCAATGTGCTGAGTCCCAACGTCTTGGATGTTCCCCCAGTCGATGAGGCCGGGCCACCTCTTCCTGACGACCCTGCGCGCGCTGGGGCCAACCTCCGACGAGACGTAGCCAATGATTTTCGTGCGGAGCCTTGAGAGCGAGACGATCATGCCCCCGATGCCGTCGAACAGCCCTATGACCAGGACAGCAGGTATCTTATCACCAGCAGGGGGCGGCAAACCAGGGTTCCTCGACTCCCACGCTCGCCAAAGCGACGCCTCGCCCAGCAGCAGGCGGCCCGCCATGAGGTGTTGCCTGCCCTCCTGGCCTGCAGCGGCAGCAGCCGTCAGCTTCGAGAGGGCCTCGGGGCACAGCCTCAGTGACGTGCAGGCGCCTCCACCATCCTCCGAGGCGTCAGAGCAGGTAACCCTCGCATCGACCTCCGCGCGAAGGTCCGTGAAGGCAAGCGGGAGGAGGCCCACGCCGCTGAGGATCTCCTCGGTCATCTCCGAGTTGGCCCAGCCAGAGTGAGTGCCATCCGCGAACTTCCAGACCTCGTTGAGGATGCAAAAGAGGACGCGCCTGAACTCCAAAGCCCTGACGAGCTTGCCCAGGAGCACGAGCATGGTCTTCCAGTAGACCCAGTCCTTGGTCACCAGCAGGGCCCCCAAGAGCATGGTCTCGAAGAGCTTCATGAGAGGTACCGAGACGCGCCCGCGCAGACCATCCACGAGCACGCCCATCCTCTCGACCTTCGTCTCCCCGAGGTGGGCCTTGCGTTCGGCCCAGGCCACGCCGTTGCGCTGGTAGGAAGCCCTCTGACGCTTCTGGTAAGCAGAGCCGACGCCGACCTCCCCCTCGGTGTCGTTCACGATCCTGGGGGCATCGAAGTCGTCGATGAAGAACTGGTACCAAGACCTGCAACCGCCCACCTGAGCAATGGGGAGCGGCTTGTCCCTCCTCCACTCATCAATCTCAGGCAGGCCCGCTCCAGCGGGGGGAGGGCGCAGGCCCAGGCGTCTATGAAGGTGTTGGAATAACGTGACGGCCAGCAGCCAGCCCATCGGTATAACGGCTGAGCACACATGCACCGTCTTCAGATCTGGGCGGCCCACGAGGCGGCCGGGGACGCGGCCCTTCAACGTCGTGAAGCTGCGCCAGGCCCGCGGGATCTTCCAGACAAAGAAGGCGCCCTGCTGGTCGTCACCCGACCAGAGCAAGACGCGCTGGCCCTCCAACACCACCGTAACCCAAGAGGTCGAGGCCGTCAGCGTCGACAGGTCCTGGGTCATGATCTTCAGGTAGCTACTCGCTGGCACCATGTTCATGATGAAGCGGCACTGCCTCTGCTCACCAGCCTCGGGCACGCCCCTTTTCTCAACTGCGAAGGCGCCGTTGAGCACGGGGACGCCGTCCGCCCGAAAGATCTGCTCGTCCTCTATGGCCTCCACGATCCCGAGCGAGTACAAGTGGCCAACGATCCTCGCCCACTCCGCAGGCGAGTCGACCAGCAGCCTCGCCTTCGGAACCTCAGAAGGCCACTGGGCACGTGGCAGGAGGGCCACCGACGGGTCGTCCAACCAGGTGAGCACCTCAGGGCTGACATGAGCACGAGGGTCCAGCCGGCCAGCGACATCAGCTGCTGGTAGGCCAGGTCGTAGTTCTCCCAGCCTAAGGGGCAGCGCACGCGTGCCACTGTCGATGTCGTAAGCGCTGGACGCCCGCGTCGAGATCTCACTAAGGAGGGGCAGCTGAACCCTGCCAAGGTCGCCCCCGAGGAAATACGAGACAGCCTCCCTCATGACCTCGACGGCGTTGACCTGAGCGGCGGAGTAGTGCGAGTGGTGGCCCCACGCCTCCTCCCCGCACGTGCCCACATACTGGTAGTTCGTGAGCATAACCTGGATGAAGACCCACAGTTCGGCAGCGACAGCGCAAGCAGAAGGCCCATCAAAATCGGGTCCAGGTTCACTCGAGGTCCCCGCCGCTGACCCCCTCGATGTAACCTTCCAGGCCCTGGCACTGTCCAATGATGGAGCAGCAAGAGGCAGCACATCACGAAACCTCTGCCCCTGCTGCTGCGGTGAATGCGCGTGGTGAAGAAAACCCCGACAGAACCTGCCCAGCCTGCCAGGGTGTGTGAACATAGCATCTATCAGCCAGAGCGCGAAGGTGAGCGGGGTCATGCCATCCTCGAGGGCCGCAGCAAGCCTGGACTTCCAGGCCCTCAGGTAGTGAGCGTCCAAGGCCAGCTCGCTCCGCCGCTGGCACACGACGAATTAGCCTCGGTGGCGTGCGTCACCGCCGAGGTGCCGCCCATGGAGCGGCAGTCTTCTGGTTGGCGGCCTGGTCCTGCGAGCCCTCGCCCTCCAGGATGACCTTGCGAGCACCGCCCTGCACTGGCGGCGCCTGCCTCTTGGGGCCGTCGCCCCGCATGAGCAGCGCCAGGCGCTGCCGGTACTTGCCCTGCGTCTCGCCGTCCTTCTTGGGGTTCTGCAGCTTCAATTCCTTGAAAGTCCTGGAGGGCCTGTCCGCCGTCGGGGGGCGTGGAGGCTGGCGACTCGCGCCCGCCACCTCTGCAGTGCGAGCCGCCTCCTGAAAACCCCGACCTCCAGCTGGCCCACCAGTCGTCCCGTCGCTGGGGTGGCCTGCAGGGGTCGCTCCCATGCTGGGTGGAGCGGACCCCCGGCCGAGTCCCTAGCCGACAGGCTTGAGCTTCCCCGCGAGCTCGGCGAGCTTCAATTCGCCGTACTCGATCTTCCTCAGAAGCTCCTCCTCCTCGATATTGATGGCAGCCATGTCGGCATCGGGAGGGGTGAGCTCCAGCCAGCGCGCGCTCCTCCAATGCTTATCCTTGCAGGCGAGCTGGCAGGCTTTGAACCTCTGCATGAGCATGTCCATGGCCTCCGGGAGCTTCCCTTGGATCAAGAGGTCCAGGGACTCGGACAGAGTGCGCATCTGCCTGAACATGTCCTCGCCGATTGATGAAACAGGGTGCGAGGCCAAGAAGATGTTCAGCAGGAACTTGTTAACTATCGGAGGGAGCTCCTCCTCGGCATCGTGCATGCCCTTTGTGCTGAGAAACTGCTTGAGGTGCGACAAGTGGGCCGTCAACAGCTTCCCTGGAGTGTCGCGAGCAGTCTTCCTGAAGAACGCTCGTGAGGCAGCCAACGACTTCCCAGGCGTGAACTCCAAGCCGTCGGTGATGCCGAAGCCCTCGATGCCCTCGGCAGGGGTGAGCGCGCCCAGCAGCGAGCGAAGGAGGTGAGCGGCAGACCCGCCGCCCTCACGCTCGGGCCCAGCGCCCGCCAGGCCTCCGCTGCCAGCTGCGCCCCCGTCCGCGGGCCCCCGCCTGGGAGCCTTCGCCGCCCTCTCAGCCAGGATCTCATCCAGGGACTTCCTCTTGAGCGGGGCCCCCTCAGCAGCGGCACCTCGAGGCTCGGCGGCAGCGTCGCCCTCGGCGCCCAGACGACCCTTCAAGTCGCCCAGCCTCTTGCGGAGGAGCGCCTGCATCTCCTCGTCAGGGCGGCGCCCTGCAGGCTCCTTCGCAGCGGCGGCGGCGGCGGCCTCGAGCGGGGTCTCCCCGCCGGCGGTGCCGCGGGGGCGAACGCTCCCGCCAGGCAGCCCCGCGGGCTCAGACGCGGCCGCGGCAGGTGGCCGAGCCCGAGCGGGCGGCCGACCGCGCGCCTTGACGGCGGCACGCCCAGGAGGGCCCGCGGCGGCGCCAGGCCCCTCCGCCTCGCGAGCGGCCTCGAGCTCACCCACGGAGTCGACGACCTTGGCGGCGAGCCCGAACTCGTCCAGCTCGGCGGGCACCAGCTCCTCGTCCCCGGGATCCCCCAGCTCCTCCTCCAGCGGCTCGGGCCCCAGCTCGGCAGGCCAGCGCGCAGCAGGATTGCGTCGCCGGAACTGGAGGTACGCCTCCTCGACCGACTCTAGGACCACGAACTCGTCGACGTGCGTCACCTCCACGCCAGGGCCCGCCTCCGCCGCGCATAGGATGGCCGACTCATCCTCTGGACAAAAATGGAGAACACGCTTTGACTTCCTGGCTCCAGGGGATCCCGCATTCTCCTCGTACCACTGCAAGTACTGATCAGTGCAGAACAGGAACTCAGCGCGCGCGAACTGGCCGTGCTCGCTCGCCTCGTACAGGCTGACGATCCGAAACACGGCCTCGCCCTGCTCGGCGTCGGCGTCGTCGTAGCACGTGACCTGGATGCAGTCACCTGCCCGCACGGTGCGGCCCTCGCCAACGGCCGCCGCCGCGGCGCCCTCGCCGTCCGCCATGCGGCCTGCAGAGGCGAGCTGCTATCAGCTCGCTCGCGCGCCGACGTGCACCCTCGGTGCACAGAAAGACATCAGAGCAAGAAAGCTGCGAGATAAGATCGGCGATTTCGCGGGACCCCCGAGATACCCCAATGACCTGTAGTCATAAGTCTGATATATAGATATATAGATAGATATATAGATATATAGATATATAAATATATAGATATATCGATATACAGATATATAGATATATAGATAGATAGATAGATGTATAGATATATAGATAGATAGATAGATAGATAGATAGATAGATCGATATATAGATAGATAGATAGCTAGCTAGATAGATAGATAGATCGATAGATAGATAGATAGATAGATATATGTTCCGCAGTGGTTTATGCACGTATGTTCATATAGATTGGGTCTCTCCTGGGGCACGAATCCTCAGGAAACTCCAGAAAGCCCCAAGAGGCCCCAGGAGGCCACAGGAGGCCCCAGACTCATGCGCAGAGACGCACTCATACTACTGAGACTGAGACTCGTTCACACTCCAACTCATTCACAATCATATTCACTCCCAGATCGTCAGTACTCAAGCCAGCATATATTCGAAACACTCTTGCGCCTAGACGCTCACGTCGGACAGACCCATGCTAATAGGTGCACATATGGGGAGCTCCACGCAGTGAATACTTACTATTCTTGAATATTCCTCCTGTAGAGGGACATGCTCGACTTAATGCTCGGGGTTGGTTAGGCCGCCCCTAAACAGTGATCCTCCATCCTGAAGATGAAGGCACGATGGAAATTCACGTCGGTCGGAAGAAAGAGGTAAACGCATGAAGTAGGAAGGCGGATCAGGTAGATTGGGTTCAGGCCCTCCCAGAGAATTGCAAAGTACATCAGTAGCACGTCAAACCTTGAAGTAGGGCGGCGCTTGAAGTAGACTGGGATCGGGGGATTGCTGTCAACGACATTGGGAGCCTCTGAGGAGCTGGCGGATCTGGAGGATGTATCGGGCGCCGCGGCCGCTCTCCAGAGCGTTCCGCCCAAGCTCTTTAGCGAGTTGCCCTCGTCCTTCCAGAAAAAGCTGGACACAAACAGCATGGCTACATTCGCATGTGGAACGTTCGGGGATGGACAGAACCCCTTTAGTAAAACGTGGTTTAGTGAGAACGACCTCGGGCCCAAACCTCGCGGGCGCAAGCCTGAAAAATGACGGCCGCGGCGCCTTCTCGAGAACCGAAAACGGATAATTCACTAACCGACGTGTCAGGGTGGGGGCTCTGTCCACCCCCGAGTGTTGGAACGTCCGTGGGCAACGCGTTGGATACTGGGAACACGTGCAGAAGCCAGGACTACGTCCACGGCCACTGAGGGGCCGAGCGCTGGAAAGACATCTGGCCACAGGTGCTTCTCACTCGCGCCCGGGCCAGCGGCGCCATGCGCATCCGGCTCCCCGGCAGGCCTGTCCTTGGCGCGCCCCAGCAGAGTTGGCCCCAGACCGACGGGGGCCGCTCTCGGGCAGGCGACCTCCTGGCCTCAAGTGGGCACCGCCCGCGGCGGCGCCCACAACGAGTCGTGCTCGGAATGGCCAGGGGCTGCTGCCGGCCCCCGCCCCGGTTCTTACCAGCCTCGAACGTATCCCTATCCATAAGATTGACACGCCAAAAGGCGATGACAATCTTAGGGATCCGCCCTCAAAAATAGGGGAATCCCTAAGATTGGCATCGTGATGAGGAGGTGCCCAGCATAGGGATAGGGATATGCTCCAGGCTGGTAAGGTGCGGTCCGAAACCACCCCGATCGTGAGGCCACGGCAGCCTTCGCGCCTGGCCCCGAGTGCCGCTCCAGGTCGGGCCCTCGAGCCTCCTCCCCGGGGCCCGTCCTGACGAGCTTTTTCTGGGGCAGCTCCGGCTGCGACGACGGGGCGCCTCGTGGGGGCCCGGAGACAAGCGCACGGGAAACGCCAGGGAGTGCCGCGCCTGGCCCAAATACCGCTCCAGGTCAGGCCCGAGGCTCCTCCCGGGGCCCGTCCTGACGAGCCTTCTGAGGCAGCTCCGGCTGTGGCGACGAGACGCCTCTTTGACTACATACCAGACCACCCCAACCCAACCCGAAGACCCAAATTTCGGGTTCGGGGGGGTATGGGTTCCATACGTGGTTTTTCGATGTTCCCCGACCCCCCCCCCACTGGAAATGGAGGGCAAATGGAGGCCTTCGGGTTGGGTTGGGGTGGTTTGGTAGGTGGTGACTCTTGGAGGCCCGGAAACAAGAGCACGGAAAACGCCAGGGAGTGCCGCCCTTGTCTCGACTGGCCCTCTTCCGAGGTTCCTCTTCCTCGCAGGCCTGCCCGACTCCTCGGAAGCGCCTAGAAAGGTTTCTGGCCCCCGGGCGGCCGCTGCGAGTCAACCCGGGAGCTACGCAGCGTCCGCAGCCCACCTTGCAGTAGCCCTCCGGCACCTCTCCGAAGGCGGCGGGGGGGGGGGGGGGCAGGTAATGCCGAGCGGCGTCACCACGAACGGGGTCGCCACCTCCTTGGACACCCCGAGCCCCTCTGGGGAGTCCAAGAGTCGCCCGACGACGCCCAAGACCTGCCTGACCCTCGTGCTCCCTCATCCCCTATCCCCCATGTCAGGAACGAGGCGGCGACCCCCCCACCCCAGACATGCGGCGACTCGGCAGTCTGGAGGCATGGGGCCCCCTGGGCATCGCTCGGACGTCCATTCCCTGTGTTTTTTTCGATTTCGTGCGTGGCTTTTTCGCCAAATGATCAAGGATGCTCCTCGATGGTCCTCGCCGAAAAAAATGCACACGTCCGAGCGATGCCAAGCCCCCGGATTCCTGAACCACTCCCCCCGAGCTGGTGCATCGTGTCGAGGAGTTCGTGGACGGTCGGCGACCCGAGGCCAGTCTCCAGAGGCTGACAAGAAGGAAGCTGCCTCCAGGAGGCCCCCGACAGGCCTCGACGAGACCCCGACGAACATCCAAGGTTCGGTGGCAACTCATGGGAGCCTCCCATACCATCTTGTCGCCTCTTGCGAATCGACGCTAATTGACGCAAATCGACGCTAACCGACGCTAAGTCGGCGCCAACCGACGCAAGCCGACGCTAGATCGGCGCTTTCTCATCCACTCCCAGATGCTAATCGACGCTGACGACGGAATTAAGAGGGTATACCCAGACTCCCATGACTTGCTACCGAACCAAGGGGCCTCAGACCCACCACCAAGCCACGGTGGCGGGATGGGCCGAAAGCCATTCGATCCGCCACTCCCTGCGTTTGTCACAGGGGTGCCCTGCGTGCTCGATCCTTTCGGTTTAGGCGTTGGCTCTTTTCAAAAGACCTCTCCCCTGAGGCTCCGGCCCAGCCCGCAGGCCACCCGGAAGGGACCGAATGGCGCGGAACTTGCCGAAACAACTCTCCAAACGACTCAAGATAGCATCCATGACGGCTGAAATGGCCTCCAAGTTCGCCCAGGATGGCCCAACATGGCCGTCAAAGATACTTCCAAGTACGCCCAAGAAGCCTAGAAGACGGCCCAAGACTGCCCAAGAGGTGCCCTAAAGGCCTCCAAGACGGCCCAAGAGGCCTCCGAGAGGGCCTCCAGGAGGACCCGAAGAGGCTAAAACCATTGATTTTCGATCAGTTTTTGAAGGATTTTAATCTTTGCTCCTTTTCGGCCTTCCGACGGCCCAAGACGGCTCAAGAGGCCCCCAAGATCGCCCCCAGAGCGCCTAAGAGGCCTCCAAGATGTCCCCAGAGCGGCCCAAGATGCCCCCAAGACGGCCCCAAGAGGGCCCAAAAACGGCCAAGAGGCCTCCAAGACGCCAAAGAACGCCTCCAAGACGGCCCTGGAGCATTCCAAGAGGGCTCCAAGTCGGCCCAGAAAGGCCCCCAAGACGGCTTCTGGCGGCGTCAGACGGGCCAGGAGCTCACCAAGACGGTCCAAGATGGCTCTAAGATGGCCCAAGACGGCCCAGGCCTGAAGAGGCCAAAATCAGTATTTGTCCTTCGGTTGTTGAAGGATTCGGGCATTTGCTTCTTTTCAGCCTTCCGACGGCCCGAGACGGCCCAAGAGCCCCCAAAGATCGCCCCATGATCGCCCAAGAAGCCTCCAGGATGGCCCCAAACGGCCCAAGAGGCGTCCCAGGACGGCTTCCGACGGCGTCAGACAGGCCAGGAGCCCACCAAGACGGCCAAAGAGGCCCCCGAGAAGCTCCCAAAGGCCCCCAAGAGGCCCAAGGAGGCCCCCAAGATGCCTCCAAGAGGCTCCCAGAGGCTCCCAAGATGCCCCCTCCTCCTCCTCCTCCTCCTCCTCCTCCTCCTCCTCCTCCTCGTCCACCTCCTCCTCCTCCGCCTCTTCCTGATCATCCCTGCCATCCTCCCCCATTTGTTCCCCGAAGGGTTTCCACAACGGTTGGGGAAACATATGGTCCGATGGCTTCGCAGAGCTCTTTGCCACAACGCTCGGCCACATGGGCGATTCTAGAAGGCAAGGGGCGGCCGTGATTCGCCGTAGACATCTTCGACATGGGCCAGCGGTGTGAGCGGAACGATCATGAAACTGCTGTCCGGCCACCTTGGACCGTCCTGGATGCCTCTCCACCGTCGCTCGTGTTCAAAATACCTGCGAAACCCGATGAGCAAACAAAAACCTAATAAACACACATCGGATTCTGACGATCCTGGCTGCCTCGGGCTTCTCCTTGCGCGTCTCTTGGGGTTCCGGTGCATCTGCCTGGGCTCCTCCCTCCTTCCTGACACCTGCGGATTCTCTCTGCGGCCGTCCTATGGTTGCCTCTCGGACCCCCCGGAAGCTGCCGGGGCGCATTCTGGGCATTTCTTGCAGCCGCCCAGGGCGCCCCCAGAGAGCCCCCGGGACCCCCTCCAGGAACCAAAAATGAAGTCGCGATGTCATTGTCCTCCTCCCGTGCCCCTCGTTCACACCACTCCGCCGCACTGGACCTCCTCCTCCTCCTCCTCCTCCTCCTCCTCCTCCTCCTCCTCCTCCTCCCTCCTCCTCCTCCTCCTCCTCCTGCTCCTCCTCCTCCTCCTCCTCCTCCTCCTCCTCCTCCTCCTCCTCCTCCTCCTCCTCCTCCTCCTCCTCCTCCTCCTCCTCCTCTGGTCAATCCGAGGGCCCCCCTCGGAGCCCACCGGCGCCCTTTCTGGGCCGAGCCCGACGGCTGCTGGGGCTCTTCCAGCCTCTCTGCGGCCGCCCTGGCGTCTCGTCGGGGCCCTCGGCTTCCAGGAGCAGGTTCTCGGCAACCGCGCTCGCGCCTTCTCGGGCCGCCTTCGCTTCTTCACGTGCTGCTCAGGTGGTCCCCTTCTTTCTGCAGCAAGCCTCGCCAAGTCCGGTCGTGGGATTCACGTCGCCCCACATATGCATCTAAGCGAGGCCCGCGGCCTCGGCCGCAAGGGGGGCCCCCCCTCTCCTCCTCCCGCCTCGCTCTCTCCTCCTCCCTCCTCCTCGCCCTCATCTCCCCGCGGCAGGGTTCTGGGTGAGGCACCGCCAGCACCCTCCCCTGAAGGGATGGGGAGAAGGGGGGGGACAAGGGATACATCGTCGATAGCGATAGCCGCTAGCCCCTCGATAGCAAACCCGACCGCTCGTGGGCGGGGTGGTGGATCGAGGCCCCGGTTGGCGATGAATGGACGATCGGGGGTCGATGTTCCCCCCCGTGGTCGGGCCCCCTGTCAGCGCCCTGGGCAAACGAACACTCCAGAGGCAAGAAAGCAGCCTCTGGCAGGTGAGCGTCGCGATGAAATCGGCGCTGGTCTCTGTCAGATGGCGCAGATCGGTCGATGCAGGCCGATTCTGGGCCCCTCAACCTTGAGCGGCCGCGCCAGGGTCGCCGTCGCGCCAACGCGGCGAGAACCCGCTGTAACAGCCAGAAGCAGCTGCTGTCGTTTATCTAGGCTGAGCCAGGGTTGGGTCGGGCATGTCCTCCTGCAGGCGGATTTGATGATTTGTTTGATTTGAACATTCCTCCTGCAGATGGAAACGCCCGACTGAAAGCTTGGGCGGTCCAGTCCAGCTCTTCATGGACCTCGCGAGTGGCCAAACGACCACTGGCGGCTCCTGAGCACGACTTCACTTAGAGGCATCCCAGAGGGGGTCCGAGCAGATGGGGTCGGAGGATCGCGCCGCATCCCCGATGCATCGGCGACGGCGGCGTGGATAGAAGCAGGCACCACATCGGCGATGCGGCGCGATCCCTCGTCCCCATCTGCGCGGCACTCGGACCCCATCTGGGAGGCCTAGAATGACATGGTACGCAGAGGTCTGGAGCTCTCGTCGAGCTCCCGCTGACCGAACTCTCATGGAGCTCCCGCCCCGCTGACTGAACTGGGTCCCGACCATCCTGGGGCCGCAAGGACGGAGAGATGGCAGGAACGCAAAACACGAGCGGCCTCGCGAGGGCGCCCGACTGCCCCAGTCTCTTGAGACTTCCTCTGGTCGAGTCTCACGACGACGACAACGACGACGACGACGATCCGTGAGCTCCCAGGTGCAGAACAAATTGCGAAAAGACCACTTCGAGCCTCCAGCCTCGATTCCTCGACGAGGACGGCGGCCCACGACGACGACGACGAGGACCGAGCTGTCGCCAGTCTCGTCCAGCTTGGCCAGCCGGTCCTTCCACTCGGCGCCGCCGAGCTTGTGCATGGCCTCCTTCTTCATCCTCTCCTGCTCCTGAGCGACGGCGGCGGAGGAAAGGTTGAGGCGGCGGATGACATAGGTTCGAAATTCGGAAATGGACTTCTTGTACAGTTGTTCTGCTACATTGGGTCTCCGGGTGGAGCGTCATCGTCGCCAATGAGGCAGAGGAGGAGGAGGAGGAGGAGGAGGAGGAGGAGGAGAGGAGGAGAAGAATCCAGGATCGAGGAAGTTGCCTTTCGAACGCTCTCGAAGGATCCCGCGGGTCTATGGGGAAGGAGGGAAGTGGGATGAGGAGGAGAAAGATGACTTCCTCCATGGGCCGTTTCTGGTCGAACCTGCGCTTTCCCTTGCATGCGGCGGGTGGGCAAAGGACGCTCGCGACCGCTCGCATCTTGCGATGTCCTCGCTGGCCCCCTCCATGTGCCCCCTCCTTCACCACGATTGTGTCATTTTCCTCGCCCTCTGCCTCCCCTCTTGCCTCCTCATTTGCCTCCTCCTTGCCTCCTCTTCTTCCTCCTCCTCTCCTTCCTTTCCCCTCCCCCCCCCTCCATGCCAGTCTTTGTGCTCGTGCCTCCCTCCTCGTCGATGGGGGGGAGGCGAGGGAGAGGAGGCTGGGAGGGGCGAGGGGAGAGGCGAGGGCAGCGGGGGAGGAGCAGAGGCAGGCGCAGGAGAGGGGGAAGGGTGAGATGCCGAGGGGGTTGGAGGCAGGGGGCCACATGCGAACCCTGCCCCTGCCCCCCCAGAAGTCGTGGGGGGTAGGGGCAGGGTTCGCATGTGGCCCCCTAGGAGGAGGCTGTTCGATTAGTCGACCGACTGCAGGATTGATTCACCCCAGAATTGATTTCTTCGTCGGGCCTACGAACAGAATGCACCGAAGGTTCGTAGTTCTACACGTATTCGACGCACTTCTTGCAGATCCGACGAAGATTTCAGTTTCGGGGTATATCGATTCTGCAGCCGATCCCCTCCCTACTCGAGCTGTGGGGGGAAGGGGCAACGGGGAGGGGGGAATGAGGAGGGGAGAGGGCGGGGGGGACGGAGGGCGCAGGGCAGGGGGGCGGCAGGGACCGTGAGAGCAGGGAGGGGACAGGGTCGACTGGTAGGGGCCAGGAGTGGAGCGGGCTGCTGGGGTGCCGCGAGGGAGCGTCTGGTCCTTGTCCATCCAGGTCATCTCGAAGCCATGCTTCTGGCACATCTTCTTGATCCTCTGCTCCATGGTGGGAGTCCGATGCTTGGTGTGAACCACGAGCCTCTCCACGTGCTGACTGAAAGAGACCTCGCCGTGGATCTGGGCCTCCTTGTATTTCATCTTCCCTACTTTTTCGGAGTCTCCGAGTAGCGCCTCCTCCGCGGAGGTAGCGACCTTCAGCGTCTCCTTCAGCTCTTCGGTGCTATATTCCGCCAAGACGTGGGCGTAGAAGTCGGGCACAGCCAACTTTTCGGCCTTCAGGTTTGCCGAATCCTCCGGGGCGAACGTGCATCTCAGGCGCACGTCCTTCAGGATCAGGTACGATTCGCCGTACTGCTTGCACGCGACCACGCCCCTGTGGTCGTTCATCACGTTCTGCACGCCATACTTTGGGCGGTCCTTCAACTGGCCGCTCCTGTCGTATGCGCCGTCGAACAAGTCCTTCTCCCACTTCTTCCTCACCTCGGGCTTCAAGAGGCCGCCGGACGTCTTTGTCTCAAACTGGTTCCGGTAGTGCGTGTCTGTTTCCATGAACTGGAGCATTTTGTCCATGTTGATGTGTACGATGATGGGCGCCAACTCCCGGATCCAGGCCAGGGTGAGCCAGAGATTGTCCTCTGGAAGGTGCAGGTCCTCCGAGGTTGATGAAACTACGCAGCAAAGTTCACAGGCGCCTCCCCACATGCGTGGGGGTGAGGGGGGGTGGAAGGAGGGGGTGGGACCGGGTGGCAGGAGGAGGAGGAGGACAGGAGGTGCGAGGGGAAGGAGGGTTAGGAGGAGGAGGAGGAGGAGGAGGAGGTTGGACGGGAACATGTGAAAAGAGTAAGACGCAATTCGCCGTATATGCAGCCCATCCAGCCAGTTGAAAGTCTCAGATCGAGAAAGATGCATCCACATTGTTGCAACGCCTTCGACTCAGAAGTCAAGGATATTCACACTCTTGAAAATACCTAAACAATGACATAACCATAAACGGAGGTTCGCGCGGACTTCTCGGATCCGCGCTGGACCCGCCTCCCTGGCGTGCGGAGCGCGCCAGGAGCGGCGCTGGAGGCGCCTCCAGGGGCTCCAGCGCGGATCCGAGAAATCCGCGCGGACCTCCCAAAGTTCATGCTTCTGTAATCGTTCTTTCCCCCGATGATCGCCCTGTCCTTGACCCGTTTCTGAAGCTTGGGCAGAGCGGCCTTGTGGTTCTGCTTCGCCAGCTCCCTGATCTTGCAGATGGCCTGCTCCTGTGCGGAGGGACCACTGCAGACCCACCGCCTGCGCACTGCTGCCGATGCACCTCCTCGTCGACCTCCTCCTCCTCCTCCTCCTCCTCCTCCTCCTCCTCCTCCTCCTCCTCCTCCTCCCCCTCCTGCTCCTCCTCCTCCTCCTCCTCCTCCTCCTCCTCCTCCTCCTCCTCCTCCTCCTCTCCTGGCCCCGGCGTTAGAGATCTGGGCAGAACTCGTTCAAAATCGACTCCTGCACGCGTCAGGTCATGCTGCTGCACCTCCTCGTCCTCCTCCTCCTCCTCCACCTCCTCCTCCTCCTCCCGTTCCTTGTTCTCCTCCTACTCGGCCCTGGAGCAGGAGGAGGAGAGAAGAAAACATCGATGTCCCCGACATGTTGTGCAAAAGCAAAAGAGAATGGAGGCCTCAACGGTGGCCACGTTGGCCCCGCTGATCGTCCCAACGACTCGAAGCCCACCCCATTCCCGTTGTCCTCGTCGTGGTCCTCCTCTCCCTCCTTCTTCTCCTCCTCCTCCTCCTCTTCCTCCTCCTCCTCCTCCTCCCAATCCTGCTCCATGCAGGTAGAGGAGGAGGCGGGTGGAGGAGGGGTGAAGAGGAAGAAGACGGAGAATGGAGTAGAGGCGGGAGAGGCATCTTCCTCCCCCTCCCCCTCAGCCGCGCTGGAGCACGGAGCGAGCAGTCAGGGGACGCGCGTCGGAGGGAGGGCCAGGAGGGAGGGAGGGCGACCATCGGAGGACACGGAGAGGCCAAAATCAGTCAACATCGTACGTCGGGAAATCGGATTGGATCGGACTGTGCGCCGGATCGGGCTGCATCGGCACGGAGTTGAAACCGAATCGGATCGGCTGCGCCAAGGCGCACAACAACGCAAAGAATCGCTGGATTCTGACACCGCATGGAACGCAGTGCTTCATTCGCGGCCATAACGGGCGGTAAGAAGGGCGAGGGGGGGAGGGCGGGAGGGGGCATAACGTAGCGCCCCCCCACCCCAGACTGTGGTGCTGGACGCACTGCGGCAGTGCGGGGGGCGCACAGAGGGGGGGATTGTTACGTTGTGGGGGGGGGGAGGGGGGAGGGCGTTTGCCCAGAGGGTTAAAAACACTCTCTTCCTGACACCGCATGGATTCTTCAGGCTTGAAGCACCGCGGCCCTCCTCCTCCTCCTCCTCCTCCTCCTCCTCCTCCTCCTCATTATATTCGTTAGACCAACATCAGGTGCGATCCTGTTGCGTTAAACTTCCGCCTCCTCCTTCTCCTCCTCCTTCTCCTCTTCCTCCTCCTCCTCCTCCTCCTCCTCCTCCTCCTCCTCCTCCTCCTCCTCCCCCTCATCCTCCTCTTCCTCCTCCTCCTCCTCGACCTCCTCTCCCCTCCTCCCCTCCTCCTCCTCCTCCTCCTCTCCTCCCCCTCCTCTCCCTCCTCCTCCTCCTCCTCCTCCTCCTCCTCCTCCTCCTCCTCCTCCTCCTTCCTCCTCCTCCTTCTCGTCGTCCTCCTCCTCCTCCTCCTCCTCCTCCTCCTCCTCCTCCTCCTCCGACGACGACGACGACGACGACGACGACGACGACGACGACGACGACGACTGCTTGCGCCCATCGCTCTGAGTCGGCCGATGCTGGCCCACCGGCAGCGCTCCGCCTTGAGCACGCCCGCAGCCTGGGGTCGCCGACTCCCCGTGTCGAAAGGCGGCCCGGCCCCCGCCGCGCACCGCGTGTCCAGCGTAGGAGAGCACCGCGCGATCGACGGGGGACGCCCGTGGCTTCTGGCAGGGAGGAGGAGAAGGAGGAGGAGGAGGAGGAGGAGGAGGAGGAGGTGGAGGAGGAGGAGGAGGAGGAGGTGGAGGAGGGGAACAGGGGAGGAACAGGATGAGGGGGAGGAGGGGAGGAGGAGGAGGAGGAGGAGGAGGAGGAGGAGGAGGGAGGAGGAGGAGGAGGAGGAGGAGGAGGAGGAGGAGCATGAGGATGAGGATGATGATGAGGAGGAGGATGAGGAAAAGGAGGAGGAGGAGGAGGAGGGGAGGAGAGGAGAGAGGAGGAGGAGGAGGATGAGGAGGAGGAGGAGGAGAGGAGGAGGAGGAGGAGGAGGAGGGGGAGGAGGAGGAGGGGGAGGAGGAGGAGGAGGGGGGAGGAGGAGGAGACGGAAGAGGAGGAGGAGGAGGAGGAGGAGGAGGAGGAGGAGGAGGAGGAGGAGGAGGAGGAGCGGAAGGGGCTCAGGGACACACAAACAAATAGACAAATAGACACAAATCCAAATTTTCCCCATCCTGTCCTATATTTCCTGGATTTTCGTCTCCCCCCCCTTCCCATATTTTCACATATTTTAATAGCTTCTGACATGAAGATGGGGGAGGGAGGGAGCTGAGACGAGTCTAGGACGAGGATAACATTGGGGGAGGATACATGGAGAATCTCTGAGATCTGCCGGCTTTGGAAGATGTCTCGGGCGCCGCGGCCTTCTCTGAGCGTTGCGGAACGTTCCGAGAGCGTTCCGGAACGCTCTGGACGGATGCATCCTCGCCCTAGCCCCGCCTGAACGTGCCTGGCATGGGAGAACCGAGCGATCGACGAGGGACGCCCGTGGCTTCTGCCAGGGAGAGGGCTGAAGGGGACCACGGGCACATAACAAATAAACACAGAATCCGAGGATTTTCTCGTTCCAGTATTTTCTGGAGTTTCGTCTTCCCGCCCACACTTCGCATATTTTCCGCATATTTTCATTGCTATTCTGGCAGGGAGACGGGGGAGGGAGCTGCGACAAAGCTAGGACGAGTATAACGTAGGGTGAGGATACATCGAGAATCCGCCGAGCCCTTGGGGTCACGGCACGTGAGATGCTCCCCCCCTTCCAAAATGTCCCCCGGGAGGCTGGTTTGGAGGGGGGGCGGGGGGGCGGGGGGCAAAGGTGTCAGCTGCACCCTTGGAGCCTCAAGGGGCCCCAAAACAGGCCAAGAGGGCCCCAAAAGGCCCCCCTGGACGGTCCAAGAGTGCTACGAGTCGCCGAAAGATCGCTCCAAGACTCCCAAGATCGTATCCACACGGTCCCAGAGGCCCCCAAGACGCCCCAAGAAGCCACCAAGAGGCGTCCCCAGAGGCCCTCCAGAAGCAAAAATCGTCCCATTCCTTTGGGAAGACGTCTATTTCCCTACATGCTTCGTGAGGTTCTTGTTCCCAACCATCCTGTGGTGTTGGGTCCTCGTTTTGAAGAGATGTCGCCCCGCGTTCTCCTCCTCCTCCTCTCCTCCTCCTCCCCTCTCTCCCTCCTCCCTCCTCCATCACCATCACCATCACCATCACCATCACCATCACCATCACCATCACCATCATCATCATCATCATCATCATCATCATCATCATCATCATCATCATCATCATCATCATCATCATCACCCATTTCAGCATACCCCTCACACGTTTCGTGGCCCCATAGGAAGCCCCACCGAAGGCCCCAATGCTACCGTCCGCATGCGTCCCCCCCACCCAGTACAGCGCGTCGTGGCCCCATGGGGAGCCCCACCGAAGGTCCCAGTGCTACCGTCCGCATGCGTCCCCCCCCACCCAATACAGCGCTTCGTGGCTCCATACGGATCCCCACCGAAGGTCCCAGTGCTACCGTCCGCATGCGTCCCCTCACCCAATACAGCGTTTCGTGGCCCCATAGGGATCCCCACCGAAGGTCCCAGTGCTACCGCCCGCATGCGTCCCCCCCACCCAGTACAGCGTTTTGTGGCCCCATAGGGAGCCCCACCGAAGGTCCCAGTGTTACCGTCCGCATGCGTCCCCCCCACCCAGTACAGCGCTTCGTGGCCCCATACATCGCCGTGACGAACATTTCTTTCAATTTGCCGTTTGGAATGACGCACTCGTGCGGAATAGTTCGGAGTAGTTTTGCTAAAACTACTCCGCGCGCAATCGTATCCCGCTCGGTAAATTATATGGCTTGGCGTGGAGTAGTTTCCGATCCCGTGTTGGGATAACGGAGTCATTAACGTCCCCTGGATCGGAAACTACTCCGCCGAATGACCCAGCATCATGTCGTGTTAGGAATCTTGAGAGGGATGGGAGAGATCTTCATCATAGCAAATGAAAGAAACTTTTGTCACGGTTGTGTAGGGAGCCCCACCGAAGATCCCAGTGCTACCGTCCGCATGCGTCCCCCCACCCAGTACAGCGCTTCGTGGCCCCATAGGGAGCCCCACCGAAGGTCCCAGTGCTACCGTCCGCATGCGTCCCCCCCCCCCTCACCCAGTACAACGCTTCGTGGCCCCATAGGGAGCCCCACCGAAGGTCCCAATGCTACCGTCCGCATGCGTCACCCACGCCCAGTACAGCGTTCCGTCGGCCCGCAAGGAACCCCGCCGAAGGTCCCACTGCTACCGTTCGCATGCGTCCCCCACACCCAGTACAGCGCTTCGTGGCTCCATAGGGAGCCCCACCGAAGGTCCCAGTGCTACCGTCCGCATGCGTTCCCCCTCCTGTACAGCGCTTCGTGGCCCCACAGAGAGCCCCACCGAAGGCTCTGGGACTGTCTGCGTGCGTCCCTGAAACTCAATTTTGGCATGTTCACCCCACCGAGTACGGCGCCTCGTGGCCCCATAGAGAGCCCCACCGAAGCCCCCAGTGGGACTGTCCGCATGCGTCCCTGCAACACAATTTTTGCATTTTCACAGCACCCACTACGGTGTTTCGTGACCCCGTAGAGAGCTCCACCGAAGCCCCTAGTGGGACCGTCCGCATGCGTCTCGGAAGCCAAATTTGGCACTTTCATCAACCCAATACAACGCTTCGTGGCCCCATAGAGAGCTCCGCCGAAGCCCCCAGTGGGACCGTCCGCATGCGTCCTGGAAACCAAATCTGGCATTCCCCTCATACGTTTTGTGGCCCCACAGGGAGCTCCACCGAAACCACCACTGGGACCGCCCGCATGCGTCCCACACGCCAAGTTTTGCATGTGCTCCCCACCCAGTACGGCGCTTCGTGGCCCCATAGGGAGTTCGCCCGACGGCCCCAGTTCTACCGCCCGCATGCGTTCCCCCCCACCCAGTGCAGCGCTTCGTGGCCCCATAGGGAACCCCACCGAAGTCCCCAAGGGGACCGTCCGCATGCGTCCGGGAAACCAAATTTGGCACACCCCTTATACGCTTCGTGGTCCCATAGGGAGCTCAACCGAAGCCACCAGTGGGACCGCCCGCATGCGTCCCACACATAACATTTTGCATTTCCCCCCCACCCAAAACGGCGCTTCGTGGCCCCATAGGGAGTTCGCCCGACGGCCCCAATTCTACCGCCCGCATGTCTTCCCCCCCCCACCCAGTGCAGCGGTTCGTGGCCCCATAGGGAGCCCCACCGAAGAAAATATTCACAATTGCGGTACCCACAAGTGCATATGGTCGGGTCCGTCGCCAGGATAATCTTTTTCTCTGCCGCGTCCCACCCGCGCTCACTCACTCACCTCCCTCTTCCACTCCTCCTGACAGCACTGCTCAGCACAGCACAGCTCAGCTCAGCAGAGCTTATCACATCTTAGCTCAGCTCAGCTCAGCTTAGCACAGCTCAGCTCAGCTCAGCAGTCGCCTGCCCGCTGGTACAGCACAGCACAGCACAACACAGCACAGCTTACCCAATACGTATGCACCACATACTTGGCACACACATGAGACACACGTCCAGATACGGCCGCACACGCATCATACACGTACACGTGACACGCCATACACAACACGCACGTGTAGGATGCGCAGGGCACGGCAGGCATGGCCCTTTCTCGACACCAGGGACAGTGCGTTGGGGGTGGTCCCTGTGCACCTGCGTTGCAGGCGACCTGTGCGTGGCGCTTTCTCGACACCATAGGGGGGGGGCGCAAGGGGTGGTCCCTCACCGCGGTCTCAATCCGTCCCAGGGTCGCGGGGGCGTGGCGGGCGTCGTAATT
The DNA here is from genome assembly GCA_963575745.1 of Prorocentrum cordatum. NCBI lineage: Eukaryota > Dinophyceae > Prorocentrales > Prorocentraceae > Prorocentrum > Prorocentrum cordatum. The sequence continues at coordinate 114,584 of CAUYUJ010001069.1, forward strand.
TCTCCACGCCACACGGGGTGCTCAGGGGGTGGTCCCTCACCGCGGTCTCTATTCGTCCCAGGGTCGCGGGGCGTGGCAGGCGTGGCACACTCTCGACACCACAAGGGGTGCGTATGGGGTGGTCCCTCACTGCGGTTTGTATCCGTCCCAAGGTCGCGGGGCGTGGCGGGCGTGCTACTTCCTCGGCACCATACTGGGTGCGCAGGAGGTGGTCCCTCACCGCGGTCTCTATCCGTCCCAGGGTCGCGGGGCGTGGCGGGCGTAGCACTTTCTCGACACCACACGAGGTGCGCAGGGGGTGGTCCCTCACCGCGGTCTCTATCCGTCCCAGGGTCGCAGGGCATGGCGGGCGTGGCGCTTCCTCGACACCAGAAGGGGGTGCGTAGGGGGTGGTCCGTCACCGCGGTCTCTATCAATCCCAAGGTCGCGGGGCGTGGCGGGCGTGGCACATGCTCCACACCATAGTGGGTGCGCAGGAGGTGGTCCCTCACCGCGGTCTCTATCCGTCCCAGGGTCGCGGGGCGTGGCGGGCGTAGCACTTTCTCGACACCACAGGGGATGCGCAAGGGGTGGTCCCTCACCGCGGTCTCTATCCGTCCCAGGGTCGCGGGGGCGTGACGGGCGTCGTATTTTCTCCACGCCACACGGGGTGCGCAGGGGGTTGTCCCTCACCGCGGTCTCTATCCGTCTCAGGGTCGCGGGGCGTGGCAGGCGTGGCACACTCTCGACACCACAAGGGGTGCGTATGGGGTGGTCCCTCACTGCGGTCTGTATCCGTCCCAGGGTAGCGTGGCGTGGCGGGCGTGGCAGTTTCTCGACACCATAAGGGGGTGCGCAGGGGGTGGTCCCTGAGCGCGACCGCTGTCCGAGACGGTCGTCCAGGGCATAGCACGCGTGGCACTTCCTCGACACCAGTAAGGGGTGCGCAGAAGGTGGTCCCTCAGCGCGGCCGCTATGCACGACGGTCGTCCAGGGCATAGCAGGCGTGGCACTTTCTCGACACCATACGGGCTGCACAGAGGGTGGCAACGGCCACCAACATCATTCTCACATGCTTCACTTCAGCTATCATCACTCCAGCCATAATATAAGTATGTGGGGTTCCTCGGTAGCGTAAGTTTAGCACATTCGCCTCTTGGGCTTTCACGAGGCCCACAACGGCCCAATAAGCCTGCAAGATCGACCCAAGATAGCCCAAGAGGCCCCCAAGAGGGTTCCAAAACGGCCCCAAAACGGCCCCATAAGCTTCCAAACGACCCAGGAGGGCCCCAGGACGGCCCCAAGAGGAGGCCCAGAGGGAGAACCCGAATGAACATTTCGAGCACTCGGCCCCGCGAAAACCTATGGAGGCGCCACTTGGCCCCCAGGAGGCTCCCACGAGGCCCCCGAGAGGCCCAAAAGAAGCCCAGAGAGGCCTAAAAACGGCTCCCAAGAGGCCTCAAAGTGCTGCCAGGAGAGCCCAGAGAAGCTCAAGAGCAGAGCGGCGATCCGCCAACCGCCCCCAACGAAATCCCAAGAAGCTGAAACCCCAAGATTCCCCAGAAATCGTTCCGCAAACTCCGCTTTTCACTCTTACTGCCGCCCCAAGGGGTCGGCGGTGCGGCGTCAGCCAATGAATCTCTGAGATCCGGCGGCTCTGGAGGATGTCTCGGGCGCCGCGGCCTTCTCGGGAACGATCCGAGAGCGTTCCAGAATGCTCTGGACGGATGTATTCTCGCCCTGGCCCCGCCCGAACGTGCCAGGCGTGGGAGCACCGAGCGATCGACGAGGGACGCCCGTGGCTTCTGCCAGAAAAAAGGCGAAGGGGCCCAGGGGCACACACAAAATATACACATGATCCCAGGATTTCCACATCTTTCCAATATTTTCTGGACTTTCGTATTCCCCCCCCTACACTTCCCATAATTCTAATGTTTTCCTGGCTTCTGGCAGGGAGGTGGGGGAGGGAGCAACGCTTCCACCGCCCGCGGGGTCCTGGCACTTCTCCAGCCTGGCCGCCGCGCGCAGCTCGGACTGGGGGACCACCATGCTCCAGTACATCTGGGCCTCGGAGTCTATGCCGCACTGGTCAAGCCTGCTCCAGGGCTCGATCTAAACAGCGTTTCTCCTTTTCGTTATGTTTTCGTTTTCCCTCGTCGTCCCTTCAATCCGCCTTTGCCGCAAAGGGAAGCCGAAACGAAAACGGCCCACGAAATCGCCAAAGCACCGCTTGGGTCGACCCCTGGCCTGCTCCGCTCGAGGCTGGACAAAGTCTCCCCCGATTCCATAGCGGTCTGGCGGCGGCCGGACTTCTCCCCCAGCATCGCCTGCCGCGTCTTCAGCAGATTCGGTATCCCGCCCATGCCGCCCACGAATCTCTTGAACTCCACCTCTTGGATGGTCCCGCCGCCGTCCTTGTCGATTTTCGCCATCATGTCGGTGATGTCCGACTCCCCTGCGGGGAATCCGAGATACTTGTTCATGGCTCCAATGTCGGCTCTGGTGAGCTGTCCTTTTGCCCCTGAGTTGTCGAACATCTTGAAGAACTGCTTGATTTCTTCCTCCTCCTTTTTCGCCTCTCTTTTAAGTGTGTTCATTTTCTCGGAGGCCTGGTGCCCGTTTTTTATCGCAGCCCTCACCTCCTCCACGAGCCGATTCAGGTGGTGGTCCTTCGACTCCAGCCATGGAGCCACCTTTAGTAGCTCTTCCAGCTGCTTCTGCGGCGGATCGGTGCTCGCGGTGGCACCCATGAAGCGACAGCGGAGCTACTGCTGCGACCCTGGGAAACACATCGGCCTCCTCGGTAAGCGCGGAAGGCTCGCTTGGCCTCCTATTGGCTGCAGAGCGGCTTGCTGGAGCAGACATATGTGGCGGCGGAGGCGCGGAAGAAAGCGACGAGGCGGGCGGAGGGGATTAGCCACATGGTCGCTCTCTGTGTCGGGGGCACACCTGGCTGGCTGTCTGGCGCTTGCTCCCATGTCTCACCAGTCATTGACTCTGACTCCCCTCCGCCCTTCCTCACATGGCTGCTCAGTGCAGCAACGACTCTTCGCTTGGCGTGCCCTGCGCTCCAGGAAGATGCCCCCCAGACCCCCCCCCCCGCGTGCAAATCTGAAAGCGCCGTGGAGCAGAGACTACCGTCCCAACTCAAGATATCCTTCAGCGCGAGAGAGGCGAGAACGCCCGAAGCAGACTCGAGGCACACTTCTAGGCTACCCAATACTTACGGCAAGCTTTAGGTTGCTCCCACCGTACTTACGGACCACATCCCAGAAGTAATTTCGAGCACCCAGAAAAATATCGAAACAATGTCGAGCGGATGTCGCCTCCCAGGGCCCGACACGCGAAAACCCTCCAGTCTCGGAATTTTCGTGGTGCTCGAATTTTTTTCTGGTGATCCAAGCAAAAATTGGCTGGAACACCGTAAGGCAAGCTCGTGCCGTGACTACTTTGGCTCTGCTTTTCCGGACAGCGCGCGGGTGCCTCAGCCTGGGGCCACCGCGGCTCCCCGAGAGCGCCGCTCCTTCGAAGTCGGCCGCCTCTGGCCCCTGGCGCGGGGGAAGGCCAACTGGGCGACGAGCGAACGACACGCGCCCATACCCATAGGGAGGTCGGAGGGAGGGATCGTAACGATGGCTGGGGGACGAGCCACGCACTGCGCAGTCGCACCGAAGGGGGAGCGTTACGCTATGTGGGGGGGGGGGGGGAGGGGAGGGAGATGGGAGGGGGAGGGGAGGGGGATGGGGGGGAGGGAAAAGGGATAGGACCCAGAGGGCAACGAACAAAAACACTCTATGCGGGTATGGGTGCGGGATGTCGGACCCCTGGGGAGCTCCCGCTCGAGCGGGGGTCCTCATCCGACAACGCGCACCCCGAGCCCCGTCCGCCCGTCCCACGTGTGTGTGTGTGTGTGTGTGTGTGTGTGTGTGTGTGTGTGTGTGTGTGTGTGTGTGTGTGTGTATGTGTGTGTGTGTGGGTGTGTGGGTGGGGGGGCTGTTCGCTCGTCAACTGAATCTAACAGGGCATGCGTCGACCCCTATCCCAGGCTTTGGGAGGTTCCCGAGTGGACCAAACATTTGGGGTCCGATCCTGGGAGATACGATGGGCGGGCACCCATCCTCGATAAAGGCTCGTCCGAAGAGCCCCCTTGGGGTGCATCCCAGGGCTTCCCCCCCCCTTCTGAGCCGTCTCAGCTTCCGTCGAAAAGTCGGAGGGCTGATGGGAGACACATCGCCCGCGAGAGTCAACGGCGGCTCTCCTGCCCCGAGCCCTCCTGAGCTCCATATCCTGACCCTCCCTCTCCGGGCGGATCCGGCCGTGGCAACGCGAGGCCTCCGGGAGATCTCATCAAGAAGGACGAACAGCGCCACGGAGGGCTGCCGTTGCCTCGGCGGGCCCTCCTCCGATCTACCTTGCTGCCTTGCTCGCCCCCCAAACATCTGGCGGCTCGATGTTTTCGAGACGTGGGCCTCGAGACCTCCTTGACTACTTCCCTGGGGCTGGTTTTTCTTTCTCCTCCCGGGCTCTTTCTTGACGGCCCCGGGGCCCGGAGCCGGCCCGCAACGACAGAGCGTGCAGAAGAACGTGCCGCCCATGCTTTGCTCGAACCGCCGAGAGCCCGGGGCTATGGGGCCGCCGCCGCGTCGATGCGAACCTTCCGCGGCTCGGCCGGGTCCGCACGCGAAGCGCGCGGATGGCCTCGCGCACGGCGGCCGAGCGCCAGAAAGACGAGCGGCCGCGCATGCACTTGCCTGGCTACAGGCCAGGCCAGGTACGTCGCGCGCGCGCCAGTTGTCGCTCCCACCCCTCAATTTTCGGTCTCTGGTGGCCAGGCATCGAGCCCCTGGCCGTCAACAAAAACAGCTCGGGATGGACAGCTGGCACCACAGAGGAGCGTCGGGCCGCGAGGTCCGGGACACCGTGCCTCACGTCTCGGCCGGCATGGCTCCGCCAGTCTTGCGAGCTGCGGCTTTCTGGGCACGTGGACCCCGACGTGTGTGGACCCCCCGGCAGGCATGTGTGTGGGTTACAAGGGGGAGGGAGGGCGGAGCACGGGGAGGGCAGGAGGGACGAGAGAGAGAGAGAGTGACGAACAGGCTGGAACCCCCAGCAGGCGACAACGTACCATCACTCCGCACACCGGACCAGCTCCTCACAGCATGTGCGACTACCTCCAGCAAGCTCTGTGGGTGCATGCACTGTTTGGGGCACCTGTAGCGAAGTCGGAGCGAAGGCCAAATGCAGAGTTGCCCCGTGCAGTGAACGGCACGACAACGAGAACAAGTACTAGCTTGACGTAGTACTGTGATTGAAACCAATGAACATGTGTGTGAGATATTGACAACCCTCCCGCAAACCTCCTCAATATCGGCCACGGCCTGGACAGATCGGCAGCTCTGGGAATATTCTTAGGGTGGTCAGACGGGTTGTGCAGGAGG
>CAUYUJ010001069.1:125000-130459 GCA_963575745.1 Prorocentrum cordatum
CAGCATCAGCAGCAGCAGCAGCAGCCGCAAGAATACCTCTAGATGGTTCCATGAGTCCTCGTCCGCGTCGTCCTCATCCTAGTCCTCGTCCTCCTCGTCCTCGTCCTCATCCGCAGCCTCGTCCTCCTCGTCCTCCTCGTCCTCCTCCTCCTCCTCCTCTTCCCCTCGCCCCCACGAGGCACCCAGGGCTGGCCCGAAGAGGGCTTCCAAGGCCACACCCTTGTTCGCTTTGTTTCCCTAGATGGGTCTCTTCGTCCCTTTTCCCGTCAGCTCTGAAGGCCAGGCTTCTGAATGGGCTGGTGGGGATGTGCGAAGCGTGAAGAGTTGTACAACGTCGTATTGAAGTCGAAGCGAAGCCCTTTCCCTTTGATCCCTTCTTCGCTGGGAGGTGGAAGTCCTGGGGGGGGGGGGGGGTCGCCATCCAGATTCGATTTCCCCCGGGCGGCCCCGACATATCGAACAGCTCCAAAAAGAACCCAGAATGCCGACGATAGCCCCAAAAATTGCCCACAAGAGCCCCGTGTCTTTCTAAGATCGGCCCAAGACGGCCCAGATGGTCCCAAGACGATCCAAGAAGCCTCCTAGACGTCCCAGGAGCTCTCCAAGAACACCCCCACCAGAGCTCCAAGAGGCTCCTCCCCGCCTCCACCTCTCCCTCCTCCTACTCCTCCTACTCCTCCTACTCCTCCTCCTCCTCCTCATCATCATCATCTGTCCTCCTCCTCCTCCTCCTCCTCCTCCTCCTCCTCCTCCTCCTCCTCCTCCTCCTCCTCCCCCTGCACCCTCCCCCCTCCCTCCCTTTCATCTTCATCGTCTTCAGGGTCGGCGGCACCGGCCGTAAGGCCTTCGCAATCTGGGGAGATCTCCCGGCCCCCGCCATGATAGATCCACCCCACCTAGTCACCCCCCCCTCCTGGCCGCCCCCGACCTTCTATTTCTTCTTGAAGGCCAGCGGGCCAGACATCCGCGGCGCTGTTAGCAACACGCAGGCCCCGTTTCCCCCCGTGAGATGCGAGCGGGAGACTGGCCGAGGACCGCCGTCGTCCAGTCGATGCTCTCTCTTGTGTTGTGTTTTGTTTTTGTTTGTTTTTTTTGTTGCTTCTCTCTCTCTCTCTTTCTCTCTCTCTCTCTCTTTCTCTCGTCTCTCTTTCTCTCTCTCTCTCTCTCTCTCTCCCTTCTCCCTCTCCCAGGACTCGACCAACACAGTGTTTATCGTTCTCGTGTTGTGTTCGCCTTCCCTCGTTGTGTTTTCCATCCGCCTTTGCTGCAAAACGACATCGAAGCGGAAACGGCGCACGAAATCGCCCAAACAGCGTTTAGGTCGACCCCTGCCCTCTCCCGCCCATGATCTTCCAACTGTATCTCTTCTTCGTATCCCTCCTTAATGCAGCGTTGGGGCCTTTCTGTCTCGAGCGATTCAAGAGACCTGGTACACCCACGCGATGCTCGCAGTGTGCCAGGTGGCCGCCGTGCCTTCAGGACTACGTTCGCATACGGTGACTCTCTCACAATATAGTGTAACATGGCTTCGGTGACGGGTCATCAGAACTTGAATGCCGTCGTGTCCGACGGGGTGCTTCTTCGCATTCCATATTCCAGTTCGGCACAAAATGTGTCGCAATACTCCTCTTTCTCCGCTGCGGCGGTGAGGTGGTGATGTTTGGCTTCCGTGACGTCCTTGAGCAGGGAGGCCGTCGAGTGATGATAGGCCAGTTCGAGGGAACTCGTGTGCAATGCATTGCCCAGCTCCACCAGATGTCGACGTTCTACTGCGACAACCTCCAGGGGGGGTGGCTCGATCGCCTGCACCAATCATTGGAACGCGCCATCCTGGTGGAGATAGTGCCAGAAACCCAGATGCAGGATCGACGGTACCAGGGGACATCGTCGGAGAACCAAGACGTGGCCGTCCAGGACAACCAACCCAGCTATGAGGGCAACCTTGACCACTTGGGCGAGAATCGGCTGTCGACATCATCGAATGGTCACTGGTCGATGGACTCGTAGGCTCCGATGAGGCTCATGAGCGCACCGTGGTCCGCTGGCCGCTCCCCATCCTTCACGTCAGGGCCACGTATACTGCCAGTTTTTCATAGCCTCCTCCTCCAAGAGGCCCGAGTTTCACAGGAGTCCGCTGCGAGCACGCTGCGGCAATGGATTTGGTCTCAGCAGATTCCATCGGCATGCCATTTCCCGCACGATCAGCCCCCCCTCTGTCCAGCTCGAGCATGCTGCAAGCCCTCCACGGGCAGATGTCAGACCTCTCCGTGGGGTATGTTTGCGAGACACGGTAGGTTTCGCCCTTCTGATGTTGGCAATGCTTCGACTTCGAAACGCGCCCAGGCACAGACAAGAGCGCCCTCCCGGGCACGACTGCCCCAGACCTCCACGCGGCCCGGTAGGACTGGGGCTATCTGCTGCTCCTCGCACGTGGCCGCGGCGCGCCACGTCTATCCACCTACCTGAAGAGTTGAAAGCGGACGGCCGAGGCGATCGCCTTGGCGTAGGCTATCTGCTGCTCCTCCTCCTGCTCGTCCTCCAGATGCTCGGCTGCTTCTTGGGCCTGCCGATGTCGGGGGTCCAGGCGGCTCTCTATGTCCTTGGCGGTCACGGAGACCTGCACATCGGCAGAGCAATGCTCAGAGACACTGCACTGCCAAAGCTGCGAAGCCGAGTTGCTGAACACTGCGAGCTGTCTTGCACCCGCGCATCGGCCCAGGACGCCGACCCCGATGCCGCGTCCTGCGCCGCAAGATTGGCTTATCGCTCTTTCTTCCAATCCGACTTCTACGTGCGGAACAATCATCCTACCATTCCGAACCGACGGCGACCCGCCGTTACAATCCCAAGTGTAAGCAGTGTGATGCGCTAGAGGTCGAAGCGAAAAGTCGCCGAGGGGGAGCAGGACAGCTCCATTCGATGCAGAAGGCACGACGTGACGACGTGCCCAGCGGCGCCGACCGCCGTCTTGGCGCAGGGGCCACCGCGCGATCACCAATGCCCCAGCCTGGACATCCACACTACCAGATGCCAGGTCAGAGTTGGTTCCCTTCGTGCCAGCCAGGAAGTAATGGCAGCATACCCTGCATCATTGTCAGAGTCAGCTCCGTCTGCAGTACCCTTACCAGCTCCAGTTGTGGGAGCACCACCATCTCACGGGACAGATCGGGCCCCCTAATCAATGGCTCTTCGAAAGTCACCAGTTGGGTCTACTACTTGCGTTCCTGCCCAAAAAAATCAAAGATATCCTAGTTTTCAGGCACTGGAGCCGTCTTGAAGTTGGTGCGCATCTCAACCTTGCAGCATCCATGGCTCGTTACTTTCAGAGGTCTTTCCACCGCCAGCGCATGGCGACGCAGCGCATCCAGCAGCATCTACGTTGTCGACGTCTCGAGTGCCCGACGTTCCCTCTTCATCTGCCATGGACCTTTCAGGCGATCGGGTGCCCCCAGCGGGTGAGCTCCGCCATCACAGCGATGGCCAAGTCCATGAAATTTGCCCCGGCTCAGGAGGTGCCCTTCCAACCGCCGAAGGCGGTCTTCGCCAAGGAACCGAGCTGGGAGGACCACGTGTCGGCCAGCCACTGCTGCGCTGACTACACATCTAAAACACTTCCTAATCCGCCAGGTGGAACACCGTCAACACCCCGGCAACTATCACGTCTCGGCGGTCCATGGCGACTACAGGCATGGCCGCGCCTGCAGCGAGCCCTGCGGGAGGCGCGTGTTGCCCTTGGTACATGGGCAGGTAAGGCACGCATCGCACCCCGCTTGCTCCGACGTGGCTTCCGTCATCTCAGCTTGTGGCTCAGCAAGCGCTTGGCCGTGCCTCCCGAGGCGACGCCTGAACTGCAGACGGCCGAGGAGGCAATGCAGCAGAGCCTCCTTGAGTCGGATGAAAGCGTCATCATTGTCGATGACAACGACTGTGAAAAGGGGGCATGTGACGGCTGCGACATGATGAGGCACTTGCACCAGCTGGCGATGTCGGACCCAAAGTGGACCCTGCGGCTGGATGTTTCACACCGTGGTGCGGCTGTGCGGATGTTGGGCCGTGCAGTCGCTGCACTACCCACCCGGCTGTGCACCCCAAGGTTCCTGCCGCCGCTGTCGGCAGACACCAGGCCTCCGGGCGTCCTCCCAACGGTCAAAGGAACATGTTTGCCCTGCAGGGCGAGACAACATGCCCTGAGCCGTTCCAGAGCTGCCTCCGCAGGGTAGAATGAACTGCTTGGAAGCTCCCGTGTCCTATGGCTTCCGAGTTGTTCGACGAGCTGAACGAGATCGACTTTCCACGAGTGGTTTGAGCTGTGAGTTTTTGAAGTCAGTAAGGCAGCAGATGAAATGCGCCGTCTCCGTCGATCTCTCCCTCCAGACCTTGCTTCCCGGTGCATGCGTTGCTCCCAGCCCGCCACCGAGCTGAGCATTTAGTTGCAGATGCGGACCAGGCCTTTGAGCAGTGAAACGCATCAGCAGTACCAGAAGCTTGGACAGGAGTTGCGAAGGAGTTAGTAGCTTGACGAGGGGTAGATGCCACCCTGGTTAAAGAATCCCGTGCCCCCCAAACGAGGCTCTGGACGGGTTCGACTCCCCCCTGGCAGGCTCAGTCTCGGTCGGTGTCCGACACTCGCAGAGCGTTGGTGGCGTTCTTGTGGATCTCCTTGGTGTCCTCAGGTAGGATGTACAGTGGTGTCACGGCCGCAAGAAACCCTCGCAAGAAATCCAATCCTGGAAACCCGCGCGGGAGGTGCACCTGAGGGGAAGTCCAGAGCACCCTGAACGTAGCAGCTTCAACGGCTGCGCGAAGTCACCGCGCAGCACGCGGAGCGGAACAACCCAGGGTACCCTGACGAAACGCATATGGTTTCTTGATGCGCGCCCCCACTGTAAGAGATGCGGGGCCTCCCAATCGGAGGCGTGCTGTCAGGGGTAGCTCACTCGGTGCCAGTGTGCTGGCTTGAATGCCAGGCTCAACACGATGAGGCCACGGTGTAGTGTCCTTTGCTTGGTGGGTCCTCATTGGGCTCTTCTTACGTAACACACCGCAGTTGCGGATAAGAGTGAGGGGGCTGCGAGGACGTCCTCAGTCTGCGAGGCTCTGGAGAAGCCCGCCGCAGGCGCCTAACTTTCACAAAGTATGCGTTGAGCCCGCCGCAGGCGCCGATTTTTCCCTGCGTAGGCTCTGCCTAGAAGGGTTCTTACTCGCTTAGCTGAAAGGGGCCGGGCAGTGCAAAACGCCCCGGGCGGTTCCCCCGGTCCCCTGGGAGCGGTTCCCCCAGTTGCGCTCCCTGGGTGCCCAGCAAAAGCAAAAGCAAAGGCAAAAGTGAAGGCAAAAGCGAAGGCAAAGCAAAAGCATAGCATAGCATAGCATAGCGCAGCATAGCATAGCGCAGCATAGCATAGCATAGCATACCATAGCCTAGCCTAGCCTAGCCCAGCATAGCATTGCGCAGCATAGCA
>CAUYUJ010001069.1:130559-143059 GCA_963575745.1 Prorocentrum cordatum
CAACAACAACAACAACAATCATTTTAAGACCGTTCGCCCTTATATGCTCGAGTGTCCAATAACGCGTATTTCCCAAACCCTCGATACCCGCCCTCTTCGTCTTCGATCGAACCCTTTTGGGGGGTATACCTTTCTTCCCTGCAGGCCGGGCCCCGGCAAGCGGCGGGGCGGCCGCGGACCGTCGGCCTGGACAGCGGCAGCGCTGATCGGCGGGGCGGCCGCGGACCGTCGACCCGACCCCAAGAGGGACGGACAGGGGACCGACCACGACGACGACGACGACGACGACGACGACGACGACGACGACGACGGCGACGACGGCAACGACGGCGACGGCGACGACGACGACAAGCGAAAGCGAGAGCGAGAGAGAACGACAGCAGAGCCACGAAGGACACGAAGTAGGCCACGAAGGGCGACAGCGGGGACACGAAGGGAATGCGTATGGGGCCACGAAGAGCGCGAACGAGCGTGGGCCACGAAGGGCAGATAATGCGGGGCCACTGAAGGCAACGATGGGGCCACTGAGGGTAGCACCTGGGCCACGTAGGACAATGAGGGGGCCACAAACGGCGACAGCGGGGCCACGAAGGGCATGCACATGGGGCCACAACGGGCGCGAACGAGCGGGGGCCACGAAGGGCATTACGTATGTTGGGCCGCGGAGGGTAAGGACGGGGCCACTGTGGGCAGCAACGGGGACACGAAGGGCAGCGTAAGGGGGCCACGAAGGGCGACAGCGGGGCACGAAGGGCAGATGCATATGGGGCCACCACGGGCTCGGGCGAACTGAGCGGGGCCACCCAGGGCATACATATATGGGCCACGAACAAAGCGAGGGGGCCACTGCAGGGTTTTGCAACCCCCGGAGGCCACGAAGGCCAGCGAGGGGGGCCACGAAGAGTCTGCAAACGCTGGCCACGAAGGCTGCAACTGGGCCACGAAACAAAGCGAGGGGGCCACGAAGGGCTGCAACGGGGCCACGAAACAAAGCGAGGGGGCCACGAAGGGCTGCAACGGGACCACGAAGGGCAACGAGGAGGCCACGAGGGGCTGCAACGGGGCCACGAAACAAAGCGAGGGGGCCACGAAGGGCTGCAACGGGGCCACGAAACAAAGCGAGAGGGCCACGAAGGGCTGCAACGGGGCCACGAAGGGCAGCGAGATCCCGATTCCTAGGTAATCTGTGAAGGAGTCTTAAGCGTGAGCGCGACTCCTGGGTGCCTGGGTGTCGGGAGTGCGGCGCTGGAGTAAATTGCAAGAAATTCCAACACAAGGGCGCTATTCTTCAGTAACTTGCAAGCAAGTCTCCAGCGAGAGCGCGACTCCAGAGCGCAGGAGGAGCGATTCTTGAATAAATCGTGAGGAAGTCCCAAGCGAGAGCGCGATTCTTGAATCAAATGCGAAGAAGTCTCGGGCGGGAGCGGGGGCCTTGGCTAAATTGTAAGGAAATCTCATGCGGGAGCCGTTGTTGTTGTAACCCGGGGGCCAGGGGGCCAGTTTGAGCAGGAAGACTTTCCTAGACAAAAAACAAAGTGCGGGCCCCGGGGGGGGCACTTGAATTGAAAAAACAATGTGCACTGGTGTGGGGGGATCAACAATGATCATTCTTCAAGAATGAGAGTTCAATCATTTTAAAACTGTTCACCCTTATCTGTTCCAGTGTCGAATAACGCGAATGTCCCAAACCCTCGATACCCGCCCTCTTCGTCTTCGATCGAACCCCTTTTGGGGGGTATACCTTTCTTCCCTGCAGGCCGGGCCCCGGCAAGCGGCGGGGCGGCCGCGGACCGTCGGCCTGGCCAGCGGCAGCGCTGATCGGCGGGGCGGCCGCGGACCGTCGACCCGACCCCAAGAGGGACGGACAGGGGACCGACCACGACGACGACGACGACGACGACGACGACGACGGCAACGACGGCGACGGCGACGACGACGACGAGCGAAAGCGAGAGCGAGAGAGAACGACAGCAGAGCCACGAAGGACACGAAGTAGGCCACGAAGGGCGACAGCGGGGACACGAAGGGAATGCGTATGGGGCCACGAAGAGCGCGAACGAGCGTGGGCCACGAAGGGCAGATAATGCGGGGCCACAGAGGGCAACGATGGGGCCACTGAGGGTAGCACCTGGGCCACGTAGGACAATGAGGGGGCCACAAACGGCGACAGCGGGGCCACGAAGGGCATGCACATGGGGCCACAACGGGCGCGAACGAGCGGGGGCCACGAAGGGCATACGTATGTTGGGCCGCGGAGGGTACGGACGGGGCCACTGAGGGCAGCAACGGGGACACGAAGGACAGCGAGGGGGCCACGAAGGGCGACAGCGGGGCCACGAAGGGCATGCATATGGGGCCACCACGGGCGCGAACGAGCGGGGGCCACGAAGGGCATACATATATGGGGCCACGAAACAAAGCGAGGGGGCCACTGAGGGTTGCAACGGAGCCACGAAGGGCAGCGAGGGGGCCACGAAGGGCTGCAACGGGGCCACGAAGGGCTGCAACGGGGCCACGAAGGGCAGCGAGGGGGCCACGAAGGGCTGCAACGGGGCCACGAAACAAAGCGAGGGGGCCACGAAGGGCTGCAACGGGGCCACGAAGGGCAACGAGGAGGCCACGAGGGGCTGCAACGGGGCCACGAAACAAAGCGAGGGGGCCACGAGGGGCTGCAACGGGGCCACGAAACAAAGCGAGGGGGCCACGAAGGGCTGCAACGGGGCCACGAAGAGCAGGGAGGGGGCCACGAGGGGCTGCAACGGGGCCACGAAACAAAGCGAAGGGGCCACGAGGGGCTGCAACGGGGCCACGAAGGGCAACGAGGAGGCCACGAGGGGCTGCAACGGGGCCACGAAACAAAGCGAGAGGGCCACGAGGGGCTGCAACGGGGCCACGAAACAAAGCGAGGGGGCCACGAAGGGCTGCAACGGGACCACGAAGGGCAGCGAGATCCCGATTCCTAGGTAATCTGTGAAGGAGTCTTAAGCGTGAGCGCGACTCCTGGGTGCCTGGGTGTCGGGAGCGCGGCGCTGGAGTAAATTGCAAGAAATTCCAACGCAAGGGCGCTATTCTTCAGTAACTTAACAAGCAAGTCTCCAGCGAGAGCGCGACTCCAGAGCGCAGGAGGAGCGATTCCAAAATAAAGCGCAAGGAAGTCCCAAGCGAGAGCGCGACTCTTGAATAACATGCGAGGAAGTCTCGGGCGGGAGCGGGGGTCCTGGCTAAATTGTGAGGAAGTCTCAGGCGGGAGCCGTTGTTGTTGTAACCCGGGGGCCAGGGGGCCAGTTTGATCAGGAAGACATTCCTTGACAAAATACCAGGTGCGGGCCCCGGGGGGGGGCACTTGAATTGAAAAAACAATGTGCACTGGTGTGGGGGGGATCAACAATAATTATTCTTTAAGAATGAGAGTTCAACAACAACAACAACAACAGCAACAGCAACAACAGTAACAACAACACCAACAAGAACAACAACACCAACACCACCACCAACAACAACAACAACAGCAGCAGCAACAACACCACCAACAACAACAACACCAAACACAACAACAACAACAACAACAACAACACCAGCAACAACAACATCAACAACGACAACAGCAACAGCAACACCAACAAACACAACAACAAAACCAACAACAACGACAACAACAACAACAACACCACCACCACGACCAACAACAACAACAACAACAACAATTACTAGCACGTGGGGACACTCCGTTCTCACCAGTGCCAGGGTTTTCATAGGAGGCGGGCAATACCCCCACTTTGTGGGGGGGCCGGTTCAAGCTCTACCAAATTTCCAAACGACTCTTCGCCACCACCCACACCCAGCTTCCCGCCCTATGACGTTCGGACACTTCACTTCGTGGCATGCGGACGACCGTGGCTACTATTCAGGGCCCCGCGGCCGACGACGACGGCGTGCGCGCGCGAAGAAAAAACGAATGTGTCCCGCATGGTATTATTTGACAGGGATGATGGCCCTGGCAGGTGCGCAACCGTTGTTGCAGAAGTTCGAAAAAGTTGCTCGCAAAAGCCCGTTTGACAGAAATGTTTAAAAAGTGTTGGGTTTCCTACGAATCCGCAAGAGCGCGCGGGATGAAATTTTGACAATTTTTTTTTGAAAAACCATTGGTTTTTGATGTTTTTATGTTAAAATCGCTACGAAAACTAAGGTTTTGGAAGGATTTCGTCTTGCGCGCGCGAATGTCCACTTTACCTTATTTTTTGCAAGGGATTCTTGAAGTTTGGTTATGTTAGAACAAGAAATGTCCACTTTAGCTTTTTTTTGCAAGGGAAAGCGGGCCGTAACAAAACAACCGGATCTGGATCACATCGTTTTGCCTGAGACTTCCTCACGAAAATGATGAAAATGTGGCTGCGGCCTAGGCGCGGCGGGGGGGCCGTGCACCAGGGGTCCCAACAATAATTGTTCTTTAGAAGTAATAATGTTCAACAACAACAACAACAGCAACAACAACAACAACAACAACAACGCAGCAAGCATAATCCTCACCACAGACCCCCGCTAGAGCCACGCACCCAGGGACAATGAATGACCGTTCGTCCCCCCTACTCTGATATATCCTCCTCTCAGGGGGAGGTGCGCCCCATCTAGACGTGATCAGGACCTTCTGAGTGCTGAACTGGCCCCACGCTCGCGAGGCGTCCAGCATTCAAACAATCTTGAATGCATGAGAAATGCCTTGCTCAGTGTTCTGCTCGGGGGAAGGCTCCTCTGGTCCAGGGCACAAGTTCAGGAGCCACGGGGATGGCTCTCAGAAAGGCACCAAGCTATGCTCGTGGCGGGACCGTGCCATCCGCCATCTCCCCTCCCTACCGTGGCCGACACCCCCAGAGGTTCTGCCGTCGTGATGTGCTGGAGGTTGACTGACCCACGGCACTGACGAGCGTGGGTCTTCCGAGGTGCGGCACCCTTCCCTTCCCCCACTCCATCCTTTTGCAGGCTCCGTCCATAACGTAATGCCTCGCTCCTTCCCTCCTTTCCCTCCTCTGGCTGTGCAGGTCCCAGAGGAGCGCTTGGCCTGACTTGCGTTCGCGTGCCCCGACCGCTCGGCTGGCTGTTCCCCAGATTGCCCGGTCAGGCCCAAGGCTCATCCCTAGCTTTTTGTTGATGTGTCCCCTCTATCCCTCCCACTTCCCTGCCTCCAAGATGACCCTCCCCTCCCTCTTCACCACCCACTCGGACGAGTGCAACCAGCTGATTGTACAGGACCGCGCGCGGAACGTTTTTGGCAAGAGGGTCGTCCTCTCTCTCTCTCTCTCTCTCTTTCCCTCTTCCTCTCCCGCCCATGGTCGTCCTATGGTTCCCTACCTAGGCTCTGCCTAGAAGGGTTCTTACTCTGTAGCTTAAAGGGGCCGGGCAGTGGAAATCGCCCCGGGCGGTTCCCCCGGTCCCCTGGGAGCCAAGGAAAAGCAACAGCAAAGGTAAAAGCACACGCGCGGTTCCCCCAGTTGCGCTCCTTGGGTGCCAAGCAAAAGCAAAAGCAAAGACGAAAGTGAAGGCAAAAGCGAAGGCAAAGCAAAAGCATAGCATAGCATAGCATAGCCTAGCCTAGCCCAGCATAGCATTGCGCAGCATAGCATAGCATAGCATAGCATAGCATAGCATAGCAGAGCAGAGCAGAGCAGAGCAGAGCAGAGCATAGCGCAGCACAGCATCCACTATTGCATAGCATAGCATTGCTGCTTTCCTAGAGGCTCCAACTCCTAGGTAGGGTCGCACTGGGATAATGTCCCTTATTTGTATCCCCTCATGCGTACAGTGCTGTGGCCTCTAGATCTCAAGCGATACGTTCGCATAGAGTCTCTCTCTCTCTCTCTCGAAGTGGCATGTCTGATGTTGGAGGCTTGCTTATTTCCTGGGGCACGCTGGCTGGCCAATCAGCGCAATACAACGACAACTGAACAGCTGATATTGCAGCAGCGTGGATGTCGAGGACGACTCGAGGTTCGAGGCTGCACTTCGCTTATTCACAAGACACTAACTGCACGCGAGGCAGGTCGGTGATTGACGCTTGGCGGTGGCACTCCTTCACGAATGCGCATGCACCTTGCCGAATCGGAAGCCGCGCACATTGACACCCCGCAAACCATGGTGCTGGGAGGGCCGCTGATACTGACACCTCACCAATCACGGTACTGGGACAGCCGCTGACATCGAAACCTGCATCTGGGCGGTGTCAAACCACACGTGGTGTTGTACCTACACTTTAGCGGCACAACGCAACACGCCTCTGTTTGCGCCTCCTCCTTGGCGGTGCAGATTGAGACACCCTGTTTTGCAGGTAGGCCTGTGCGATGCAAAAGCAGAAGCGCCACATTTGCAACTCACAGAGCACAAACGAGCATGTGCTCAAAATCTAGCGGGGAAGCACAAGTGCCTCACATGCCTGAGGCTCCTCGGGGTGGGAGGAATAGGAGCACGACAAACGGATAACACATCAGGAGGAGAAATATACATAGGATCGACGGGAACATGTCATGACGATGATGGCGAAAAGAGAGGTCAGGAGAATGGGGAAGAGGATAACGAGAAGATGACGGGTGACACAAAGGACGATGAATGAAGATCAGGAGGGGAGGGAGAGAGAAGACGAGATGAGGGAAGATGAGTCGGACGATGAATCAACACACGTGGTTAGGAACATGAGAGGGAAAAGGGAAGCGGGAAGACAAGGATGGTGGCGGAGGAGGAAAGCTCGTGATGACGATGATCGTAAGTACGACCACGGGCAGGGGACAAGGAGGACAAGGTGATTACGACGGCGGCGGCGGCAACGCCGCCCTCAGAAGTATCGGCCCCTTCCGCGGGAACGACTTGTCGCAACAGAAGTTGCGGTCATTAGTTGTTGCAACCAGTTTGGAATCGCCCAGGGGCCCGAGCACTGCCCCCGAATTCCAAAATCGGGAATAAAATTTGATCGATCGAGGATCCGGATCGATGATCGATGGATATTCGACCTTCGATCTTTGATCGGTCCTCGCAGATCGACCGATCCTCGATCCTAGATCCTCGAAGGACCCAATTGATCGACCACGGTGAGCGACAGCTGGAACGACGAAGGCTCCAGGGGAGGTTTCGCCAGGCGAGGGCCGCCGGGGTGGGAATGGCCGTGCGGGTGGCGGCGACGGGCTGGCGGCGACGGGGCTGCGGGGGCCTGGTTCGCGTCGATGAGCGTCCTGAGGAAGGAGGCGGGCACTTCTTACCAACGAGCGAGGAACACAGTGGCAGAGATCAGAGAGAGGACACGACCGACGGCCGAACGGCGGACGACGGAGGACAACGAAAGGGGGGGCGGAGAAGGGGGGTGGAAAGAGGCAGGAACAGACACACACACACACACACACACACACACACACACACGCACACGCACACGCACACGCACACGCACACGCACACGCACACACCAATGTCGAGGCAAATGTCACAGTTCGAAGCGGAAGGGCGGAATCCATGTCGCCGCACCGCTCCGCCGTGCAACTTCCCGTGAGGGCTACGCTCGCAAAGCGCAGGCACACTGTCCTGGACAAGGCACGCTGCCGGCCTAGATCGGCGAAGAGCCCCCGAGGGAGAACCCGCTCGCTCCTCCGCGGACTGGGGCGCCCGGGCCCCGAGCGGCGATGGCAGGGCGATCGGGGGTCGATGTTCCCCCTCTAATGCCAGGTCGGGCATGTCCTCCTACAGGCGGGTTTTGGAAGAAATATTTAAAGCAGCCCCAGCAAACCAGTCTAGCTCAATCAAATAGCACGAGAAATCGTCACCAGACTATTTTTCACGTTCGTGACTATTCCTCTTGTAGGGGGACGTGCCGACTTAACCCTATTTGGCGGCGCGCGCAAGGGGGTGTGGGGGAGGCGGGAAGGCCTCTTGGAAGGAGGCTGCTTCTCAGGAGGCGCTGGTTCTACACCCTTCGATGTGGCCTGCGCCTCCTGAGAGGGAGGGGTGCACCTAAAAGAAACCCTCCCCCCATCCCCATATTACCCCCCGCCTGCACGTGGCCGATGAGTCCTCGGGCCACGCGGCTCTCCACTCTCCGGCGGCCGCCTGGGGCCTTCCCCGCACCCCGGGAGAGCTCTCGGCGAGGCGCAGCTGCTGGAACGCACCCTTGTGGGAGGGTGGCCTGGTGCGGTGGTGGCAGCTGTCGGGGCCACCGCCACCCAGACGGGGCGGTGGCCACACCGTGTGGTGAATCGGTGGGGATTCGGGGTCACCGCACGCTGGGGCCTCCGAGGTCCCAAGACCGTGTGGTGGCGGACCCTGCGGTGAGGGAGGTCTTTGCGGATTTCGAAGTCACTGCCGGGACTGTCACCACATGGTTGTGGTAGGACGAGGCCAGGACGAGGAGAAGATCGGGTGCGGATAAAATCGAGAATCTCTTGGATCCGGCGGCTCTGGAAGATGCCTCGGGCGCCGCGGTCTTCTGAGAGCGTTCCCCGGAACGCTCTGAGAGCGTTCTGGAAGACTCTGGAACGATTGATCCGCGTCCTATAGCCCCGTCCGGTTTGGGACCCCTAAACTGGGGGGCTGAGCCTTTCTTTCCCAAGGCATGGAAGGCGCAAGTACAACGGATGAAGCAAAACATGCCCAAACTAGTGCGAGGTCGTTAGGCGGTCGCCCTTTTTTGAGCCAGCTTCGGCCCAAAGACCGGGCGTGGACAAGGAGGGCACGGTCACGAGCTTCTGCTCGCAGCCGTTACTCTAATGGCGGCTTTCGGGGATCCACTGACCTGGGTCAATCCAAACACGGGCCAATCAAGACTTGCATGATCCTGCAAGATCCTGCAGGATCCTGCGGGATCCTGCGCCCACGCCCCGGTCAATGCGCCCCTGGCCCCGCAGGCTCCTGCAGGGTCCGGTGCTCTGACGGACCCCCGTCTGTGTGCGGACCGCAGCCCCTTCACCACCGAGGCTTTCCAATAGCTGCCACCACCGGCCGGCGGCGGGGGCACTCAGAGGCTCACCTCGGCGCCCGCTTCGGCGCCTGAGCCCGTGCGCGGAGCGCGGCCTCTGCGCCGCAGCTCCCCGTGGCCCCGTGCGACCCGCCGCCGAGGCTGCTGGATTTTTGGATTACGAGGCCGATGAAGGAGGAAGGAGGAAGGAGGAGGAGGAGGAGGAGGAGGAGGAGGAGGAGGAGGAGAAAGCGGAGGAGGAGGAGGAGAAGGAAAAGGAGGAGGAAGAGGAGGAGGAGAAACAAGATGCCGACCGCGGGGAATGAAAAGGTGGGAGGAGGAAGAGGGGAGGAAGAGGAGGAGAAGGAGGAGGAGGACGAGGAGGAGGAGGAGGAGGACGAGGAAGACGAGGACCGGGAGCAGCCCCAGGCCTGGCCGCCTTTTAGCAGGGGTACGCGACTGGTGAAGGGAGGGATGGAGGCCTTTGGGCCCAGAAGGCAAAACCAAACGCCCAGCATGGCGTGGGCAAGCACGTCCAAGCACGTCGTCATCATCATCATCATCATCATCATCATCATCATCATCATCATCATCAGCAGCAGCAGCAGCATCAGCAGCAGCATCAGCATCAATATCATTAGCATCATCAGCATCATCATCATCGTCATCATCATCACCATCACCATCGGCTTCGGGCCCAAAAGGCAAAACCAGACGCCCAGCATGGCGTGGGCAAGCACGCCATGGCACACATGCCATCACAACGGGCACACGTGTAAAAACGGGTAGCAGGCACAAGCTGTGACCGACCTCTGGCCCCCTATTCCTGGCTAGCCCCCAATAGCGCCGGCGCCGTGGAGAGCGGCGGAAGAAACAGCAATGGGACGGCGCAGACTTGAGTCCCTGCGCAGGGAATGAGCAACCATGTATTAGCACCGAGGGCAAATAGCAGCGTCGCGCCCCCAAAGATGCACCGCGGGTGGTTACTGTATCAAATGGGATAAACTTTTATCGACCTCAAGCTTTGCCATCCACTTTGAAGTCGCATACGGGGTTTGGACTCTTCGTGTCCCCGACCGGGAAACCAGTTTCGAGTTTCGGTGTCCTGCACTCCCCGCCCCCAATCCTCCTCATTAGCTGTTCGTATGTCTTGTGCCCAAGATGGATAAAAACGGATGGATGGCTATTTTTCGTTGGCTTCAGTAGGTCCTCTCCCGGGTGGGGAAGGAAGGCTGGCCTCCCCCCGAACCCAAAATCGTACCCACTTAGGGAAGGCCAGCCTCCCGGGAGAAAACCCCACGGAATACCACCCACTTCTCGGGAGGCCTCCTCCCAGACCCTGCATCGCAGAGTGTGGGGTCACCAGGTGGTCCCCATCGTGTGGCTTCGTTTGAGGCCTTTCCGAAGCCACGCAGTGGTCCTCGCTTGGCTGGCTGTCGCTGCGAACTCGCTTGAGCCGCAAAGTTTCTCTTTGTGCCTCTGCTGCTGGGCTCGCTCGAGCCGGAGCCTGCGGCTGCCTGACCCCCTCCCCCGCCGCGTCGCACGCTTCCGGCCTCACCTCTCGCGTCTGCTGCTGCGGGGGTCGTTCCGCTTGCACGTCGACTGCGCCGTGTGGCGCGGCGACCCCGAAAGCTCTCGAGAGGTTCGGCTGCACCGAAAAGCCCCAGCATCCCGAGGAGACCTGATCTCTCCTGGGCGGTGTCCCCCCAAACCTGGTAAGAAGATGTATAGCTGTTCCTCCACATGCGTTAAATTGTCGCCGCCACATTTTGATCATGCCAAATCCCCCTCATCGCACCCTCCCCGTAGAGTGCCCCCCCTCCTCCTCTTCTCCTCCCCTTTTTTCTCGTCGGCGTCGTTCTCGTCGTCGTTTTCCCCCTCATCCTACACTGCCGTCTCATCCACCCTTGCTGATCCTCCTCGTGGTTCAACTCATGTTGGTTATCCAAACTCTGCTCTCCCTCCTCATCCTGCTCCTTCTCCTTCCTTATCGTGTGCCCTCTACATCTGCTCTATATCATGCCTCTTTCGTACTGTCCTCCTCCTCCTCCTCCTCCTCCTCCTCCTCCTCCTCCTCCTCCCCATTTTCGCCACACACGAAGATGGCGAAGCACTAGGGGTTCAAGAAGAAGGCAGTGCTGAAGGAGAAGGTGGCCCATGGGGGGCCATCCTACTTCCCAGAGGAGCAGAATCAGGTCGCGCGCAAGGAAACGCTTATCAAGTACTACGCGAAGCAAAGGCACGGTTGGTTCACGCCGTCGGGCGAAGGGCCGCACGTGCTCGTGCACCTCAACGGCAGCGAGGGACTGGGAAAGACCCTGGCCGGCGAGCAGATACACCTCGAGCTGGTGCGCGACGAGGCCACCGGCAGAGCTACATTTGTACGAGTTCGGCCTGGCGGAGTCCTGGAAGGGGGCGGTGGTCCGCCGCGGGACCCCGCCTCGAAGCCCTCCACGGCCACCGAGAGCCTCCGTGCGGACGGAGCAGCTGGATCCAGCTGGAGGCGCTCGTCGCCGAGGCCGCAGCCGTAATCAGCGTGGCGGTGGCTCGCCATCGCTCGGACGTCCATTCCCGTGCATGTGTCGGTTCTGCGCGCTCATGTTTCGCAGGACGATCCAGGATGCTCCCCGAGGGTCCTCGCCGAGGAAAAAAAAAGAAGCACGCGTCCGAGCGATGCCACGGTGGCAAGTCTTGGGGCCTCTCCCTCCTCCGCCGCTCGCGGCGAGTCGAGCGTGGGCGGGGACCGGGCGAGCTTGCCGGCAAGGGGCACCCGAACCCCCCCTTGCATTTGAACAGGTCGGCGTCCGCCTTCCTGGGGTGCGGGAGGGCGGGAGGTGGGCCTCTGGACGTCGTGGGGCTGTAACCCTGCGGGGGGTGCGGCATCGCGCTGGTGGCGGGGGGTCAACGGCCACGTGAACTGACTGCAATCCCTGCTTCCCCTGCTCCTGTTCCTCCCCGTTCACGACTTTCTCCTTCCCCTCCGTATCCTCATCGTGTTCCTCCTCCCCCTCCACCCCTCCACACCCTCCGCGCACACAGGGGGAGAGGGGGAGGGAAGAGGTGGGAGGAGCAGGAGGAGGAGGAGGAGGAGGAGGAGGAGGAGGAGGAGGAGGATTAGGAGGAGGATGGGAACGAGGGGGGAGGAGGAGATCAACGTTTCGGTCGTCTGCCCAGAACTCGCTCAACATCGGCCCACAAGGGTCCATCCTGACTGGTCTTCCGAGCCGCGTCCAGCCGTAGCGACGGGCACCTCCATAAACGTCCCAGAGCCTGCAACAGGTGGACGCCGTCGCCGACGCCAGCTTCGCCGTAGTTTTCGCCGTCGTCGTCGTCGTCGTCGTCGTCGTCGTCGTCGTCGCCGCCGTCGCCGTCGCCGTCGCCGTCGCCGTCGCCGTCGCCGTCGCCGTCGCCGTCGCCGTCGTCGTCGTCGTCGTCGTCGTCGTCGTCGTCGTCGTCGTCGTCGTTGTACGCACCCGTGGGCAAATCTACCCTAGGACCCTTCCTGGGGTGAGTCCTGGGCGGAACTGTGGCGGCCGCCATGGGGGGAGGCCCGAAAAAGGATGGAAAACGCGCAAAA
>CAUYUJ010001069.1:145559-243610 GCA_963575745.1 Prorocentrum cordatum
CAATGGTCCCGTGCACTGGACCAGCAGCCCTCTCGCCTGCTGCTTGCCCGAAAGACAGCCGCATCTCCGACAGACGGCGAACGGCGGAGCGGAAACAAACTCATGTCCCCGCTCGTGGACGACACCCGTCCCACCACCCGTGCCCCCGCCTCCCTCCTCGGCGGCCGCGGCGACGGCGGCACGGCCGCGGGCTGCCTGGCCCCGCGCCCGCGGGGCTCTCGGCGCCGCAGGGGGCGCCGTCGGTGGCGGGGGCGCCGCCAGCTCCGCCGTCGGCGGGGTGGGGCTGCTCGCCCACGTTCGCATCGGACCGTCCCCCACCCTCCCAGCCTCCACGCACGTCGTCTCGCCCTCCCTGCCCTCTCCTTCCTCAAGGTCCTCCAGGGGGGCCCCCAGCAAACCTCCCGAGAGGGACACAGGGGTGGAGGGCAGGTGGGCAGAGGCGGTGGCAGCAGGTGTGCCCCCAGCAGCACTGAGGAGACGGGCAGCGATTCGATCCCGACGATCCTCGTCGGGAAGGCCAGTCTCGGGGCGCACTGAGGGGGTGGCCTCGTCGGCCGAAGCCCTCATGCCTCCGATTGGGGTCGAAGGCTCGGTGGCCACAGCACGAACGCGAGCGGATCGATCCAGCCTGAAAAACGCATGGGCCGATTGCGTGCCTTCGAGCCTGCTGCGAGACCTGAGCGGAGCCTCCGAGGGGGAAGGGCCGTCAACTTGCCGCCTCGGCGAGCGGCTGCCTCCCCCGCCAGGGTCAGGCTCAACTCTCTCTGACGGGGTCGACGCAGCGGCGGCGGCGGCAGCGGCGGCCAGGGCAAGGGCGACCGCAGGGGAGGGGCGAGGAGGGGCAGGGCTGACCCCCTCGGCCTGAAGGGCCGCCTGGGCACGGAGCCTGGCCAGGTGAGACGGCACGCATGGGTAGGATTCAAGGCAACGTCTGGTCTCTGTCGTGCGTGCAACACGGTTACAAGCCAGGCAACGGACCCCTCCTCCAGGGAGCTCTGCAAACTCGTGTGCAACAAACGCAAGCAGCCTGGGCGCCGTGACGGGCGGAGGGGGCCTCGGGTCGGCCCCCGTGGGATCCCAACCCCCCGATCTAGCCACACGAGCAGCCGCCCAGGCCACGAATTTAGCATTAAGGCAGGCCTCTTCCATACGAACCTGGATGTTACGAACGAGGCCTTTAGCTGGGCTGGCTAAGTCAAGGGCAACACTAGCAAACAGATCAGCCCCGCTATTTCCAAGCCAATCCTGGAGATCAAGATTAAGCTCAATAGCCTGGTCCAGGGATTTATGCGAGGGAATCCATTCAAACGAGGGCGGCCTCCTGTCTTGGCGGGCCACAGTGGCGCGTAGCGCTCTCCAGAGTGCAGCGTGACGGGCCGAAGCGGACGCGTCCCCAGGGCTCCACCGTTGCCCTTCCTCCACGAAACTTAAATGATCAGAAAGTGTGTGTGTGTGTGTGTGTGTGTGTGTGTGTGTGTGTGTGTGTGTGTGTGTGTGTGTGTGTGTGTGTGTGTGTGTGTGTGTGTGTGTGTGTG
Source organism: Prorocentrum cordatum (assembly GCA_963575745.1). Lineage (NCBI taxonomy): Eukaryota > Dinophyceae > Prorocentrales > Prorocentraceae > Prorocentrum > Prorocentrum cordatum. The sequence goes on from CAUYUJ010001069.1 coordinate 147,095, forward strand.
TGTGTGTGTGTGTGTGTGTGTGTGTGTGTGTGTGTGTGTGTGTGTGTGTGTGTGTGTGTGTGTGTGTGTGTGTGTGTGTGTGTGTGTGTGTGTGTGTGTGTGTGTGTGTGTGTGTGTGTGTGTGTGTGTGTGTGTGTGCGTGCCCCTAGGGGTGGCGGGAACGCATGCGGACGGCTCCATTGGTGCCTTGGGTGGAGCTCTCTTTGGGGCCACGGGACATGAGAGGGGTGTGCCGAGATGTGAGCGGGGATGCCTGCGGGCGGCACCATTTGGGCCTTGGGTGGAGCTCCCTACGGGGCCATGGAACGTGCCAGGTATGTGCCGAAATGGGGGGGTGGGAACGCATGCGGACGGCACCATTTGGGCCTTGGGTGGAGCTCCTTATGGGGCCACGAGACGTGTGAGGGGTGTGCCGAAATGGGGGAAAGGGACCCATGCAGGCAGCACCATTTGGGCCTTGGGTGGAGCTCCCTATGGGGCCATTTAAACGTGAGGAGTGCGCCGTTATGGGTGGCGGGGGCGCATGCGGGCGGCACCATTTGGGCCTTGGGTGGAGGCCCTATGGGGCCACGAAACGCGCGAGGGGTGTACCAACATGGGTGACGGGGACGCATGCGGGCAGCACCATGCGGGCCTTGGGTGGGGTTCCCCATGGGGCCACGAGACGCGTGAGGGGTGTGCCGAAATGGGTGGCGGGGACGCATGCGGGCGGCACCATTTGGGCCTTGGGCAGAGCCCCCCACGGGGCCACGAAACGTGCGAGGGTTGCGCCGACATGGTTGACTGTTGCGGAGGGCAGAGGCAGGGATGGGAGGAGAGAGGGGGGGGGAAGAGACGCAGGGGGAGGGGAGGAGGAGGAGAGCAGAGGAGAGAAGAGTGACACGCGGGGCGCTGTCTCTCCAAAGCAACGACCCAACACCACAGGACGGTTGGGAAAATCCGTCCGCTCCATGTTTTGGGGGAGCGTCGGATCTGTGGGTTGAAATCAACAGCGACAATGCACCGCACCATTTCTGGATTCCCTTCAAGCTCCGCTCCAGCGCGAGGGCCGAAACACGGTGCACCGCACCGCTCTCTGGCCGAGGATCGACGGCGGCTCGGGAGATGCTGGCGCGACACGGTGAGCAGAAGTCGTCCGCGGATCTTCGGATGGAGCGATGAATGTGATCATGATCTGCCCAATCGCGCGCGGCCTAACAGACGCCTAGCAAACCATCCCCCTCCGTGACGTCATCCGAGCCTTCCGAACTTCCCTCCGGCCGCATAGGTACCTCTTGAGGCGAGGCGAGGGGGACGCCACGGACGGGGATGGCGTCGGTTAGGCCGCCCCTGACCCTAGCGGGCTGGCGCGGCACGGTGAACACGAGTCGTCCGCAGATCCGCGGAGGGGGCTCTGCAGCACAACGCAACGACGTCTGCTCAACGTTGCGGCATCGACCATGACACCTTCTTACCCATCGCCCCCGGGCTGTCTTCGGCGGGCTTCGGCGGGCTTCTGACGGTCTTCGGCGGTCCCCAGCGGTCTCTGCCGGTTCAGAGCGGTCTTCGGCGCGAAAGCTGCGTGGCTGCGTTCCACAAAGGGTCCATGATCCAGCGCCTAACTCAACGCAAAAGCGTCGGGGAGACGTAAAAGGCACCGCTGCCGCTGCTCCCTCACACCTCTCCCGGGGCGCCTCCTGACCAGCGTCTCGAGGCGATTCCAGCGCTGGCGACGAGGGAATCAGGGTAGCGGAGGCCTCCAGACGCCAACCGCTTCTGCCTTCTCTGACTTCTCTCGCTCCGCCCTGACTTCTCTCGCTCCTCCTCCTCTGCCTTCTCTCGCTCCGCCCTGCCGCACCCGCCGCTCGCCTCCGGCGGAACAGCAGCAGCGACTATAGAGAGAGAGGACGTCCCCCCCGCTGGCCGGGGCGCCTGCCGCTCCCGCGGGTTCCTCGCCCTGGCGGGCGGCGGGGGAGGCCGAACGGGGAGGAAACAACGCAGGTGAACGTGTTCTTATTCGGCGCTTCGACATTGGGCGGAAGGGGGGGGGGTCTGGCTTCGAACCTCTGCTTAGTGCGATTGTTTGCGACAGTGAGTCTTCTGGGGGAGACTCCCACCATGCTTGAGACAGGCGTCAAAAACAGCCAAGATCTACTCCATGGGGGGGGATGAGGGGTGCGAGGCCCCGCGCCGATCGGCACAACACCGAATCAGAAAACGACGACCAGAGGATGCGGGGCCAGGCTTGTTTCTGCATCCGCTGCGTCAAGGAGACTGGGCCTGCCTCCCCCAAAAGCCAGGGGCGCAGTGGACGTGGGTTCAAAGCCTGGCCCCTGGAGGCCAAATTTTGATCCACATCCACTGCGCCTCGGCCTCGCGGCGCCCCCTCCCAGGAAGTCCAAAACGCGGGAATAATGTTGAGCAGGGACCGACCGTCCTGGCATTCCTATAGGCCTACCACGACATATTCTTAGAAGGAAAAATGTTCTAATAAAAAAAACTCAATATTCTAAAACAAGACAGTCGCAGCCAGAAATGTTCTAAGAGCGTATCGTGGAAGCCGTAAAGGTTCTTAGAACATTGTTTGATAGGCCTATAAGCACGCCAAGACGCTTCGCCACTGCTTGAGAATGTGTACCGAGCTACGAACACCGACCGCATCTACTGCCCTTTTTGAACCGGCTTCGCTGTCTGCGCCGCCACGGACGCTGTCCACTGAAGACAACAACAGTTCGCCAGCACGACAGCGGCCGCAGTTGATTTTGGACAGCATTTGCAAGTGGGCATCGTACCCATGTTTCTGTCAGAATGAGGGGACCGATCATTCATACATTGTCCCTGGGTGCGCGGCTGAAGTGAGCATCCGTGGAAACCACTGCTGAAAAATACTTATTGTTGACCCCCCACCCAGTGCACATTGTATTGCGAAGGCCTTACGGCCGGTGCCGCCGACCCTGGAGGACGTGCAGTACTTGCGGGGGGGGCGTCGTATCTGAGTGGCGCCCCCCCCCCGGGACCCCCCCCCGGGACCCCCCGCTACCCCCCCCCCCCCTCCCGGCGGGGGAGGGATCAAAGGGAAGGGGCTTCCCTTCGACTCAAATACGACGTTGCTGAAGTTCATTTGGGCTGGCGCGCTTGAGCAGGGGCCCCTGCTGGGAAAGAGGACGGGAGTGGCGACGGGCCCACGGAAAGGGAGGCGCAAGGAAGGGGGACGACAGAGACGACGACCAACGAACAACGGGGATGACGTCTCGAACGGAAAAGCCCCTCACACACGCCGACAAGGTCGGCGGATTTGTTCACCTGAGATGCCCCTCCTGGCGCTCGCAGGTCACCTGGTTCTTTAGCAAAGAAAGTCTTCATCCTCAAACTGCGTTGTTGGCCCCCGGCTTACAACAACAACGGTTCGCGCCTGAGACGTCTTCACAATGTAGCCAAGACCCCCGCTCCCGCCCGAGACTTCCTCGCATGTTTTTCAGGAGTCGCGCTCTCGCTTGGGACTTCCTTATAATGTATGGAAGAATCGCGGAATCGCTCTCTCGGCGCTCTGGAGTCGCGTTCTCGCTGGAGTCTTGCTTGCAATTTACTCAACAATAACGCCCTTGCGTTGGAATTTCGTGCAATTTACTCAAGCGCCGCGCTCCCGACACTCACGCACCCAGGAGTCGCGCTCACGCTTAGGACTCCCTCACAGATTACTTCAGGAGCGAATTCTCGCTGCCCTTCATGGCCCCGTTGCAGCCCTTCGTGGCCCCCTCGCTGCCATTCGTGGCCCCGTTGCAACCCTCCGTAGCCCCCTCGCTACTTTTCGTGGCCACGTTGCAGCCCTTCGTGGCCCCAATCCTCGCTACCCTTCGTGGCCCCGTTGCACCCCTTCGTGGCCCCAGTCCTCGCTGCCCTTCGTGGCCCCGTTGCAACCCTTCGTGGTCCCGTCGCTGCCCTTCGTGGCCCCGTTGCAGCCCTTCGCGGCCCCCTTCGCTGCCTGTCGTGGCCCCGTTGCGCCCCTTCGTGGCCCCCTCGCTGCCCTTCGTGGCCCTATATATGTATGCCTTTCATGGCCCCCGTTCGTTCGCGCCCGTCGTGGCCCCGTACGCATGCCCTTCGTGGCCCCCTCGCACTCCTTCGTGGCCCCGTCGCTGCCTTCCGTGGCCCCGCTGCTGCCCTTCGTGGCCTTGTCCTTGCCCTCGCGGCCCAGTGTACTCATGTCCTTCGTGGCCCCCGCTCGTTCGCGCCCGTCGTGGCCCCATGTGCATGCCCTTCGTGGCCCCTCCGCCGCCCTTCGTGGCCCTCTCGCTGTCCTACGTGGCCCAGTTGCTACCCTCAGTGGCCTCGTCGTTGCCTTCTGTGGCCCCGCATTATTTGCCCTTCGTGGCCCCCGCTCGTTCTCGCTCTTCGTGGCCCCATACGCATTCCCTTCGTGTCCTGCTGTCGCCCTTCGTGGCCTACTTCGTGCCCTTCGTGGCCCTGCTGTCGTTCTCTCTCTCGCTCTCGCTTTGGCTCGTCGTCGTCGTCGCCGCCGTCGTCGTCGTCGTCGACGTCGTCGTCGTGGTCGATCCCCTGTCCGTCCCTCTTGGGGCCGGGTTGCCGCCGATCAGCGCTGCCGCTGGCCAGGCCGACGGTCCGCGGCCGCCCCGCCGCTTGCCGGGCCTGGCCTGCAGGGAAGAAAGGTACACCCCCCAAAAGGGAGACGATACAAGACGAAAAAGGCGGGTATCGGGGGTTTGGGAAAATGCGCGTTAACGGACACTCGAACAGACAAGAGCGACCAGTCATAAAATGATCGATGTTGAACTCTCACTTGTGAAGAATACTTGCTGTTATCCTCCCTCACCAGTGCATGCTGTCTTTTCTCAATCGCAGTGTGCCCTCGACGCTCGCACCCTGTTTTTTTTTGCCAGGGAAAGTCTTGATGCTCAAACTGTGCCCCTTGCCCCCAGGTTACAACAACAACGGCTACCGCCTGAAACTTCCTCACGATTTAGCCAGGACTCCCGCTCCCGCCTGAAGACTTCCACGCATTTGTTTCAGGAATCGCGCTCTCGCTTAGGACTTCCTCACACTGTATTTAGGAATCGTTCTCTCGGCGCTCTGGAATCGCGCTCTCGCTGGAGACCTGCTTGAAGTTTACTCAACACTAGCGCCCTTGCGTTGGAATCTCCCGCAATTTACTCAAGAGCTACGCTCCCAACACTCAGGCACCCAGGAGTCGCGCTCACGCTTCGGACTCCCATCGCAGATTAATTAGGAAACGGGATCTCGCTGCCTTTCGTGGCCCCGTTGCAGCCCTTCGTGGCTCCCTCGCTGCCCTTCGTGGACCCATTACATCCCTTCGTGGCCCCCTCGCTGCCATTCGTGGCCCCGTTGCAACCCTCCGTGGCCCCCTCGCTGCGCTTCGTGGCCCCGTTGCACCCTTTCGCGGCCCCCTCGCTACCCTTTGTGGCCCCATTGCAGCCCTTCGTGGTCCCCTCGCTGCCCTTCGTGGCCCCGTTGCAGCCCTTCGCGGCCCCGCCGCTGCTCTTCGTGGCCGCGTTGCAGCCCTTCGTGGTCCCGTTGCACCCCTTCGTGGCCCCTTCGCTGCCCCTCGTGGCCCCATATATGTATGCCCTTCGTGGCCCCCGCTCGTTCGCGCCCGGCGTGGCCCCATAGGCATGCCCCTCGTGGCCCCGCTGTCGCTCTTTGTGGCCCCATCGCTGCCCTTCGTGGCCCCGTCTTTGCCCTCCGCGGCCCCATATACGCATGTCCTTCGTTGCCCCCGCTCGTTCGCGCCCGACGTGGTCCCATGTGCATGCCTTTCGTGGCCCCACTGTCGCCCTTCGTGGCCCCCTCGCTGTCCTACGTGGCCCAGTTGCTACCCTCAGTGGCACTGTCGTTGCCTTCGGTGGCCCAGCATCAAGTTATCTGCCCTTCGTGGCCCCCGCTCGTTCTCGCTCTTCTTGGCCCCATATGCATTCCCTTCGTGTCCCCGCAGTCGCCCTTCGTGGCCTACTTCGTGACCTTGGTGGCCCCGCTGTCATTCTCTCTCTCGCTCTCGCTTTCGCTCGTCGCCGTCGTCTTCGTCGTCGTCGTCGACGTCGTCGTCGTCGACGTCGTCGTCGTCGTTGTCGTCGCCGTCGTCGTCGGTCCCGTGTCCGTCCCTCTTGGGGTCGGGCTGCCGCCGATCAGCGCTGCCGCTGGCCAGGCCGACGGTCCGCGGCCGCCCCACCGCTCGCCGGGGCCCGGCCTGCAGGCCGCCCCCAGCAAAAACAACGCTCCCGCTCGAGGCTTCCTCCGTTTTTTACTCAAGGCGGTGCTCCTCCTCGCCGCCGAAAACCACCGCCCCGACAAAACCAGCGCTCCCGCCCGAGACGTCTTTCCGTTTTACGCTGGACTGGCGCCCTACTCCCTTTTGAATTGGCGCCGCTCCTAGCAAGAACAACGCTCCCGCTCGAGGCTTCCCCCCTTTTTCCTGAAGACGGTGCTGTTCCTCGCCGCCGACAACCCCCGTCCCGACAAAGCCACGGCTCCCGCTCGATGCTTCCTCCCTTCTTACTGAAGGCGGTGTTCCTCCTCGCCGCCGAAAACCGCCGCCCCGACAAAACCAGCGCTCCCGCCCGAGAATTCCTTCCGTTTTACGCTGGGCTGGCGCCCTACTCTCTTTTGAACTGGCGCCGCTCCTAGTAAGAACAACGCTCCCGCTCGAGACTTCCTCTTTTTTTTCTTCGGGACGGTGCTGTTCCTCGCCGCCGACAGCCCCCGTCCCGACAAAACCACGGTTCCCGCTCGATGCTTCCTCCTTTTGTTACTCAAGGCGGTGTTCCTCCTCGCCGCCGAAAGCCGCCGTCCCACCAAAACCAGCGCTCCCGCTCGAGACTTCGTTTTGTTTTACGCTGTACTGGCGCCCTACTCTCTTCAGCATTGGCGCCGCTCCCAACAACAACAGCAGCCCTGCTCGAGACTTCCTCCCTTTCTATTCAGGGCCAGGTCCTTGCCTCACCGCCGACAGCCCCCATCCCCACCAAGGCAATCCTGTCGTTCGATACTTCCTTGTGCTTTGGCGGTCTCGCATCGGCGCAGCAAGGCGCGGGCATGTGCTTTCGAGGCGGAATATGTTGAAACTCCTCGGAGGAGGTGTTTGCAAGACTTCATTGGGCGGGAATTCTGGGAATGGGAATAACGGACCCCGCTATAGAACAAGACTCCCCCATGATGTGGATGGTTATCATGATGGTCGCATGCTTCGTGTGGAAACATAGCGCATGAGGTTAAAATGATTGTTGTTGTTAGTGTTGTTTGTGGTCGTCGTCCCCCCCGCGACCCACCCCGCGACCCACCCCGCGACCCACCCCGCGACCCACCCCGCGATCCACCCGCGACCCACCCCGCGACCCACCCCGCGACCCACCCCGCGACCCACCCCGCGACCCACTGGCGACCCACTGGCGACCCACCAGCGACCCACCCCGCGACCCACCCCGCGACCCACCCGCGACCCACCCGCGCGACCCACCCGCGACCCACCCGCGACCCACCCGCGCGACCCACCCGCGACCCACCTGCGAGCCACCCTGCGACCCACCCTGCGACCCACCCGCGACCCACCTGCGACCCACCCCGCGACCCACCCCGCGACCCACCCCGCGACCCACCCCGCGCCCCGACCCACCCGCGACCCACCCCGCGACCCACCCCGCGCGACCCACCAGCGACCCACCCCGCGACCCACCCACCCGCGCGACCCACCCGCGACCCCCGCGACCTGCGACCCACCCTGACCCACCCCGCGACCCACCCGCGCGACCCACCCGCGACCCACCCGCGATCCACCCGCGACCGATCCTCATTGGCTTCAAGAAAGAATCGGCGCCTGCGGCGGACTTCATCAGAGTCTCGCAGACTGCCGACGTCCCCGCCGCCCCCTCACTCACATCCGCATCTGCGGGGTGCTACGTACTGCAGGTTCGTTTCGTGTCGACCCCGGCGTTGGCTCCCGACACCGCGCTGGATCGTTCAACCTTGAACGATCGGCCGTCTCCGCAACGTCCGATCGTTCAACATCGACCGATTCTGGGCCGCCGTCGGCGTTCAACGTTGAACGTCGGCGGCGGGGTCGCCGCCGGTCGACACGACGCGACCCTACCGTACCCATTTCGGGCGTCCAAGGACAACCTGCGGTCGGGAACTGTTGCTATACCGTGCCGCGGCAGCCGCACCGGCGACACGCTATGGGCCTGCGGGCGGATGGCGTGACGCTTCGCTCCGCGGGGCGAGAGGCTCGGGAAGGCTCGGGACGCTGACGCCTGGGGACGGTGACGCCTGCGGACGCGTGTCGTGCCGAAGCGTGGTGGACCAGAACTGGCGGAGCGACACGCTGAGACAAATTTCCCGACCGTACTTCCTCCTCCTCCTCCTCCTCCTCCTCCTCCTCCTTCTCCTCTCCCTCCCTCCTCCTCCTCCTCATCCTCCTCCCTGCCTCCCATCCCTTCCCATTGCGCTGGTTAGTTCTCTATCCGCCGACGCGTGTCATAGCGGACCTGGAACTCCCAATAGGGAGCCTGTCGTGCTGTGCGCAATCCGAGAACGGGAGCTGCGAACATTGGAGCTGGATGTGGCGGATGAGCAGGAGGAAAAGGATGACTATGAGGCGATGAGGAAGGAGGGGGACGAGGACTAACTGCAGGAGCAGGAGCCGAACTGAAAGGAGCGTGGGGAGCAGGAGGACCAGGCGAAGGCGGAGGAGGGACACGGCGAAATAGATGGGGAAGGATTCGGATCCAGAGAAGTAGCCCGCGCTGTGGCGAGAGCGCCATTCTGAACGACGGGAGCAAAGCACCGATCATGACACGAGTCCCACGCTGCAGCGGGAGACCCAAGGAAGGACCGAAAACGTTCGAACTGGAAAAGAACATCAGAACAACAAACTCGGACCAATCCTGTGCTGAGACAGAAAATGCGCGGAGGAGGGCGCCACTCTCAGCACATCTTCGGGGGAGAGGGGAGAATAGTATTCATACTGCTTCCTTTGTGGGGAGAGGAGGAAGAGAGGAGGAGGAGGAGGAGGAGGAGGAGGAGGAGAGGAGGAGGAGGAGGAGAGGAGGAGGAGGAGGAGGAGAGGAGGAGGAGAGGAGGAGGAGGAGGAGGAGGAGGAGGAGAGGAGGAGGAGGAGGAAGAGGAGGGAGGAGGAAGAGGAGGAGGAGGAGGAGAAGGAAGAGGAGCAGAGGGAGAGAAGGAGCAAAAACGGGATGAAGAGGAGGAGGAGGATGATACTAACATGGCACGACATGCTCATGTAATCATGACTGCACATGCCACCTGACAACGTCATCGCTTTCTCATCAATCGCCACATCCACCGGATTCTGAGTCAGAAGTCGTTGCTTCCGCCGAGACATCGTTACGTGCCAGCGCGCTCTGCTAGGGCGGCACTGGCCAGGTCTGCACCCCCCTTGCTGGCACGCAGCCAGCTTGGGGGCAGGCTCCGAAGGCACAGGACCCACACCCTCGCTACCCACCCAACCACTCACACAATCTGACCCTTGCCACGTGCTTCGGAGCCAAACTTAGCTCCCGGGTCAATGCACATACATATATGTATATATATATATACACACACGTATACTCATCCTGTAGCTCTCGAGGTATATGTTTAGATATGTACATACACAACGTGTACAATCAAAAACTGTAGTAAGGACGCGCTGTAAGGACGCAAAACCCTTCGAAGGTCCTTGGACGCCACAGTTGAAGCTTTCTAGAGGCGCACTGCCGAACCAATCTAAGGACGCAAGTGTGCCCTTTGGAAGCTTACCCGTCCTTACTGTGGATTGTCACTGTATGTTACTACTCGGAGTTGTGGGGGAGTTGGGTAGGGAAAAGTGCTGCAGAACACGACTGAGACGATGCAATACGCTAACTTAGCATTGCAAGCGATACGATGCCGCGAACAACCAACTCCCTGAAGTATTCACTCCCCGAAAAGACGCCAGATGATCGTTGTTGATGAACGACACGACGGAACATTGCAGAACTCTGACATGGGGCTGCCGCTCGCAGCCCGTGATGATTGCGTAGGTGGTTCATGAGACCGGTTCGGTTGCGGAAGCAAGCATCGCGAATGATAAACTTCCCCTCTTCCTGATGTACTCAACATTTCCACAGAAGCTCCATGCCCTATGTCGTCTCAATGCCCTAGTCGCCAACGCTTGCATGGGCGACACATTCAAGTGGAGGGATAAGGATAACCTTACTAAACCGACTCGATCTGTAAGCACAAGCATCCACCGCTGTAAAAAAAAGAAGATAATTGTTTCATCCAACAAGAGTCCGAAGTCCCAAAAAGTCTCCTCAAGCATTTTCTCGTCCTCGTCCTCGTGCTCCTTGTTTTCGGCCGCGAACGCCCCCCTGGCCGGAAGTGGAAGTCGACGGAAAAGAACTATTTTGGACCCGGCCCTAGCGCGAAGGAAAAACCTCCGAGACGGTGCACAGGACCCCAGACCGAGAAACAGAGAGAACCCCCCCCCCAGGGAAGTGGAAGAAGCAGGGCTACTGGTCCGAGCGCGACCCCAGACAGCGCCACCGACCCCGACGCCCACCCCAAGAGCACAGCTCAACAGCCGCTGTCTTGGGTAATCAGTGACTGCGCTCCTGCCAACCCCCCCTGGACACATCGCCTTCGACCATAAGCTTGAGCACCTCTGACATGCTGAGACTCGTGGAGGCCTCTGCTCGCTGCGTCAGTTCAACAACTCCCTGGTCCAATGCCCCAGCCATGGCGACCAGATCTCCTCGAAGCTGAAACAGCCAGGGACACGCATGCGGACTCAGACCCCCGGAAGACATTAAAAACCAATCCCGCTCAATGGAAACTTCCCCGAATAGCGCACCGAGAGCCGTCTGGCCCAACCCCGGATTAGCCGAAGACGACGAATAAGAACCTCAATCTGCAGGTTACCTCCGCCACCGTGGCCTGAGGCACGAGTTGGAGTGTCCTCAGATCCTTGGCCTACTCCCTCAAGCCTCAATCTCCAACCCTGAGGATTCTTTAAAGGACCCGGACCCCGAATTCCTAAATCTCCCGGGTCTTGTCCTGGGTACTGTCGCGGGACTTTTCAAGCCCAAGAGGGCCCCAAGACGGGCCGACAGCGACTGAAGAGGCCCCCAAGACGAACCAAAAGAGGCCCCGAATCACCGAACGATCGGCCCAAGACGCCCAAGATGGCCTGAAGACGGCTGATGAGGCGCTCAAGACGTCCCAAGAGAGGCCCAAGAAGCCTCCTAAGAGTGCCCCAAGAGGCACACATCGCCCAATTCCCTTAGACACGTACACACATGCTTAGCATATGCAGCTTTTCGGCCTCACGGCGGTCAAGACGGCCCAAGAGGCCCCAAGATCGCACCGAGGCTACCCAACAGGCCCACAAGAGGGCCCCAAGATATACCACGAGGACCCCGCCCAAGAAGCGCGCCACATGGCCCAAAAGAGATCTCACTATCGATCTCACCATCGATCGCCCTGTCGATCTTACTATCGATCTGACTATCGACCTTGCGATCGATCCCACTACCGAACTCACTATTGATCTCACTATCGGTCTCACTATCGATCTCCCTACAGATTTCACAATCGATCTCACCACGGGGCACCAGCGGGTTGCAGCACCCCGATGCTGGAAGGCACCCCGAACAGACGGGAGCGTCCTAGAACCTCACCCGCACACTCCATCCGAGACAACCGCGGCGTCTACGGCAGGTTCGTGTCGTGCCGACCCCAGCGTTGGTTTTTGACACCGCAGGGATCGTTCAACCTTGAACGATCGGCCGCTGCCGCAACGTCCGATCGTTCAACATCGATCGATTCTGGGTCGCCGGCGGCGTTCAACCTTGAACGCCCGCGCTGGGGTCGCCGCTGGACGACACGACGCAAACCTACCGTACGTCGCCAGACGGCGGCGGGAACCTCACTCGACGAAGCCGCGCGGCGACAACGACGACGATGACGACACCGTCCCGCGGCGGCGGCGGCGGGCGACGTGCCGCCTCGCGCTCCGCGGCGGCCCGGTGCGCGAAAGCGAAGAGCCCGGAGGGGCTCCCTCGGCCGTAGGCGCACAGGAGGTGCAGCTGCAACACCTGGCGTCCGTCCTGCCGGGCGCTGGGCGCGCGCGCGCGCCGCGCGCCGCCGGCGGCGCCTTCGTCCGTCGTCCTTGGTCGTCGTCGCCCCCCTCGTCGTCGCGCCGCCGCCGTCGTGCCTGTCGTGCGCCGGCGTCCGTCGTCGGTCGTTGTCCGCATCGCCGCAGCCGCCGTCGCCGTCCGCCGTCGTCGTCCGCCGTCGCGCGGGAGCAGGAGCCACCTCGAATCGGCTCCTCCGACACATCCGTCCCCCTCTCGACCCAGCCCCATCCGTCTCTTCCTCTTCCTTTTGCTGTTCCTTCCCCTCCTCCTCCTCCGCCTCCTCCTCGTCCTCCTCGTCCTCCTAGTCCTCCTCCTCCTCCTTCCCCTCCTCCTCCCCCTCCTCCCCCCTCCTGCTCCTGCTCCTGCCTCCTCCTCCTCCTCCTCCTCCTCCTCCTCCTCCTCCCCCTCCTTCTCCTCCTCCCCCTCCTCCTTCTCTCCGCGGGGGGAGGAATGGAAGGGGGGTGGGAAGGAGAGGTGAAGGTGAGGAGGGAGACTAACTGGGGGATGCGATGTGAGGGAGGGAGCGAGCTCGACCGCCCAATGCGCTCCCGACGGGGCTTGATTCCGACGGTGTGGTGGGAGCGTGGCCGGCCAGACAGGCCGCCCAACGGGCACTGACCCAGGTCAGTTTGGCCGCCGAGCATATTCAGATGCCAGAGCGGACACAGAAGGCAACCCCAGATTAGGAGGCAGGATCAGTCAACATCGGATCGATACGTTGGCGGAGGTCCAGGAGAAGGCCAGGAGAGGAGAGCTCCAGAGCCAAGAGTCGGCCCACTCGAAAGGCCAACGTCGTGGGCGGGAAGCACATCCTCGTCCACGGCTTCCCGACCTGGACTTCCGAGACCACGTTGATTCGGGGGGCAGCCGTTAGGAGGTCTGTGGATCTTCCGCTCTATGTGGGCCAGCGTGCGTATGTACGTAGGTGTTCTGTGGTCAGAGAGCGTGAGTGGCCTGTATGACCGCCCCATGGTTTTTCGCTTGCAGAAGAAAAAACGTGACCAGTGCGGACGCCATCGGAGGTTGGGGGGTGAGATCGCAGTGTAACGGAGTCCCCCCACCGGGAAATCGAGATTCGAGTTCGTGCTCGTGCCGTGCGTGCGGGCGAGGCGAAGCTGCGTGGGCCAGCGAGAGGAATTCACTCTGCTGTCGCTAGGGGTCCGCCAACACAATTGTTTCCCCCCCCCGGCCTTGTCAAGCGGTAGCCCACGTTGTCCCGTCGGTTGCCCGTCGGTTGCCCGCCGGTAGCCCACGTTGTCCCGTCGGTTGCCCGTCGGTGCACCCATCGTCGACTGGGACGTCGTGGGCTGAGTGCCGCGTCGCGCAGCGGCAAACCGAACGACACAAGTCGCCCAAGCGAAGGAACAAAAACAAATCCGCCACGTCATCCACACCATCATCGCCCATCAGCACCACGTTCATCACAGTTGTCGTCATGAGCCACCCCCCTCCCCCCACCCCCCCACAACTTCCTTATCACCCGCAGGGTGGTCGTATAGGTAGTTATCGTTGCCCATGTGCCACCTGCTCGCCCTGGAGACGGTTCCACAGTGGTGCGAGGAAGGGAGGGTAACAAAGGAACCTTGCGCGGATGCCCCAGGCGGAACGTATCAGTGGGATCGCGCATCCACTGGTTACAAGCAGCGGTGACCCTAGGCAGGAATGACTATTGGTGCGTGGCTGAGCCGCGATCGCTGCATGCGATTCGACAGCGGCGACCACGTGCTTGGATAAGCCCCCCAGGCCCCCCCCGAAGGAACGCCGCGCCACAGGGATAACTCTGGTGAAGAGTCGCATCGCATTCGGGTCATAATATCAGGTAGGCAACCTTCCAGAGAACGACGAGAGCGTCCGAAAACCTGAAGCTTCCATGTGATCGCGCCTCGGTGTCCAGGCCGCCAGGGCATCGGTGCGAGGTGTCATGGCCCGGTCTTGATGTCCACCAACGTTAGGGATCGTTTTTCATTCGTCGGCGATAACTGTTGATGTCCCTCCCCACCTCTCCAATGGTGAGGTGGGGAGGGAAGCACTGGCCGATCACATGGCCCTTTCGATTTAGGCAACCTCTCGTATGCCCGCGCGCACCAGTACTGCGTAACCCGTTTGGACCTGCGCAACTGATAAGGTCAAGTTATCCGAAAGGGGGGGGCGGGCTGTCTGGATAACCCGGGTATCGCCAGACCCTCAAAACAAACAGTCTCCTACGGAGGGTTCGTGCGGCGCTGGCGCGCACAAAGGTTTTTGACACCGCGCCGATCGTTCTACCTTGGATCGATCGCGGCCCCGATCGTTCGCGGTTGAACTCCGTCGGGTCCAGTGGCGTTACTGTGTCCCTCTGTGCTTCTGCGTCACAGGCTTCAACCTTGAACGCTTTCGCCAACGTCGCCGGCGCGCCAATGCCGCATGAACCTACCGTTAGGTCGGGCATGTCCCCCTACAGACGGATTTTCAACGAAAAATCAAGATAGTCAAAATATTCCAAAAATGACCAGAAACAGTCAAAACATCGTCCCCCGAATATATTTTTACTATCTTTGAATGTTCCCCCTGTAGAGGGGCAGGCCCGACTTAAACCTACCGTAGTCATCATCCCTCCCTCTTGCCCCCCCACTTTTGAGAGGAAGACGACGACACGGACGATGGCGACGGCCCCGCTGGCTCCGCACCGGGGGCGCGAGGCGTCCTGCTCGTCAGCGAGGAGGAAGGTCAGAGACCGCAGGTCCTTTCGTGAATTGCTTAATGGGGGGGCGATGCATGGGGGGGAACACCCACGCTTTTCGTGCCCCTTTCGAGCCCCTGTAGGGCACAACAAATGCACCTTTCTTCCCCCCAATTTTACCGCCCGCGTTACGCAACGCCCGAGTCCTTGGTCCTCAGCCTCAGCCGGAACTGATCCATGCCTCGGGGGCTGGGAGGGAGGAGAGGAGGATGGCTGAGTTCTTCGAAGACGAGCAAGTACTCCTGCCGCGATCCTTCCCTCGTCGCCTCGGCTGGAGCCGACTCGGAGATCTTGTCAGATCGCACCCCTGGAGAGGTCCGGGGAGTAGCCGTATGAGTTTACCTTTGTACCCCCAAATTCGGTAGCAGGAGGAGGGGGTAGGGGATTGCCGGGGTCCTCTATAAACTCTGCACGCGGAGGGAAGGATAGATGTGTGCTTTCACGGGGTATGTATGATCCCGGGTCGGGGGTTCATGGGCCTCCCCCAAGATGGGATGGGTCCCAGGGTTCCACAGTCCCCCCCACCTGATGGGATGGGGGGAGACGCCGACGCCGACGCCGTCGCCGACGCTGCTGCCGCCGCCGGCGACGACGACGACGGCGACGGCGACGGCGACAGCGCCGCCGCCGCCGCTGCCAACACCGACGCCGACGACGACGACGACGCCGACGCCGCCGACGCGGACGCCGACGCCGACACCGACACCGACGCGGACGCGAACGCTGGCGAGGACGCCGACGCCGACGCCGATTCCGCCGCCGCTGACGACGACCACGACGACGACGACGACGACGACGACAACGACGACGACGCCGACGACGACGACGACGACGACGACAACGACGACGGACGGCGGACGACGGACGACGGACGACGGACGACGGAGGACGGAGGACGGACGACGAACGACGGAGGACGGACGACGAAGGACGGAGGACGGAAGACGGAGGACGAAGGACGGAGGACGGAGGACGGAGGACGAAAGACGGAGGACGACGACGACGAACTACCTCACACGCACAGGGGGAGTGCGGGGGGTGCACCAGCACCCTCCACCACGCCACGCCCACAGGGCCACGACCACAGGGTGGGGGACGAGCCCATTCGCGAGGGCTTCGCGAGGCTCACGAGCGTACCGATCCAGCGGGGGTGGGGAGGGCTCGATCCCATATGCATTGGGGTGGTGGGAGTGGGTGGGAACTCTGGATCATGCATGAGGGGAGGAGGGGGGAAGCAATGCGAAGCGCAAGGGCAGGAGGAGGAAGAGAATAAAGAAGAGGTGCCCGTCCATCATGTCGGCACGGGCCCCGTTTCCATCTGTAATCGACGACCGCTGTCGCCAAATCAGGCGGCACTGGCTGCATGTTTCGGGGGAGTACTTTTCCCCGATCTGTGGATCTGACGCCTACGCGCCAGATCCACGCATCCCTACTCCATGTCAACACGTGCTGGAGAGAACCCTTCGACCAGGACGTTCGCGCAGCCTCTCCCCCCTGGGGTCGACCAGCACGACGACACTGACCAGCCAGTCAGACGAGGCCTCGACTTGGAGCACGTGCAAACCGCAGTCGAGGAGCTCGCCGCCGTGACTAAACTCTTGAGCTCAACCAAACGAAGGAGATATGTCCCACCGCACTCCGTCCCTGCCGAGGTGCTCGTCATGACCCTCCAACTTGAAGTACCACCACGACCCCGCCGCTCCCAGGAAGGACCCGGAGACACCAACGCACCACGCGCCGACGAACATGCAGCTCGTCGCAAGCACCGAGCAGGCAGACTTCGACTCGTGGCGAGTCTCGCCCACGCACGCCAACACGACAAGGCTCCCATCCAGGCGAACACGTCTCACAGCCTCCAGCTCGAAAGAGACAACCTGACCCACTCGGGCTCCGTCTTGCTCCACTGCTTCGACGTATCCTGAAGGTGCTTATACCAATACCTACACGAACGAGGTTTGCCTACACGTCCACCTGACTACGCCTACAGAGGCATCTCCCATAGACGACGATCATATGGCATGATCGTCTCACGGGTGGTGGCAGGCAAGTTGTGCAAAGCCAAAACCGTCTTCGCGGTTCGATCACATGGTGCCAAGACTACCGGGCCGCGACCAGCCACGACGACAACAACAACCTGATCAAGCAGAGGCGCACGGAATCCTAGACCATCATCGACACCAGCGACGGCACCCTCGTCCTTCGCAGCCGAGAAGGCGGTTTCATGAGGAGCTCGAGCAAGCTCGACGCCTGAATGCAGGTATGCAACATCAGCCTCGAGGACTGTAGGACCGACACCAAGGCCACTATCACGAATACGAGGCTCCGCTCGTGCGCGCCCGAATGTGACGAGAGCGGCCCGATCCGGGACGTTGGGCGGCAAGTCATCGTCGACACCATCCTCAATTTCCACATCGCCCATCTGAAAGGGCTCCCACAAGTCAACCATGGACCAGCGCGGCAACCTCCACGACGCCACCATCGACGATATCGACACGCTGGTCAAGACCCTCACGCGCGACCTGGACTCCCTCAAGAGATCTCTACGCCAAGGAGGCTGCGGTCTCAACGCGAAGCAGAACATCATCCACGGCACACCGTCTGAGAGACCGCGCGACTTCTACGACCTCACCACCATCAAATGCAGACGGCTCCCCGGCATGAAACATCTGGGCGGCATGTTCGACAGGCGCGATGACTTCACATGTGAGAGAACGGCCAGACTACTAGCAGCCAACCAAGGGTGGTCGCGGTATCACAGTTTTTGGTTCGGCAGAGTCCCACGCCGACTGAAGAGGCTGGACATCCAGGCGGTCGTCCACGAGGCCGCCATCAGCGCAGTAGAGGCGCACCATCCCCGCACGACGGACTGCACGGATACCGACATCCGCCCTGGCACAAAGTCTCCGAGCAGAACGGCACACCCGGACGAGGCGAAGCACGTGATCTCGGCAGTGCTCGGCGAGCTGCACCGCGAGCACCTGCTGCGCTCACAGGGGCCCGGTCGTCGCCGCCCCGCACGCTGGACGACAACAGCTACCTCAACACCGACGCTCACCACCCGCCCGCTCCCCAGAGTGCCTCCGACCTCCACAGGATCGCCTTGTGATGGACGTATCGCATCCTCTGGAGATGACGATCTCGAACTGTGGCACGATTGACCTCTCACCCTCAGTTAGACCGGCGCAGCCTTTTGCACCGTCGACGTGAGCGTGATGAGGGCCGTGTACCCTCGGTGCGCGTTTGCGCCAACGGGGGCGCAGACAAAGCTCTCGCCCGAGACGGCCCCGAGTGAAGAGGCCGAACGCTTCGGAGAGTGCGGAGCTCAGCACGCGCCTTGCACGCGCATCCGAGGGGCACGGCACTCGGCGCGGAGCATAGCATGTGCTGCTTATTTTCTCAGCCCACGGTCACGAACGAGTGCCTCGTATGTGGCACGACTTTCCCGCCACGAGCCAGCGCACAACGCCAAATCACGGCAGAACGGAGATCATGCACGTGCGGCACTGAACAGACATGAACATCATATCCAATCACAGCACCAAAGGCACTCTATATGCGCGGAATGCGGTCAAAAGGAAGAAGAGAAGAGTAAGTACGAGTCCCTCCTTCAGAAGCTCCGAAGCATCTTACCCTCAGAGTCACTCTTAGCCCATCGACTCTCCCTCCCCGCTCCGCGAGCACCGATGATATACAACAGGCCACCGATGACCGCGGCTGAAGCTGCGGAGATGACCCCAGCTCGGGCGTCGTGGCGCCCGCCCCTACAGGAGTCCTCCCCAGCGTCTGGGCCTGGTGGCACAGAGCACGACCCGCACGTCGCTAAGCAGTCCACGGAGGAGAACGGCCCCACAGCGAGCCCCGACAACAGGCAGATGACGAGGAACAAACAGTTCGACCCCAAGACTGTGGTGCTCAAGGGGGTCAAACGCCGACGGAGAGTTCAATTCAACGAGAAGGGGCCCATGCTGCAGACCGACCTGAAAGACCCGCCGTTCATCCTGAGTCGGACAACGTCGGCGAACACCAAACAGGTCCGCGAGCTGAAGGGCTCGATCTGAACCACGCTGAAGCCCAAGGAGGACGACTCACTCGGGCAGGCAGTCGAGAAGGAGAACAAAGCCTACGCGAGAGCCGTCCGCCGCGAAGGACAAGGACATCAGCGAGGCCCCCCAGGCCCTGGCGCAGCGATCGCAACGGAGGCCCATCGGTACCTAGACGTGGGCTTAATGTGCAAGCAAGATCTGAAGGCCATGCTGCAGCAGCTTGACGAATCCGACCAATAGTACAAGATCCAGGATTGCTTCCCGATCTGCAAGCTCGAGAGGGTCGACAAAAGCGGCGACATCAGGCTGAGCTTCGCATGCAATAATCATACAGTACGCGAAGTTAGCTGGCCGCCCTCATCCAGAGCACGAGAACACCGCGTTCTTGAGCAGCACCTGCAAGCTGCCTGGAGGACGAGCCCGCGATGTGAATGTCGGCGCTCACGGACGAATAGAAACTACACAGAACATAGTTGTGAAGGACCTGTCCGTCGACTTTCACGACACCCTCCTACGCGGTAAACATCATCGCGAGGAAAACGAAACTGATAAGCGATAAGCGTGACGGCAGCCGACCCGTCATGAGAGACTGACGCCCGACATCCTTGTCAGCGGCGAGCCGATGAGAAAGCTGAAAGCCACTCACCCTCCCCCAATAAGAGCCTGCTCAAGAAAGGCCTGTGAGGCCCGCTAGTGCCCAGTCTTTCCAGACGGGGGACCCTGCTCGTGGCGGGCCTGAAGGGAAAGCGCCCCGTCAGTCGTTTCCCCCCCAACCCCTTCCTCATCTGACCTTCGTGTTGATGCGGCTGCTGGGCCCCCCCCTCCCCCCCCCCGCCCTCTGCTCGCACGAGGGAGAGCCGACCCCCACTCCTCACCGCTAGAGGAAGAGGCAAGGGCAAGGGAATTCAGGAGGAAGGGATCGAAATACTCCGCAGTGAGCTGGGTCCCGTGCTCGCTGTTCGCACCGAGCTCCTCGGTATCATGTGCTGCAGCGGTGCCGATCCAAGCAACGCCACTGAGCGAAGACCGTCCCAATCTAATGCATGACTTGTTATTAACCGTGTCTATTTATATTTGAGGAGTTTGGCCATCTGGTGTTGTGAATGAGTGGTATATATGTACATGCACACAGATAGATGTATATGCATTGTATATAGCTCTCCCTCTCTCTCTATATATATATATATACGTATACACATCCGCCACCGTGCCTCTGTCACGAAGTGAAGTGCCCCAAGGCTGGTGCAGCACTGAGAAGGCTGTGCTGCTGCTGCAACTGCAGCCACAACTGTAAGTCTTTGAGGGCCCGGCTCAGTCGTTTCCCGGGCCAGTCCGGGCCGGCCCAGGGTCTGCCAGAGTCGCTCGCGTCGTTCTACCCTGCCCAGGAGTGCTCCAAAACAAGCCCAGCTGTTTCCAAGAGGCTCCAACAATTGACAAAGAGGGCTCCAAGTCACGCCACGATCGCTCCAAGACGTTCAAGATGACCTCAAGATGGCCCAAGATGCCTCCAAGACGCCAGAAAAAGCCTCCAAGAGGCCACCAAAGAGGCCCTCAAGAGGCAGAAATCATTGATTTTCCCAAAAGGTGTTTGAAGGATGCGTTCTCGCCTGTTCGGCTTTCTGACGCTCCAAGACGGCCCAAGGGGCCCCTAAGACCACCCAAAATGGCCCAAGAGACCTCCAGGAGGACCACAAGACGTCCTCAGAACGCCCCAAGGCGGCCCAAAAGAGGGAACACGAACCGAACATCCGAGTCTTCCGCCCCATGAGGCCCCCAGGAGGCCCCAAGAGGCCCCCAAGAGGCCCCAAAGAGGCACCAAGAAGCCCCCAAGAGGCACCAAGAGGCTCCCAAGAGGCCCCCAAGAGGCTCGAAACGCTCCAAGATGCTCCAAACCGGCCCCCAAGAGGCATCAAAACTGCATCCAAGAGGCTCCTAAGAGGCCCCCCAAAGGCCTCCCTCCCACGAGATCCTAACGAACATCCAGTAGGCCTGATACCCACAACCCAGGCGCGGTGGCGAGATGGGCCGAAGGCCATTCGATACATGCATCTACACAACAAGCGGAGCAACTATTGAATCCCCCCGATGGTGCGTGTGCGGGCAAAAGGTGCGGTGGCAGCCTCGCGGCAAATCGCATAGGTGGGACGACAACAACTGTTTTCGCTGGTCCTGGGCCCCAAGATTTAGGTCGGGCAGGTCCTCCTACAGGCGGACTTTAAACAAGAAGTCAGACATAGTCAAATAATACAACAAACTAGCCAACACATAATGACAGAGAAAATCGTCCACCAGACTATTGTTGACTATTTAAAAATATTCCTCCTGTAGAGGGACAGGCCCGACTTGACCCAAGATAAACCTGGCCAGCGTCGGTGTCGGTGTACGTAGTTGCCCCTGCACGAGGAGGGCACGCACGCGCAGAGGGCTGGCGCTGGCGGACCTGACTCTGCCTTCTGCTTCTCCACCTGGCGGCGCAGGCCCGACGGTCAACGGCTTGTTTGCCCCGGAGGGTAGACATTGCAAGAGTCAATCCCAATGCGGCCACCGGTCCTTCCCCCGCTCCTCCACCCCCCTCTCTCCTCAAGGCTCAAACCCTGTGAAGGAACAGAGTACAGAGCAGCGTGACCCCGAGTGCTGCTCAAGCCAACGAACATTTGCTGCTTCGCGCGAGTGTTGCAACATTCCCATCCTCCTCCATCCTCCCTCCCCTCCCCCCTTGTTCTTCACATGATTTGTTATTACAGCTTTTGCCGATATGCTGGCTCCCCAGAAAAAGGCGAGAGGTCGAGCTAGGCACGGCATCGGGAAAGACAATGACATGTGCTATCGTGGTCTGTGCATCTGAACCCATGCCGACCTCTGGTGCCACAATTTTCGGCAATGCTCCACTTGCCGTCGCTCAGACGTCCATTACCCGTGCACTGTTCGGCTTCGTGCGTTTATTTTCTCGCAACGCGACCTTAAAAGCTCCTCGATGGTCCAAGCCTCGAAAACATGCACACTTCCGTCACCAGAAGAAGGGGTTCGCCACCTCTTCGAGGAGGACGACCCCTCAGGACCTCCAAAGCCCAGCAGAACCTCCCCAACACTCAACATCGTCGAACATATCCTCGACCCTTGATCCTCAGGAGGAGCTGGCGGACCCCCTTGACAATGCCTCCCTTTCACTCCTCCATCCTCCACGCGCCTCGTCCTCTTTGCTCCCTCCTCCAGGCTTCTCCTCCTCCTCCTCCTCATCATCATCATCATCATCACCAGCATCATCATCATCATCATCATCATCATCAGCATTATCATCATCATCATCATCATCACCAGCATCATCATCATCATCACCATCACCATCATCATCATCAACATCATCACCACCATTATCACAATCATCATCATCATCATCATCATCATCCTCATCCTCATCCTCATCATCATCATCATCATCATCATCATCATCACCATCACCATCACCATCACCATCACCATCACCATCACCATCATCATCACCACCATCATCACCACCATCATCACAATCATCATCATCATCATCATCATCCTCATCATCATCATCATCATCATCACCAGCATCATCATCATCACCATCACCATCATCATCATCAACATCATCACCACCATTATCACAATCATCATCATCATCATTATCATCATCCTCATCATAATCATCATCATCATCATCATCATCATCATCATCATCATCATCATAATCATCATCATCATCACCATCATCATCACCATCATCATCATCATCCATCTCTCCTTCTGAGATCCTGTCTGACGGCCCCGGGGAGAGGGGAGGGCCTCAAAGAGGCCCGAGAGCGGCGATCGGTTTCTTGGGACCCTTGTCTCTCCAGGACCCATCTGCTTCACGCTGAGTAGGAGTCGACATGCGGGAGGCGGGGAAAGTGCCCCCACCCCTTCCCTCGGCGCGCGCGGGAGCGCGCACCTGGAGCGCGCACCGGGAGCGATGACGAGTGCGCAGGGGGAGGAGGGGGAGGAGAAAGAGGAGGAGGAGGAGAAGGAGGAGGAGGAGGAGAAGGAGGAGAAGGAAGAAGAGGATCGAGGATCGAGGAGGATCGATGAAGAGGAGGAGGAGGAGGAGGAGGAGGAGGAGGAGGAGGAGGAGGAGGAGGTGGGGAAGGCCCCGTGGTTTGGCGTCCGCTCCATGGGAGCCTACGTGGCCCCTGGGGCTGTCCGATTTGGCCTGACTTAGACTGAATTTGGAACACGTGTGGGACCGGATTTGGACAGGATTCGCCCCTTCACAAGGGGGAGGAGGAGCAGGAAGAAGCCAAATGCCCTCACAAAGCGGTCCGAATGCAAGGAACGCATCCGTGGGCAGGAGCTGTACCCATGCCCACTGCGTCTTGGCATTTCGGGCTCCCTGCCCCAATCCTCGTCCCTGACGATGCCAAGACGAGGATAAAGTCCGGTGAGGATAAATCGGAAATCTCTGAGATCCAGCGGCTCTGGAGGATGTCTCGGGCGCCAAGGCCTTCTCAGAGCGTTCCGGAACGCTGTGAGAACGCTCTGGAAGGGGTTTATCCTGGTCCTGGACCCGTCCTCGTCCTCCTCTTCCTCCCCCCCGGCCGCACCACAGTCGAGTCCCTGTGTGCACACTGTGGGCCCTGCCGCGCTTTCCTTCCTAGATATTTTTCCCCGGGGAACTGCCAATCGCGCACTCTTCTGCCCACGAGTCCTTCCGGACACTCGGCTCAGTGGTGGTGGCAGTGCCCCAGGAGCCAGAGGCGCAAGCTCCCCGGGAGGCCCAGGACGCAGTGGACATCGGTGCAAGCCTTGCCCGCGCCCTCGCCCCCTGCGGCCGGGGCCACCCGTGTGGCCCGGAGAGCGGCGCCCCGTCGGGCGCCGCACCGGATCGACGATGTAGCGTCGAATTTTGAAGACCTGGAAATGGGCACCAACACCAACACAAGGGGGGTGGCCTCCACCGATCTCGGTGTTGGTGGTAATTCTTCGGCCGCCTGGGAAGCCAGAACATTACCACCATCGAGATCGGGGCGCTCTTTTCTCGGTGGAGGCACACCGCCGATGTTGGTGTTGGTGTCAAGCTCCAGGCCTCCGAGACTATCTGGGATGTCTCGGGTCCGGAGCCCCAAGAAGGGCTCCAGGGCGTCAGCGACGTCGACGCCGCCGCCGCCGTCGTCGTCGCCGTCCCCCTGCAGGGTCGGCGGCATCGGCCGTCAGGCCTTCCCAAGATCCGGGAGGACTCCGGTCCAGAACAACTCCGTCTTGGGCCCCCGAGGCACGAGCCAGGAGTCGCCCCTGACCGCTCCTGGCCCTGATGATTCGGAATTGGTTACCCGAATTATCTGGGATGACTCCGGTCAAGGGCGTCTCCGGCTTGGCCCCCGGGGCACGAATCAGCAGCTACCCAGGACCACCCCCTGTCCTGACGATGCGGGTCTCTGAGTGGCTCTCCCGCAGCACGCGGCCCGAATCGCAAATATCATTCGGCAAGTTCCTGTCGATCGCTCAACCTTGAACATGGAACGACCGCAACTTTCCGATGGCACGGATCGTTTACTGTCGGCAGATTCGGGGCCGCTGGTGGCGTTCAACCGTGAAAGCCCGCGCCAGTGTCGTCGCCGCGTCGACGCTGCGCGAACCTGCCGTACAATTGTTCTATGCCTTCGAGCCCACCAGAGGCCACACACCAAGCCCTGAAATCACGCACGCAGCGATCAACATCTCGGCCATCACTGTCCACGACAGGCCATCACACGATTGGACACCAGAGCCGCACCACAATGCGGCACTGCCGTGCGGAATAGATAGGAGGGAGGGGAGGGCTGGGTACGGCACATCCACTTATCCTGTTCCTGCTGCTGCTGCTGCTCCGCCTTTTCCTGACAGGGTAAGTAATGGAGGGATGAGAGAGAATTCCTCGGTAAGCTCGGTTGGAGAAAGTCCCACTGGGCCCCAACATGGGCAGCGGTAGAATGTCGAAACCGAGAGGAACATTTGCGAACTCCTGTGGAATGAGACCCGATGTCTTCTCGGCACCGCAGACTGCCGAAGAGAACCGCCACCTTCCCTGGGAGGCGTCTGCCACGCACTGCCATCCTCCGTCTCTGCTACACTGCAGCCGGACCGTGAGGATGCAAAGCCCCTGGACGCCCACACCGAAGCCGAAGTTGGAAGCCCGTGGCCCACGGCTAACGGTTGGGATGGGGCAAGAGACAAGGATGCCAGGGGGGTAGCCTTGGAAAGTTACTCCTCCTTGTGATGCGGCTTGACTGCGCGACCTGCCTTTCGTCTGAGCTCGGCAATCCAACAAGACCCCGAGCCAGACCCCGAGGTCCGACGCCGAGGTCAGAAAAAAACACATTATGAACACACGCCCCAGATCTTCCGACGTGATTTCTCGAGCCGGATAGAACCCTCAGGGCCACGGGGCCCAGAAGGGAACAAAAAACAACGCCCATCGTGACCTTGATTGCGGCGCCCAAATCTGAATGCAGCTCGGGGTGGACCCCCCATAGTGTACCCCCTCCCTGCATTCGACCCAAGTCGCCTTGAGGTCTTCCACCGCACCATGTGGAACGTCTAAGACCTCGCGGCGGCTCAGAGGCGCTGCAACGGCACGGGCTTCTGAAGCAGCAAGGAGGCGGAGAGAGGAGGAACGAGGACGGGGAGAGGAAGGGGAGAGGAGGGATCGAGGACGGGAGTAGCGAGGAGCGAGTAAGAGAAGAGGAAGGGACGGAGGGAGGGAGGCAAGGGGAATCCGATGAGGCGCGCCGGGGGTGAGTTCCAAGTCTAAACTCGGAAAACATGGCAGAAGGATGGAGAGGTGGAGGAAGATGAGGAGGGAGGAAGATCAGCGAGAAGGAGAGATCGATGGGGACAAGAAGAGGGAGATCACGAGGCAGGATGCTACGATCACATATTGTGAGGAGAATGGCGGGAACCAAGCGTGGCGTAAGGATCCACCTCCACAATTCCTATATCAAATCACTTGTTGTTCATCGGAGGTTGGGGGTGAGATCGAAGTGGAACGGACAGCCCCCACAGGGAAATCGGCTTCGGTTTCGGGATCGCGTCGTGCGTGCGGGCGAGGCGAAGCTGCATGGGCGCGCGAGATGAATGATCTGCCGTCGGTAGGGTGATTCGGATGAACAGTCCGGACCTCCAGTGGGCGCGCGGTGGCTGGGGGTGTCCCGCCGTGGTGTCTCGCGGTGTCCCGATGGTATCCCGCGGTGTCTCGCGGTGGGCGCGCGAGAGGAATGATCCCGCTGTCGGTAGGGCGATCTGGATGAAAAAGTATGGCCCTCCGGTGGGCACGCGGTGGCTGGGGGTGTGCCGCTGTGGTGTCCCGCCTTGTCCCGATGGTGTCCCGCCGTGGTGTCCCGATGGTGTCTCGTGGCATCCCGTGATGTCCTGTGGTGACCCGCGGTGTCCCAATGGTGTCCCGCGGTGTCCCGTGGTGGTGTCCCGCGGTGTCCCGCCGTGGTGTCCCGTCGGTGCCCCGTCGGCGTCCCGTCGGTGTCCCGTCGGTGTCCCGTCGGTGTCCCGTCGGTGTTCCGTGGTGCCCTGTCGGTGTCCCGTCGGTGTCCTGTGGGTGTCCTGTGGGTGTCCCGATTGGTGTCCCGATTGGTGTCCCGTGGGTGTCCCGATTAGTGTCCCGATTGGTGTCCCGATTGGTGTCCCGTGGGTGTCCCGATTAGTGTCCCGATTGGTGTCCTGATGGTGTCCTGATTGTGTCTCGATGGTCTGTGTGGGGGGGGGCAGCCAGGGCTGCCAAGAATGGGGGCTAGCGAGGAGAGGAAAGTAGTGGCCAATCCTTACAGCTGGGCGGCATCATCGTCTTGCATCGTCGCCAACTCGTGAGCGCATCACCAACATCGCCACCATCACCATCATTGCAGTTGTCCTCAGCTGGTTCTTTCCCCCAAGCCTCCTGATCACCCGAAGGGTGGTCGTACAGGTATGTATCCTCCCCCCTTGTGTAGCAAACAAGCATTGGCATCGCGGAGCCCCACTTCAGCCACGCACTCAAGGAAAGTGTAAGAGCGTTCGGTCCTCTCATTCTGTCAAGATCATGTGGAACATCCGTATTGGGCAGATGTGCCGCTCTGGCGGCTATGTTGCCGCCGTCGCAACCCCGTCGCCACCTCGTCACCGCCCGTCGTCTGGGCCAGTGTCCCACTCTGGCGGCTATGTTGCAGCGGGCGCCGCCTCGTCGCCGCTCGTCGTCTGGGCCGGTGTGCCGCTCTGGCGGCCATGGTGCCGTCGTCGCCTCGCCGTCGCCGCCTCCTGGACCTCGCCCAGGGTGCGCTCTGACCAGAACTTCGAGGCGAATCTGGCGGTGGCGACAAGGGCCCCCCAGGAGGCCTAAGAAGGCGAAATCGGGCGAATGATTATCAGGAAAATCCTGGAGGCATCGCGCGGCAATTTGAAACCCAATGTACGTCGGATCCACGTAGGATTTACGTCAGGTTCACGACGGAGTGCGTCGGATATACGTCGGATTCACATTAGATTTACGTCAGGATTACGTCGCACCATCGCGGCGCGAACGTCGTTCCATATCTGACGGGGAGGCCGTGCAGACTAGATAGCACAAGTGCTACGAGCCGCGCGAGGCCTCCAGGATGTTGGTCATAAGTACCTTTTCATCCTCCGAAGAAGAGCCTGACGATCTGTAGGGACATGGCGGGGCAATCGCCTCTTGCGTGCACGTGCGCGCGGGCTTCGAGTGATCGACGTCGGCGCTGCTCGCAAGGGCTAGGGCGTGGCACGCTGGGGGTCCGTGGGGCCTCCTCCTCCTCCTCCTCCTCCTCCTCCTCCTCCTCCTCCTCCTCTTCCCTCCTCACCTCCTCCTCCTCCTCCCTCCTCCTCCTCCCTCCTCCTCCTCCTCCTCCTCCTCCTCCTCCTCCCTCCTCCTCCTCTCCTCCCTCCTCCTCTCCTCTCCTCCTCTCCTCCCTCCTCCTCCCTCTCCTCCTCCTCCTCCTCCTCCCCTCCCTCCTCCCTCCTCCCTCCTCCTCCCTCCTCCCTCTCCTCCCTCTCCTCTCCTCTCCTCCTCCTCCTCCTCCTCATCCTCCTCCCTCCTCCTCCTCCTCCCCCTCCTCCTCCACCTCTCCCTCCTCCTCCTCTTCCTCCTCCTCCTCCTTTTCCTCCTCTTCCTCCTCATCCTTCCTCCTCTTCCCTTCTCCTCCTGCTCCTCGCCCTGCTCATCTTCACCTCCCGAACCACGGCATCCGCCTGTTCGATGTAGATTTCGATCCAACTGGGGCGTCGCTGCATGTGGGCGCGATAACTTCGGGGGGGGAGAAAGGTGCACTTTTCGGGCCCTGAAGGCCCCCTCTGGGGCCCTGCAGGGCCCCTCAAGGGGCCCTAGAGGGCCCCTTTTCTGCAGCCCTCGCTGCCCCCCCTATTTTGCGACACCCCCCCACTACGCGGCCCCAACATACGGAATGCGCCGCCACCTATACATGTGTTGCGTATGGCCTTTCTCGTTTTGTTTGCTGGGCTGACACAGCGGCGGAAGGACAATTCACTGCGTGCTCCGAAAATCCACCGGCCCCGAACTCGATTCGCTTCCGACCGTTTCTGGCCCCTGGGCGGCTACACGCGCGGCAAGAAGGGTCCAGGCTTACCTCTCCCTCTCTATCCACCTCTCTATCACGTACAATGTCTGTTATGTCTCGCTCTCTCTCTCTCTCTGTCTCTCTCTCCCTCTCTCTCTATCTCTGTATATATAAATATGTATGTATGTATCGCTCTCTCTGTCTACTTCTCTCTCTCTCTCTCTCCCTCTCTCTCTCTATGTCCCTCCCCCTTTCCTCATATATCTCTTTCGTTCTCTCTTTCTCTCTCCCTCTCTCTCTCTTTCGCTATCTGTCTTCACCCCTTCTCTCTTTCTCTCTCTTTCTCTGTCTCTCTCTCCCTCTCTCTCTCTATATATATTTCTCCCTCGCTGTTCCTCTCTCTGTTTCCCCCTCTCTCCTCTCGCCACTCGCATGGTGGGAGCAGGCAGGGTGCCGAGGAACGCAACAGGGCGAGGCGCATCTGAGGGGGGAAGGCTGCAAACTGAGACCCAGAAACGGGGTGGGAGTGTTCCGTCGCTGGGTGTGTGATCAAGTGGGAAGTAACCAATGGACTTGGGACCGACGACGGACTGTGACCTCATGGCGATATGGTCACCCCCGCTACAGCGCAAACGTTGCATCCGCGATGGAACTTCGAATCGTGTCTTCGCACAACAAGTGTGCATCACCAATGGCAAGCCTTTGTCATGGCATCAACCATGAGACTGCATATACCACAAATGGCTACACAACCCGTCCCATCGGCTATGATCACAAACTGTGGACGGTATGTTGTTTTCGCTTTTTCACCATCGCGCAAACACCAACCGTTATCCGTCCCATCTGCTCATTGTTCAAATGCTGAACGGAATTCGGTTAACCGTCCGTGACAAATCGACGATGCTTTTGGTGTCCTCGGGTGTTTTCTTGAGAATTCTGGCCATTGCGAACTGCTTGCAATGTCCGAAAGAACTGGCGTACATTCGCGTGATTCGAAGTGACAGACAAGCCTCACGCCGATTTCTTCGTATTCGATCAAGTCGATGCGACCGCCGTGAGAACACTGCCGCCAACTCCTGCAGCACATCCTCCGCATCTGCCTGGCATCATCCTCCTTCCACTTGTTATGCTAGGGGTAGTGTCTTGCTTAATGCTTCGACTGTGTCTATTGAGAGCTGCCCAAAATACTGATCAGATAGCCATGAAGAAGCTGTGTACACGTACACGTCGCCAAGTCAAACTACTGCACAGCTTTATCAGCTCACAAGCGCATATACGCGGTCGCAAGTCGCAAGGCCAGGAGCAGGTCAGATTTGCGTCTGAACGATCAGGCGTGCGCCAGTTCTTGCCCTGGCGGCTCCAGGCGCTTCCTCGCACAGAAATGCAGGGCTGGGGCGGGGAAGGCGCCTTGCGCTCCTGCATCCACTGCAGCTCCTCCCGCATTGTTCCCTGCAGGGCGGGCGCACTGGCGGTCCCGCTTGTCAAGGTGAGTGTGCAAGTCAGGATGAGGACAACGCGGAGCAGGAGGACGAGCACGAAGCACTTCAACTGGTCTCGGCAGGAGACGTTATAAATGACGCGCTGGGGAAGATGGTCGAGGATTTTCGCGGACCCCTTGGGAATTCCTTGGCGTGTGCAAGAATAGTCCCTCCCGCAACCCCTTACTGGGTACCCCGGCCCGCCGACTTGGTGGGGGGTGCCGCTGGGCCGGGCCGAGGGGATCATCTGCTCGAGAGGCGCCCTGTGACCCCGAGACAATCCCAAATTAGTACCCAACACGTCCGAGATGACCTAAAGAAAGCCCAAGGTGGCCCCGATCTGCCTTCAAGACGGCCCAAGATGAACCCAGGACGGCCCAAGATGGCCTCAAGACAGCCCCAGAGGCTCCTGATGCGGCCCAATGAGGACCCGAAGAGGTCCAAATGAGGTATTTGCATTCACTACGTTGACGCATGTTGTAGAGGTTTCGCTCCTTCGGGCGACCTGAAGCCGAAGATGGCCCCAGAGGTCTCCAAGATACAGCCAGAAAGCCTGCAGAGGGCCCCGATCAGGGCCAGGAGGGCCCAAAGACGGCAGAAAAGGTTCCAAAGAAGGCCCCAAGAGGGCCCAGAGGCATCCACGGTGGCCCGGAACCATAGCACCCGGGCCGCCCATCGAGTCCCCAAGACGGCCTCCTCCGAAGGCCAAGCTGCCAACTGCAGGCCCTCAGAAGCCCCCCAGGAGGCTCCCCCAAAAGGACCTCAAAAGCCCTCAGTAGCCCCCCAAAAGAATCCAAAGCTTCTCCTCCCTTCACCTTGTCCAGGACTCCTGTCTCTCGCAACCCAGGACTCCTTTCTTCCTTATGGATGACTTTCCGTCGTGTCGATAGGCCGGGCCGCGAGTTTCGCCTAAGACCTCCTCACCGCTCCACGACCCGAAGATTTGACCACATGTGACAGCTGCACCGCTGGAGGGTGGTGGCTCTGGCTCAACATGGGGCTCCCGCTCGAGATTCACTCAAAGTGCACCACCACAGACGAAAGGTTGTGCGACATCGGCACAGATGGGCCGGTCCTTTTCAAGACGGGGATCTCGCTGGACCCCTCGCCGAGTAGTATGGACATACCTTGTCGAATTCCTGGAGGAGGAGGATGAGGAGGAGGCGGAGGAGGCGGAGGAGGAGGAGGCGGAGGAGGAGGAGGAGGAGGCGGAGGAGGAGGAGGATGCAGGACAGGTCGCTCCCAGGAGAGGCCTTCCGCGTGAGCGGCAGGCACATCGGGTGCTGGTCTTTCCAGGGCGCGCTTCTTGCGGCGACAGGGAAGGCTTGCAGTGATGCATGGGGGCGGGACTCGAGGCGGGAGGGTGCATTGAAGCATCGTGCCTGCATCTTCAGTCTACTCTGGTACTTCCTCCTCCTACTCCTCCTCCTCCTCCTCCTCCTCCTCCTCCTCCTCCTCCTCCCGCTCCGTCTCTCCCGCTTTCCCCGCCTCAAAGGTCACCACAGCGGCCAACGGACGATGGCTTGCGCCCTCTTCGAAATAAGTGCACATATATTGCTGGCCGTTTCTTCGCCAGAAGGTCAGAATTCTGTGTTTGGCCGCCCAGAGCCAGATTGCGAGGATACTTCGGAAACCGAGCTTCCCGAAAAATTATCTCATCGATGTTGACGACAACGACGGCGACGACGAGGACCACGACGACGAGCTTACGTCGATTACCGCAATGTCGACGACTACGCCGGCGACGGCGTCGACGGCGCCGTGGACGAGGCGCATCCTGGAGATGACAAGGTTCGACGGAGATGTTACACCTGCGCCCAGCTCCTCATCTTCGTGCTCATTCCCATCGGCGTCGTTTTCGACGCCCTCATCGTCGTCGCCCTCATGTTCCCTTCTCCCCTCTAATTTTTATGCCGTGCTCTGCAGGAGCATAGAGCTAACACCCACGCCCGCTGTGCATCTATTCCCCGCTTTCCTCATATCCGTCCTGATGGCCTTCCTCTGCCCCTCCTGTATGCTCCTCCCTCTCCTCCTCTCCTCTTCCTCCTCCTTCTCCTCCTCCTCCTCCTCCTCCTCCCCCTCATCCTCCTCTCATCCTTCCGCAGTGACCTCGCCCTCCTCCTGCCCACCCCCTACTGTCCTGATCGTCCTCGTCGTCGGCCTGCTTCTCCTCCTCCTCCTTCACTTCCTGTCCTCCTCGTCCCCGTCGACGTGATAGCTGGCACAGTCCTCCTCAATTTCCTCCTCCTCCTCCTCCTCATCCTTGTCCTCGTTCCTTCTCCCTCTCCTTACCCCCTGGTCTTCCCATCTTCCTTCTCTGGTCCGTTGTCGTCGCCGTCGTCGTCGTCAGCGTACTCCTCCTCCTCCTGTTACTCCTCCTCCTCCTCCTCCTTCATCTTTGTCCTTGCCATCGTCATTCCTCTCCTCCGACTCCTGATTCCTCTCTTTATCGTCTTCATTCTCCTGATACTCCTCCTCCTCCTCCTCCTCCTCCTCCTCCTCCTCCTCCTCCTCTTGCTCCTCCGCTTCCTCCTCCGATGTACCTCCCCTGCGCGTGCTCTACTGCTGCCTTCGGAACCTGGAACTTCAGGCGGAAATTGGTCACCTGCGCCAGTCGGGTCAGCCAGGCCAGGCCACAGGTGGCGAGCGCGGCCCTGCAGACGCTCGGGGCAAGGAAGAGAGGGAGGAGGATCTTGACTCGGGGCCCAGAAAGGGAAACTGCTCAACGGGATCATGGAAATTCCCAATCCTTCTCGTTTGCAGGGTGCTCCCGTGTCCAACACCCTGGTTGGCGTGCTTTGGTCTCGAGTTAGGGATACGCTCGTACGCCAGTCGGCGGATTGCCCCGGGGAGACAGAAGGCAAGAATCCGCCACCGTGTCTGCACGGAGTGAGCGTTTTAGAATGCTCGTCTGGCGTTTTGGAAGTCTTTTAATGTTTTCTACGGGGCCCCCCCTCACCCGGGCACACGCGGGGGCGTGTGACGACCCCCCCCCCCGAAAATAAATTGACATCCGGCAGACTTTTCGGTCTCGGGACGGCCAAAATGGCGTCCCATATAACTTCCAAGACAGCCAAGATGAAATCAAGATAGCCAAAGACGACTCGAGAGGCTCGCAAGACGGCCACAAGACGGCTAAAGAGGCCCCCGAGACGGCCCAATAAGGCTCTGACAGGCACTCCAGGAGAGCCCGAGGAGGCAACAACCATTGAGTTCCCATAGGTGGTTGAAGGATTGTGAAGTTCTCGTCTGTTTGGGCTTCCGACCGCCCAAAACGGCCCAAGGGGCTTCCAAGATAGCTCCAGGTCGGCCCATGAAACCCCCAAGACAGCCCCGAGTCGGCCCAAGAGGAACCCAAGATTGCCCAAGAGGTTCCCAAGAGGTTCCCAAGAGGGCCCCAAGACGGCTCTAAAGCGCTCCGGGAGGGCAACAAGACGCCCCAGAGAGGCCCCCAAGACGGCCTCCGAATGCGCCCGACGGGCCAATCGTCTCCCAAAAACAACACAAGAGGCCCCCAAGAGGCCCCCAGGAGGCTCCCAGGAGGCCCCCAGGAGGCCAAAAGATAGTCCCAGGGAGCTTTCTTCTCCTCGACCTGATTTTCTCCTTCTCTTCCTCCTCCTCCTCCTCCTCCTCCTCCTCCTCCTCCTGCTGCTCCTTCTCCTCCTCCTTCTCCTCCTCCTCCTCGTCCTCCTCCTCCCTAACGCCCGGACCCTACCGCGCGGACGAAGACGATGTCGGGATCACGACCGTCCCCAGTTCAGACCACTCACTGAACGGCCGCGGGGTGTGAGCTCGACCTCATTCCTACCTCGCGGGCGAAGACGAGGTCGAATTTACGACCCGTCATTATCTGACCACTCGTCGGACTTGCGCTGTTCCTACACTCAGTCTCTTTCCTGCAGCGCTGTTGCACAGGCACGGTGGCGGGGCTTGCCGCAGGCAACAAATTAGGCAGATAGGCGTAGCCGATCCGACACGGCGAGGCCAGCAAGGCGCATTACCTCCATGGTACCCTCCTGGAGGACTTCCCGGAGAGGGAGGAGAAGAGGGCGGGAGGAGAAGGGACGAGACCAACGCGCCAGGAGGCTGCAGGAGGAGGAAGAGGCTCACTACGTGGTTGGATCCACCCCGGTGGCCAATACCCTCCTGTGAGGATAGGCCTTCATTCGCTGCCGTGCTGGAAAAACTTGCAGCAATTGCTCAGACCGGCAATTCCTGGCCACCCGGTTCCCAAGCCTGCGAGATGACGCATTTCGCCTCTGATGAGGCCAGAACCTGGATTCAATGGCTGAGTTACGACGTGCGTGGCACTCATCGACAGACCGCCGAAGCCAATAAGGCGACAGACCGCCGAAGCCAATACTACGGAGACCAGAGAAGACGAGTACCACGGGTGCCTCCCATTACCCTCAAACTCGTTTGAAGCTGTGCCTCACCACCGCTATCATGCATTGTGCAGGCAACTCGTGTGAAACACAACAGAGAGACAGCTGACTCTCATCTGAGCCCTTGGTCATCATAGTTGCACTGTTTACATGTCATGCCTCGATCCGCTGAGCCTTCGCACAGAAGGGCATGCTATTGCCACGATTAGGTTCAGACTATGCGGCTGTGGTAAAACAATCGCTTGGTCAAAGGCGCGCGTTTTATTGCAAACCACTGCCAATTGAACCGAACGTAAGAATCCGCCACCGTGCCGTTGGGCAAGGAGTGGGTGTGCCCTCAGGTCCTTTGCGAAATCCTCTAAGCCTCAGTCCTCACTCCTAAGGAGTTCTTAAGGGTCCCAGAACCCCAATTGCCAAATCTTCTTTGGCTTGACGCGGCCTGTCGGGGGCATGTCGCGGCTTCTCGCGTGACTTGTTTGGGACCTATAGGGCCCCAAGATGAGCCAAGAGGCCCTCAAGAGGCTCTCCAGACGGCCCAAGAAGGCCGCGAGGCGCCCAAAGATCGCACTAAGACGCCCAAGATAGCCCCAGGATGACCCAGGAGGCCTCCAAGACGTCCCAAGAGGCCTGCAAGCAAAATCATTGATGCTACCTAGGTGCTTGAAGGCTTTTGGCGTTCTCGCCTGTTCTGCTTCCCGACGCTCCCAGACGGCACTAGAGCCCCCCAAGGTCGCCCCCAATCGGCCCAAGAGGCTTCCAAGAGGGCCCCAAGACGGCCCACGAAGCGCCCAAGACGGTCCAAGTGGCGCCACAGACGGCCCAAGAGGCCCCAAAGACAGCTCCAAGAGGTGACCCAGATGGGGGGCCCGAACGGACATGTCCTCGAGCCCTCGGCCCCGAGGGGCCCGCACGAGGCCCCATGAGGCCCCCAAGAGGCCCCGAGCGGCCCTCAAGAGGCCTCAAGAGGCCCCCAACCCAAGAGGCCCCTGAGAGGCCCCAAAGAGGCCCCAATACTGCCCCCGAGAGGCCCCCGAGAGCGCTCCGAAGAGACCCCAAGAAGCATCCCTGAGAACTCACCGAAGCTCCTAATGACGCAACTCGCATGCGGTCCCACACCCATGTCGGTAAACCCGTCACACGCTTCGTGGCTCCATAGGGAGCTCCACCTAAGGTTCCAATGGCGCAGCCCGCGTGCGGTCCCGCATCCATTTCGGTCCCCCCCGCATACTCGTGGCCCCATAGGGAGCTGCAACGAAGGTCCCAATGGCGCACCCCGTGTTTGCGGTTCCGCACCCCTTTCGGCACACCTTCCACACAGTTCGTGGCCCCATAGGGAGCGCCACCGAAAGTCTCAATGGCACAGCCCGCGTATGCGGTCCCGCACACATTTCGACACGTCCCTGCACACGTCTCGTGGCCCCACAAGGAGCTCCACCGAAGGTTCCCAAAGCGCAGCCCGCGTGCGGTCCCGCACACATGTCGGTACACCCCTCACATGCTTCGTGGCCCCATGGGGAGTTCCACCGAAGGTCCCAGGTCCCCGTGGCGCAGCCCGCACGATCTCGCCCCACTCCCGTCGACACACCCCTCACGCGTTTCGTGGCCCCATAGGGAGCTCCACTGAAGGCACCAACGGCGCAGCCCGCACACGTCCGCCGCACCTATTTCGGCACACTCTTCACACGCTTAGCGCCCTCTATAGGGAGCTCCACCGAAAGTCTCAATGGCGCAGCCCGCATGTGGCCCCGCACCCTTTTCGGCACCTCCCTCTCACACAGTTCGTGGCAGTATACGGAGCTCCACCGAAAGTCCCAGTGGCGCAGCCCGTTTACGCCGTCCCGCACACATTTCGGCACACCCCTCACGCGCTTCGTGGCCCCATATGGAGCTCCACCGATGGTCCTAGTGGCGCAGCCCGCATGCGGTCCCGCACACATGTCGGTGCACCGCTCACACGCTTCGTGGCCCCAATAGGGGGCTCCAGCGAAGGTCCCAAGTCCCCGTGGCGCAGCCCGCATGATCTCGCCCCACTCGTGCCGACACACCACTCACGCGTTCCGTGGCACCATATGGAGCTCCACTGAAGGTTCCAACGGCGCAGCCAGAACGCGTCCGCCCCACCCATGTCGACACTAAAGCGTTTCGTGGCCCCACCGGAGCTGCACCGAAGGCTCCAGTGGCGCAATCCGGATGCGTCCACCCGCCCATATCGGCACACCTTTCACACGGTTCGTGGCCCCAGTGGGAACTCGACCGAAGGCCCCAATGGCAATGTTCGCATGCGTCCGCCCCACCTATTTCGGCACACCCCGCACGCGCTTCGTGGCCCCATATGGAGCTCCACCGAAGGCCCCAATGGTCATGTTCGCAAGCGGCAGCCCCACCCATGTCGGCACACCCCTCATGCGATTCGTGGCCTCAGAGGGAGCTCCACCAGATGCAATATTCACAACGACGGCACTCGCAACTGCAGATGGTTGGGTCCTTCGCCAGGCTAATGTTTGGCAGTTTCGCACAGGAATCCTCAACATTCTTAAAATCGGTGGCACCCCTCGCCCAGATCAGGACGTCAGGGTCCAAAAGCACAAATGTTCCAACAATTTAAACATAGCGCCTTCAAACACATAATGGAATTCACCGATGTTGAGCCCAACTCTTCGAACATTGCAGATTCGCCTGAGACATCCTCGAAACATCGAGCCCCATTCCCAATGCGATGCTGAGAAAAATGAACTTTCGCCTAAGACACCCTTCCAAATCGAGCCCGGACATAGAACACACACACGGGCGCACACGCGCACACTGAATACACGCAACACACACAGAACGCACACACAACCATCATACAGAAAACACACACACACACTAACACATACCACACACAACATCTACAACACACAGATAACATGCGCACACACACACACGCAAAGAACACACACACACGCACACACGACACACACACACATCTCACACACACAGCACACTCAACACCAGCAACACACACAACGCTCCCACACATGCACACAACATACCTATCACACATAACACGCAGAAAAGACACGACCCAAGCATAACTCAAACATAGCACGCACACAAAACAACACACGCACACATCTCACAACCAACACACATAATACAACCCTTACACGCAACACACACACACTCACACATCATGCACGTGTTTTTTTCTATGAGCCTGGACTCGCACGTGCCACTTGTGTGTACAAACATTCACATGTAAGTATATATATATATATATGTATATGTGAAGGGGCGTCACAGCATTCCTGAATTCTGTCTTACCTTCCGCCTGATACAAAACGTTACTTGGCTGAGAACTCCATACACGCCTACACGACTAGCGCCTCGTTGCTTCCGCCACCTTCATTCGCTGTGTCGCTATTCGCAAGGGACTTCCGGGGCAAGCCTAACAACGGAGCGTACCACACACCCACTCTGTCTGATCTGACCAAGCAAGCG
This sequence comes from Prorocentrum cordatum, assembly GCA_963575745.1. NCBI lineage: Eukaryota > Dinophyceae > Prorocentrales > Prorocentraceae > Prorocentrum > Prorocentrum cordatum. The sequence continues at coordinate 184,882 of CAUYUJ010001069.1, forward strand.
TTGCGAACGCTCGTAGCCACAATTCAATATGCGACATGTTCAGAGAAGCCCGTACATGTTAGTGGAAAGGGCCGGCTGCTCTGTGCTTCCATCAACATATCAACAGGCCAGATTAATGGCAACGTTAGGGGTGGACCGGCTCAGGAGGGGAAACATCGACCTGGAATCGGCAATACATCGACGATATACTGTTGATGAGCTCCGGATGGCGAAACTGCACGTTCCTGGGCGGGGTAGGCTATCGAGCCCCTATCGGCGATCAATGGGCGATGGGGTGTCAATGCGATACCTCCTGAGCCCATCCCCGCCTTACGTTACCCCTGACCACACAATACAAACGCATCATACGATAAAAACTGGGTGCCGTGCTCATGAAGGCTCCCTGGGCTAGAGCAGTTTGAATTGCTCGCCAGTGCGGCCCTCTGAGGCCGCGGCGAGATGCAAATGCTGGCCATCGGCATGGAACGATAGCTGGCGCAGTCAACCTACGCCCCATCTGGCCCACATGGATGCCCGAGCCAAGGCACACGACTGCCGTTTTGGACGCCCGAAATTGGTACGGACAAATTGGGCACAATGCCCAACAACGAATGTTGTCCCAAACCAACAGCGGCCGCTAATCGGCAGGCGGCCTTCTGTCTCAAATGGACACAGGCCGCCGCGACACCAACAGCGAATCCTGCTCAAAACGATCAAGAACTGCTGTCGGTCCTTGTGCCCACTCTTTCCGTGCCCATCTCGCGCCCGGCCACCGCGCCGGTCGCAGGTGCCCGCAGCGGTGAAGGAAGTCCCACACCGTGCCCCGCGCCGCTGGCCGCGACTCCGAGGCCAGCCTCAGGCACCGGAGGGGGCCTGAAACTCAAAAAGCACTCGTCCCCGAGAACCGGCTCTGGCCCGAGCAGCATCGAGGGCATAGGCCGCTCGCCCAGGCTCCTTCGCCTTGGAGCACGACTCCTTCTCCCGCTCATCCCTCCTCATTCCCGTCGTCTCCTCAGCGCAGTGCTGCCATCCCTCCACCTCCCTCCTCCTCCTCTTCCTCCTTCTCCTCCTCCTCTTCCTCCTCCTCCTCCAGCCGCCGCCACGGCTGAAGGTCGAGGGACACGCGGCCCTCCCACCCTGTTCCATCGCCCGCCAGGGGAGCAGCGCGCGATGCCCACGCGCCCGCGGGGCCCAAGAGGCCCATGATGGAGGCTCTCCTCTTGCTCGCGGCCGTCGGCTTCTCGCCGCGGGCGGCCGCCTACAGGTCGACAGGCGCTTGCCGCGCCCCTGGACGCATTCAGGAGCGAGAGCCTCAACCTGCTCAGCACACCAGACTCTACGTGTACAACCCTCTCTACCAGACGGGCAGCACCCGCGCGCAGGAGATCACCTGCGAGCACTACATGGGCGTGATCCTCTTCCCTGGGACGAGCCGCCGCCCGACACTGGACGGCCGCCACAGCCTCTTTCAGCACGACTACCACTGGGAGCTCTCCTTCGGCTGGACCAACAAGAGTTGCGGGGGGAGCATCTTCCTACATCAGCGGTCTCCGCAGGCACACCTACGTCGGATCTACCCTCCGCCCGCGGCGCTCTCGGGCCGCTGCGGCGCGACAGTGCCGCTCCTCGGACGTGCTCCTCATGGTTCGGCACCTTTCCGTGCCATCCGAGTCCTGCTCCAGCCGCAACTCATACCGCCAGGTGACCCAGGCTATGATCTCGTGGGCACGCACCACGCTGGAGCCTGTGGGCAGTCGACGCACGCCCTTCAGCAGGGCGGACCTCAGCTCGGCGACTCCGTGGACGAGACGTTTCTCGGCCCCCCGTCCCTGCTCGAGCCCGACTTGTGGAGCGAGGTCGACAGCGCCGTGGGCCCCTTCCTGGAGCTGGAGGGCCTTTCTGGACGTCTTTGGCAACGGTTCCTCTCGGACCACGACACCTTCTTTGTCAGCGGGGACACCTTCATCGGGGCGCACGGACGGTCACGCAGGATCGGCTTCCTCCACGCCCCGTGCAAGTGCAAGGCCCCCATGGGAGCAGGACGCCGCCTCAACACATTGTACGATCGAGACCACCGCTCTGTCTACGCGGGCGACATCTTCGAGGCCCACGCGCAGCACACCGGGGACTACGACACGATCATGTTTCGTCTGGAGGGCGCCCTGAAGTCGCGCGACCTGCAGCAGGCGGTCACGTTCCTCCCCAAGATGGCGCGCCAGCACGCCCAGCAGCTCAGGGACCTCGCGGCCTCGGAGTGGATCAGCATCGTGACCCCGCCCACGGCTACTTCGATCGTCGCAGCTCGGGAAGCGGGCAAGATGTACGCAGAGGCGGCGCAGGTCCCCGAGGCGAAGCCCCAACCCACCACATTTGTACATCGCTCACGCCGAGTTCAAGTACCCGTCGGCCTCCGTGGAGCAGGAGGCCCCGCAGGGGCACGTGCTCCCGCGTACCTTCTACCAGCAGTTCGTTTGCATGGGGACGGGCTCGGAGCTCTGCTCCACCTCAGGCTGCGCACGCGCCACAACGACCAGTACACCAGGATGCAGTTCGCTAGCGCGGACCAGATCACACTGAAGAGCGTCAACCCAGACGGCCCTCGGGAGACATGCCTCGACGTTCTGGGAGGCCGCCTGAAGATGGGAACGGCCCCTCCGGGCCACCTGGAATCGATGGCCCAGAAACTGCTAGACAAGAGCCGCCAGATCTACTACGGCCAGAAGGGCTGACATGGGTGGCGGATCCTACGGAAAGAGATGGGCGACCAGCACACTACGTGACGACGTGAGTCCCTCCAGCAGCTTCGCTGTAGCACCAGGCCCCTCTAGTCGCTCTCGCCGCCCCTGCTCTCTAGGGCGCGCCGTCGGCTCTTTTCTTCGGTCTGTTTCTTTTTTTCCTTTTCGGGGCCTCTGGGTGTCCAGGGAGCCTGCTCGGTGCTCTCCGCGCCGTCGAGCTCGGCCCCCAGGGGCCAGAGGGGTATCACCCCCCGCCCGCGGGCGTCTTCCTGTTTCCTGTCCTGCTCGGCTCTGATCAAAGGTGATCACAGCTGCACGGCGCGCCCACACGCCTGACCCCGTTCGGTCCGAGGAGATCGCACGACTGCTCAGAGGTGTCCCCGAGCGATCTCTCGTTTCGTGAGCTCGAGGGGTGAGTGTCTTCAGACTCACAGCGCAATGCCGAGTCCATCCATCCATCCATCCATCCACCCATCCATCCATCCTCCTCCTCCTCCTCCTCCGCCCCCTCCTCCTCCTCCTCCTCCTCCTCCTCCTCCTCCTCCTCCCCCTCCTCTTCATCCTACTCGTCATTCTTCCTGCTCATTTTCCCTTCTCTTTCGTCCAGCTCCTCTTCCTCCTCCGCGTCTTTGTCCTCCTCCTCCTCCTCCTTCCCCCTCCGCCTCCCTCATCCTTCTCCATGCTCCTGGTCCTTGTCCATCCCGTCCCCTGAGAACCCGTTTGGTTAAACACCATTTGATGAAAACGACCCGGGACCAAACCTGGTGGGTGCAGGCCCGCACAATTGCGGGCGCAACAACGCCCTATCGAGGATTGGAAAATGGTAACTCACTGATCGAATTGACAAGATGGGGATTGGTTAAACTTCCGTTCCACCCACACCTCTTCGGGAGTGCGCTCTGACCAGAATTTCGAAGCAAATCTGGCCGTGGCGACGAAGGAAGGGTCGTGGTATCGACACCTCTTCCTCTACAATTGCACAATCTGAATACTACTCTCCTCTTTCCCCTGATGACGTCCAGAAGATATTCGGCCCCCCTCCGCCTACTGTCTTGTTTACACACAGGATGCCTGGGAGTTGGGTTTTCGCATTGTTTTTTTTCCAAATGTTGCTCCCGCTGGAACGCTGGCCTCATGTTCGGGCTTCCGCTCGTTCCTAATCGTGCTCCCGCTGCAGCGCTGGCCTCATTTCCGCGCTTCCGCTCGTTTCGAACCGTGCTCCCGCTGCAGCGCTGGCCTCATCTCCGCGCTTCCGCTCGTTCCGAATCGTGCTCCCGCTGCAGCGCTTGCGTCATTAGTTCCATTGCCATGCCATGGCATGCAAAGCAATACTAGGTGGTGTTCCACTGTGCGATGCCATGCCATCAGCTGCAATGCTAGGATATGCAATGTTTGACTACGCAATGCCACGCCATACTGTGCTATGCTACGCTTTGATCTTCAACGCCGTGCTATGCCATTTTCTGTTACGTGGCGCTGTACGATGCCATTACTTGCGTTGCAATGCTTTGTGATGCAAATCTTCACTACGCAACGCCACGCCATGCTATGGCATACTACGCTCCTACGTGCTCTTCTACGCCCTGCTATGCCGTGCTCTACGATGAATCGCGCACCCTCTCGGGATCATGGCCCTGCTCGACATCGACTGTGCGAATAGAGAGGAGATCGACTCCATGGCAAGGGATGGGAGGGAAGGGTAGGACGTCAGATATGACGCGAGCGCACCTAGCTTGTCTAATCCCCCTCCCCCCCTGTCCCCCCTCCCCAGGAAGCCTGGAAATGGGCACCACCACCGAAACAGGGGTTCTGCCTCTACTGTGGGAAGATGATATTAGATTTTTGTGCTAGTGGTAACACTTCGGCCACCAAGGAAGCCCGAGTATCACCACCATCACCAGGATCGGGATCATCTTCCCGCGGTGGAGGCACACCGCCGATTTTGGCGTCAGTGCCCACCTTTAGGCCTCCCGTACATGGACAAAAAATTCGATCCCTGCGGCGCACGATGTCCCCCCGGACCCCCCCAATTAATTTGGAGGCTGCGGCACAGAGAGGGCCTGGATGGACAACACATTCGAACCCTAGACCATCACCCCTGCTGAAATGAAGCATCGATTTTGATTTCGGGAGCTTGGGGGGTCAGGAACATCCCCCTCGAATGTGTGAGGCTTCGCTGACTTTGCCCGTGTACTGTCCGGCCCCCTCCTCCTCCTGGCCCCCCGCGCTCCCTCAGTGCACCTCCCCGGCGTGCCCCCGCCTGCTCTGGCCGGCCCGCCCCCCCAGAGAGGCCCGCGGGACGCGCGAGGCCGCACCAGCAGCCGCCCGCCCGTCTCGCAGAACGGGTTGTTGGTGAGCAGGCACACCTCGCGCGGCCCCCCGGGGAGGCCAGGATCGAATCGGCGGAGATCGGCAGGCCAGTGGGCCTCCAGTGGGAAGTCGGAATCCAAATCGGAATCCCAAGTCGAATCGGAATGGGAATCGGAAGCCACCGAAGTCGAATCGAATCGAATCGGAGGAATCGAAACGAGCCCTGGCGGCCCTGCGAGAGGACACCAGCAGCAGAGGAACAGCAAACGGCAGAGAGCTCCGCGCGGAGCTTCCGCATCTTATGTGTATGCAATTTGTCCCGCCTTCGAAACGCAACCCGCCTCTGCCAGCTGCTCTGAGCCCCTCAGAGCCCTCAGCAATTTTTGGCTCCTGGACTACAAGCGCCCCCTGGACTACGCGCGCCCACCCCCCGGACTATCGGTACTCCACCTCCCCGTACCATTGGCACCCGCTCTCAGACTACAGGCCCCCCCCCCCCAGGTCTCTCCCCTTGACTACAGGTACCCCCGAGGTCTCTCCCCCCTCCGAACCGCAGCGACCAGCCAGGACTGTCGTTGCCGCCTGTGTGCGTTCTGCGGCTCGCCCTGGATCGGCGCTCGAGCTGGTCGCCCTTCCTCGGTCACGTCGGACCTGAAGCAACGGTCCGCCACCTGCTATAAAACGTTTGTGTGTTTGTGTGTGTGCGTGTGTGTGTGTGTGTGTGTGTGTGTGTGTGTGTGTGTGTGTGTGTGCGTGTGTCGTGTCTGCCCTGCCGTGCACCTATGATCCCTGAAATTCCTATTTTGCTCGCACTTTCAACCTCCCGTTGATTGCCTCCCATTGGCACTCGATCGTTGGCAATCTGCTTCACGCATCCCGTCAATGCCCTCGCTAAGATGGACCAACCCGCCACGAAGCATATAAGTGTGTGTATGTGTGTGTTGCGCACTTGCTCGGTGCCGACTGCTCGACTTGCTCCGCCTCGTCGCCGCGCGCGAGGCCGACCGCCAAACAGTGGGCGTTTGTGTGTTGTGCGTGTGTGTGTTCGTGTGTGTGTGTGTTTGTGTGTGTGCGTGTGTGTGTTCGTGTGTGTGTGTGTGTGTGTGTGTGTGCGGGCGTATATGTGTGTGCGTATGTGTGTGTGTGTGTGCGTGCGTGCGTGCGTGCGTGTGTGCGTGCGTGTGTGTGTGGCCCCCTCAGAGTGTCGGTCAGCCGACCCCGAAGGGCAATCCGACTACTCTCCGCGCGCGGTGCCGAAACCACGTGGGCTCCTGCAGGCACTGTGGCCCGCGGGCCAAAGTCGTGTGTGCGGGTATGTGTGTGTCGTGTGTGTGTGTGTGTGCGTATGTATCGTGTGTGTGTGTGTGTGTGTGTGTTTGTGTGTGTGCGTCGTATCTGTGTATGTCGTATGTGTGTAATTGTGTCGTATGTGTGTGTGTGTGTGTGTGTGTGTGTGTCTGTGTGTCTGTGTGTGCGTGCGTGCGTGCGTGCGTGCGTGCGTGCGTGTGTACGTGTGCAGCGGCGTCGGTCTCTGCCGGCGCCGTGCCCGCGGGCCTCGCCTGCTGGCCACTGGGACGGCTGGCCCTGGCCTTCGGGCCCGCCGCCGGCGCGTGTGCCCCTGGTTCCGTGGGCTGCGCGGCGGCCTCGGCGGCCTGAGCCTCTGGCAATCCCCGTGCTTCGGGGGTGCACAAACATGGATTAGCGTTCCGTGGATTTGGCGCGCGGTCGCCAAATCCATAGATCGGGGGAGCTGCCCTCCCCAAAATGCGACACCGGTGCCGCCTCGCTCGGCGGCGGAAATCCGAGATTTCCCATGGGAACTGGACCCGTCGCTAATCCACGCCCCCTTGCTCCATGTTTGCGATCGCTGCTGGTTAATCGGGCTGGTACGGCTTCGGGCTGCGCACTGAAAGCGCCCCCGGGCAGTCTCAGCTGGCCTCAGCCAGGGGCGGTCTCAACACCCCAACCCTGGGGCTCGGAGCGCCTCAGGGGCGCCGCCAGAGGCGGCGCCAAGGTGTTGAGACCGCCCTGGACTTCTCGGGGGGCTAGTCGAGGCTGGCTGGGGCAAGTCGGGGGGCCTGTCAAAGCCAGCCGAGACTACCTGGGCGGCCTGCCTGTGCGCAGCCCGCAGCCTTACCAACCTGGACGTCTGGTATTCCCCGCCTCGCTCCCTGCCGCAGCTTTGTTTCCCCGCCGCTGCGGGCCACTGCTCCGGTTCCTGGGCCGCCTCCTGCCGACGGCTCCCCCAGCCCCCGCTGCCCTGTGTGTGCCCGTCGCCGCTCCTGCAAGCCTGGCTCCGCCGCGTGGCCGTGCGCGTGGCCGCGACACCAAAAAGTGTGCGTGCGCGTGTGCGCGTGTGTGCGCACGTGCACGCGTGAAGCCATGCGCGAAGAGCCCCACGTGCATGGAACTGCATGCGCGTGGAAGCGCATGCGCGTGGAATCACGCGTGCGCGGACGCGAGCACAGGCGCCCCGCTCCCCCAGACTGCAACGCCTCCCCCCTCCCCGGCTGCAATGACCCTCCTCGGACTACAGGGCCGCCCCCCACCGATTACAGGTGCCCCACCCCCGGGACTACAGCCCCGCCCCCAGGACTACGTACAGGTGCCCCACCCCCTGGGCTTCAGGACCCCCTAGGAGATTCACGGACCCAGAGTACACCAGAACAGGCCCTCGTGGGGAAGAATATCAATGACACACCGTCGAGGGGAACCTACCAGCATGTTACTGTCACAATGCTTTCGGACTAAAGCGAGAGAATAACACGCTGACGGGCGCCTCACGGTGGCGTGGCATTGGTACTGCTTGCCCCTCACTGCTTCCGAGGTCCGCGCGGATTTCTTGGATCGCCGCAGGAAGAACAGACTTCGTAGAAGGCCTCACGCTATTGAGAAGCCTGCTCATGAGACCCCGAACCTTTCTAAGAAGGCCCCCGCACTCTAGGACCCCCCACACATACATTCTCAGCAGGCCGCCCCCCTCGCGCCAACCCCGTGTGCGTACCACCAGACACCAGCGGCACAGACAGGAACTTCCCTGGGGCAAGGGCTACGACTTCAAATCCTGGCGTCGCGTCAAAAAACCAACGGCAAATTGTTCGTCGACTGGGGAAGAAAAGCTGGCCTCGTGAAAGTGGTCGAAGAAAGCCCCTGGGGCCGACGCCACGATGACAAAGCAACGTCGGCGGCGGCGGCGGAAATCGACAGGAACACGAGTCAAGACAGTGTTTCAACTACACATACTCACTTACCCAAGCTCCTCCAGTACGCTACACATATGCAGATATATCCATACATTTACATACATATGTATATGTGTGTAAATTGCACGTGCATCTGTGTATATATATATACATATACATATATATATATATATATATATATATAAAAATATGCACATGCATATGGGTATGCAAATGTGTATGTAAGTGTGTATGGCAATGTATGTGTCTATGTACGTGTACATGAACATGTACATGTAAATGTGTATGTGTTTATAAGATGTCGGGGGTGACACCGCAATGGAACGGAGAGTCACCCACCGGGCAATCGGTTTCGGTTTCGGTTTCGTGTCGTGCGCGCGGGCGAGGCCAAGCTGCGTGGGCGCGCGAGAGGAATGACCCCGCCGCCGCTATAGGGCGATCCTGATGCAGTGGACCGAACCTCTGCCCCCTGTGGGCGCGCGGTGGCCCCGGGTGCACACACACTCACACACAGACCTTGCCGTCACTATAGGGCGATTCGGATGCAGTGGACCGCCCCTCCCCCTCCGGTGGGCGCGCGGTGGCCCTGGGTGCGCACACACAGACCCCGCCGTCGCTCGAGCGATCCAGATGCGGTGGACCGCCCCACCGCGCCCCGTGCGCGAGCGGTGGCCCGGGGTGCACACATACACACACACACACACCCACAGACCCGCCGTCGCTATAGGGCGATCAGGATGCAGTGGACCGCCCCCCCGCCCCCGGTGGGCGCGCGGTTGCCCAGGATGCACACACGCATACACACACACACGTGGTGCATTCGGTGCATTCGCACGTGTCGGCGCGCCGTTTGTTCTGCACGCGCCCCAGTGGACGATGCCAGCACCAGGGCAAACCCACGGCAAGCTCCACGCCCTAGGCGGAGTTTGCCCTGGTGGGCGAAACGCTCTCCCCAAGATGTGAGGCCGCGCGTCGAAACATTCGGCGCGGCGACACGTGGGGTGGCTCGAGCGTTCCGCGGCATCCAGGCGCAGCGTCGGCGGCGCTGGCCCAACTCTCCTCTGGGCCGCGCCCCGCCGCGGCCAGGGAGACCCCCCCTCGCCCGACAGGCCCCGAACAGTTGCCAGAGCAGCACCACAGAAGTGCCAGCTAGGGTGTCTTCTGGCGGCGCGCGCAAGGGGGGTAGGTGGAGGGGCCAGAGGGGGAAGGGCAAGATCCCTTATGAATTACGCTGGATTCGCGCTCCCAGGGGAAAGATCCTCGGCAAATCACGCGGGATTCACGCTCCCAGGGCCATGATGCCTCGTAAATTACACTTCGCCCGCGCTCCCAGGGCCACGATCCCTCGTAAATTATGCTGCGTCCGCAGTCCCTGAGCCCCCTGAAGCAACCTTGGGCGTACAGGTTCCTGGAAGTCTCCAAAACAAGCGTTTCGCTTGAGAACAAATTCTGCAAAACAAGCGTTTCGCTCGAGACATCCGTAACAAACGCAAAATCTCACTATACCTCGATCTATATATATATATATATATGTATGTATATATATATATATGTGTGTGTGTGTGTGTGTGTGTGTGTGTGTGTGTGTGTGTGTGTGTGTGTGTGTGTGTGTGTGTGTGTGTGTGTGTATCGAGCGGAAGTTTCTCTGGCCCGCGCCTCCTGAGAAGCAGGGGTGCGTCTAAGAAGCTTCCCCTCTCCCCCTGCCCCCTCCTCTGCGCGTGGCGGAGTCTTGGCATGAAGCAGACTGGGGAAGCCCACAGATACTGATACCGCCACTCCCTGGACCTCTCCCGGGGAGCGTCCTGACCAGAATTTCGACGCGAATCCAACGGTGTCGACGAGGGCGTCGGGTGAAGGGTAATTAGCGGTGTGGGCCAACTCTCCCTCCTCCGAGGGACGGGCCCCGCGAGATCAGAGCGGGCCCGGGACCCCAGGGCCAGCCCGCCGCAGGGCCAACGTCTCGCCCACAGCCGCTCCCGGACAGCCCCAGAGGGCCCGTGGCAGGCCAGGGGAGGCCCAAACCCGCTGCCCTCACCCCGAGATGCGACGACGCCAACGCAAACACGGCAGGTCCGCGTCGTGTCGACCCCGCGTTGGTTCTGGACACCGCAGGGATCGCTCAAACTTGAACGATCGGCCGTTCCACTAACGCCGGATCGTTCAACGACGGGCCGACTCTGGGCCACCGGCGGCGTTCAACCTTGAACGCGCGCGCTGGGGTCGCCGCCAGTCGACCAGACCAGAGCCCCTTGCACCACCTCCCCCGCGCCGGGCCCCAGGGGGGGGCCGACTCCGGGCGACAACCCCTGAGATCCGACATCTCTGAAAACTTTAGACACCGTGAGCAATCACGACTGGAGCCCCCTCGCCCCACCTTCTCCGCGCCATGCTTCTCGAGCCGCATCGATCTGTGCGGGCCCCGTGGGGCCCGACTCTGGGCGACAGCGCCCAGCTCCGAAGAAGTGAGACCCAGAGATCCGACGCCGTGCTTTTTTTCAAGGCGGGGTCCCTGGAAGCCTCGACCCGTCACCCCGGACCCGCTTCTCAGCCTGAGTCGTTCCTTGGCAGTCCCGGGGCCAGGTGAGGGCCCCCGGCGAGGGCCACGGCCGCGGCCGGCCGCCTTCTTCGCCACATAGTGCGTGACCTCTCCTGGGCGGCGGGGGGCGGGCCAGTGGGCGGCGCCCGGCGCTCGCCGCCCGCCCTCTGTCGCTCCCCTCCGCCTCGCGCTCCCCCGCCTCCTGGGCCCCAGGACCTCCTCGGCGCCGCGAGGGAGCGCTGCGACGGAGGGCGTCTGCGGGGGAGCGAACAGTGGCAAAAAGGTAAGTCAAACTTTCGGAGGTCCGCGCGGATTTCTCTGATCGGCGGAGGTCCGCGCGGATTTCTCCGATCATCAGCATCATTGACTCCTCCTCCTCCTCCTCATCCTCTATCGGACTACTCGCTTTGATACCCCTGAGGCCGGGTCGGGATTGTCTCGGGGCCTGTTCGCGCCGTCATGGAGCACATCTTTGGCCGTGCTGGGGCTCTCAAAAAGCTGTCACGTGGTGTCCTCGCAGGGCCTTCTTCTGGCTTCCTGGGGCCAAAAGCAATCCTGGGCCCATACGAACCCGAAGAGCTCGACACGCAAACGCACTAAGCATTCTCATGGTTGGGAGTGTTCCTGGGCATCTCAAAACCGCTCTGCAGTGTGCTTGATGGCATCAAGCGAAGATCGCTGCACCTCGCTTCCTCGTCGCTTAAAGATTTCGGTGCTGGAGGGGAGGAGGAGGAGGCGGAGGAGGAGGAAGAATAATAATAAGAAGAGGAGGAGGAGCAACAAGAATGTATCAGGTTGCTACGTAATGGAATAACCCACAAACGATCAATCCACGGGCCCCCTTGTGGGGCCATCAGGCTGCGAGGAAGAGGTTTCCCGCGTCCTGTGTCAATAACAGATTCAAATTTCCAAGGTAACTTTCTGCTTCCTACTGTAAATTGTTGCCGTCCGCGCAAAAGGAGGGGGCCGAACACCATCTTTGTACCACCCCCGAGACGCGCGCTTTAAATTTCTGGGGAGGCCTCGGGCACGCAAAAACGTATGATACTCGCACCCCCGAAACAAGAACCCGTCGTGCATTACACCGGATTCGCTCCCCCGAGGCCAGAATTTTTCAAAGTACGCCAGATTCGCACCCCCCAGGCCAGAATCCTTCATACATCACGCCAGCTCCCAAGGCCAGAGCCTCTTTGAAAATTACAACGGGCTCGCGTCCCCGAAGACAATTCCCTGGTAGATTCGGCCACAGACGCACTCCCGAGGCCAGAATCCTGCGTACATGACGCGTGAGTCGCGCTCCCGAGGCAAGAGTCCATCTCAAATAAATGTACCTGAAACTCGCGCCGAGGCCACAATCCCATGTAAATTATACCAGGTTCGCGCTCCCGAGGCCAGAATTCTTGCAACATTACGCCAGATTGCCGATTCCTATCCGTCCCAGTTTAATGTTCCCAGGTTTGTTCAAGACGGCGCCCATACACAGACACGGGTCTGATATCCTCTATTCTGGTCAAGAGGGGGTCCGCGGCAGGTTGCGAAGCCTTTCGGATTATGCCATTGTACTCCTTCCCCCTCCGCCCTCTCCTTCTATTTCTCTTGGATTTCCTATCCTGCAGTGTGCTATCTTTCTCCTTCTGCTTCTCCTCGTCCTCCTCCCAATCCTCCTTCCCTTCCGCTTCCTCTTCCTACTGCTGCTGCTGCACCCGCTCCTCCACCTGCTCCTCCCGAACTCCTCTGCGGAACGGGAGGCAGAAGAGGAAGACGACCAAAAGCGCCGATGGGGCATGACAACGAAAGGAAAGAGGAGGGAAGGACGGCCGGAGGAACAATGAGGAGAGAGATTGGGGAGGCGGAACATGATCGACCTACGCCCCCGGAAAGGGAGCTGGAACTGCGAGGCATGAAAACGTGTCCAAGCACCCCACTTGTGCAATGGGCAGCGGCAGTGCTAAAGATATCGATGGTGATGATCAGAATGTGCCAGGGGCTGTATAGTGCTGCGCTGCGCTGTGCCGCGCCACACAGCGACATGCCAGGGGACGCGCCAGGGGTCGCGCCAGGGGGCGCGCCAGTTGACGCGCCGGGGGACGCGCCGCGGGACATGCCAAGGGACGTGCCGCGGAATGTCCCAAGGGACGCGCCAGGGGACTTGCCAGGGAACGCGCCGCGGGACGTGCCAGGGAGACGCGCACCGGAACGTGCCAGTCGACGTGCCAGGGGACGCACCGCGCGACGTGCCAGGGATACGCGCCATGGAATGTGCCAGGGAACGCGCCCGGCGACGCGCCAACGGACACGTGCCAGGGGGCGCGTCAGGGAACCTGCCACGGGATGCGCAAGGGAGCGCAAAACACAGAGTTTGGGTTCCTGGTGCCTCCCGGGGCCTCCTGGGACCTCTTGTGCTATCCTGGGGCCCCCTGGGGCCTCCTGGGGCCTCTTGGGGCCTCTTGGGCTCTCCTGGGGCCTCCTGGGGCCTCCTGGGGCCTCCTGGAGCCTCCTAGGGCTTCCTGGAGCTTCCTGGTGAGTTGGGCTCACGGGCGAAAGGAACCCATGTAAAAACATAGGATTGGGGCTTTCGGGCGATAACAACTTACTTAAACGCATATGGCCTTGGCTCACGGGTCAAAGGGACCAATGGAAAGACACATGGTTTGTGCTCACGGGCAAAAGCAACCCATGTAAAACACATGGTTTCGCTCACGGGCGGAAGGAATTTATTTAAAAAACGCTTGGTTCGAGCTTACGGGCGAACGCAACCCATGCACAGAAATCAGATGCGTTGCGATCCAAGGCAAAAATACCCCACGAAAAAGCACCTGGTGTGGGCTAAGGAACGAAAGGAACCAATATGAAAACATCTAGTTTAAGTTCACGGGCTACAGGAACCCAAGCAAACACACATTGTTTTGGCTCACGGGCGAAATTAAGCAATGTAAAAAGACATGGTTCGAGTTCACGGGTGAACGGAGAAAACGAAACATATGACTTCAACCCACGGGCGAAAGGAATCAACATGACATTGAAAAAGGACCCCGCGCGTTTTCACGCTCATCCCGCGCTCGAGGGCTTTAGGACCCCATGTGGTTTCACGCCTGTGCCGCTCGGGGGCGTCAGGAACCCACGTGGTGTCACGCTTGTGCGTTAGGAGCCCACTGGATTTCATGTGTCCAGGCCACCCAAGGACGGATATCTAACATTGGCGGCCTGGACACGTCAAAACACATGCTTCGGGCGCGGGACAACCATGTTGGATACCTTCCCCCAGGGTATCTATCCTCGCGCCCCCCATCGGGACAACTGTACAATCTTAGAAGCACGTGGTTCCACTTCGGGGCAACCATGTAAGATACCCCCCATGGGCGGCCAGGACACGTTAAAACACGTAGTCCCAGCTCGGGACAACCATGTTGGATACCCCCAGCCTCCTCACAGACGGGGCTCCCGCTCGACAGGTCCCCTGAGTCTTGCCCGCCCGACGAGGCCCCCGCTCAAGACATCCCCACAACCCTACAAAACCAGCGTTTCGCCTGAGACATCCTCAACCAACCTGATCGGACAAGAAGGAGAAGCGCCGATTTTGTCCATTCAGCTCCTAGGAGGGACAAGAAGAAGAGGATGATGGCAACGACGAGGTGGCGGACGTCGAGAATGGCAGCGTGGATGACGGGGAGGGCAGCGAGGGGAGCAGAAGGATAACGAGAAGGAAGACAAGCGCGAGGACGAGGAAGAGATGGAGGAAAACAAATACGAGGAGGAACGAAGCGGAGGAGGAGGAGGAGGAGGAGAAGAATGACGACGACGACGAAGAAGTTTTGAAACATCCTCAACACTTTAATCCGCCAGCCGTCTTCCACTTCGCCAATTACCGCTTGTTTTGTGTTGCTCAAGGGTTGCGCGAGGCGTCTCAAGAAACAGTAACTATCACACACCGCCGCCCGGCCTAGACCGTCAAGTCGTCGGTCTGCCCAAGGGGGTGCCGTCCTTGCGCACGCAGCCGCCTGTGGCAAGCGCGTGCGAATGACCGAGTCGCTTGGCCGCCGTGCGGGCCTCGCAATCTAGGGCATCAAGGTTTGCGACATCCTCAGGAAGCATCTTCGTGTACTTCCTAGGGTGGTTAACGATACTCTGCCAACACGTGGTTCGCCTGCTGTCGCACAGGTGGCTCAGGAGGGCGAGGCGCGTGCCGAAAGTGGTAGCGCAGGCGGGGCACACCCCGCTCGCGGTGGCATAGAAGCGCTGTGGGCAGCGCCCCCTGTGCTTAATTCGCCTATGCTGCGTGTACTGCTTTGATGTTTCAAAGGCAACCCCGCACTCAGCACAAGCAAATGGCCGGCAACCGGCCTCGTCGCCTGGGCCAGCGCACACATCGCACACAGAGTCAACAAAGTGCAACAGTGCCACTGACTGCTTCCAGCGAAGTGGGTCTTGCATTGCAAAACTTGTCCAGACTTCGGGATCGTCGTCTGGCTCCGGCAGGCCGGAGCACCTAACCACAAGCTGGCGCATGCAGCGAAGGTCACCGACAAGTAAATCCAACCAGCGCGATCTCAGACCACGTGGGCGCTGCCTCAGGAGGGCCACGAGTGCTGGGGGCCTCAAACGAAGCAGGCGGCCAAGGTGCGTAAGCCTGGCCCGGGCTAGGAGACAGTCAATCGAAGCCGTACGGGTACGAGAACGAAAATCCAAATCGCTTTCGGCCCCCGGGCCAGCCCTGACCGAATCATGCATGCGACGGTGGCCTCGGATGTACACATCATTCAATATCGTCAAAAACGGCCGCGTGGGGACAACCGTATGCAGATTGTACACCAAGCGGGACATGACCAGGGTCTGAAACATCCAGCCCCTCAGGTCGAGGGATAACCGGGCGGATCCAAACACCTTCATGGCGAGCGGGGCATAAGCAGCCAGTGCACGCTTACGCCGGCCATGGGCAAGAGGGACCAGGGACCCCGACACCGAGATCTCGCCCCCCAAATGCTTGTAAGTGGGGACCACATGCAACAAGGCAGAAGAGCTAGGCACACGGATGCCTATGGGCCCGCCTGGTGCGGATCGCCAGGCGCGCGTCCGCGCCGCTGCCCCCTTGCCCCTGTACTTCAAGAAAGCCTCTTTTTTGCCAACGTTCCAATTGATCTCAAGATTCAGCACATGGTAAAAAACCCTGCACTGTCTGCAAGAGGATATCTATGGCATCATTTAGGGTCCTGGGGGACGGCGCCATTAAAATGAGCACGGCGTCATCCACGAAAGCCGCGTCTAACACGCGCTGCTGGCATCCACCTGCTGGGGAGGGGGGGCCAGGGGCCCAGGGCGCAAGCTGGTCACTAGATATGGTGAGGACGACCCCGGCCTCCACCATGACGTCAAATATCATATAAAGTGCAATGCTAAAGGCAGAATTAAACAGGCACGCGCCATATTTGCATCCTTGCCTCCCCCCGACTCGGGTCGCAATGGCCTCGTCTACGTCGCCGTAGCTAAACCATGACTGCGCGCGCATCGTCTTTAGCAGCCTGATCACTTTGAGCGGGGCGCCCCACTGCTCGAACAGGCAGCCGTGGACCGACGCGAACCGGGCAATCCAGGCGGCCTGGTCGCCATCGAGGCCGAGGCTGCGCAAGTACTCCTGCGCATCCTGCGCATCAGCCGGCCAGCCGAGCGTAACCTCGCGCACTATGCGGTCAAACGCCTTGACCAGGTCCATGAAGAGAACGAATATGCTGAGCTGGGCCAGCTCGGCATACTGCAAGGCCTCGCGCACGAGGTGCGTGGCGAAGTCGGCGCTCCGGCCTCCGACGGCCCCATGCTGGGCCTCCGGCTGGTTGGCATTGTAGTGGGGCATGACGTCCAAGGAAAGATGTTGCTTCAGCCCCTTGGCGATGTGGTTCTCGAGAACGATGCCTCGTGAGTCATCGCACTCAGCCCGATCCCCCTTGTTCTTGAATACGTCTTGCATCCGGCCTCCCGTCCATTGTACGGGCCACCTCTCCGCGGAGATGACCTCGTTGCACAAGGCGGTGGCAATCGGGGCCGTGACCGCGGCAGTCGCTTGGAGGAACTCGGCCGGGATGCCATCCCTGCCGACCCCCTTGTTGCGGCCCAGGCGCAGCCATGCCCGCGCGGTGTCAGTCACACTCATGCTGTAGCTGCTGTCCAGCGGCGGCTCCAACTGCAGGGCGCCCAGGTCCGCCATGCTCACGCTGGTGCCACGGAACACGTCCTTGAAGTGCTCGTGCCATCGTTTCTGGCGCTCGGATTCGCTGGCCGTGAGATGGCCGTCTTTCTTGCGCACAGGTTGCGCTACTGACGGTGCACTCGCACCCCCCAAAGAGCGCACGATGCTGTACATCCCCTTCCAATCGCGTCGATCCGCGGCACGCTGCGCTTCCGCGGCTCGCCATTCCAGGAAGAGTTGACGATCGTACGCCATGAAGACTTTGATGAGCCTCCCCACTAGCATGGTCAGTCGCTGCGTCGCAGCCCACAACGCAGTCCAGGCGAGCGCGCGATGGCGGAGCTCACCAGCACGCGCCACGGCACCCCACCCCATGCCGGGGGTAGCGGCGCCCGGGGCGAAGTCACGAGGGCAGAAGGCTTTCCAGGCCGTCCACACCCGCGCCATGCGAAGCCCATTGCGACGGCTGACGGCTGCCACCCCGAGCCGACGGATCAGGGTCTGCACCTTAATGACTGTCCATGTGGTCGGCTGGATCCACCGCTTCCGGGGGCAGTCCCCGGGGGGTCCCAGTCCTTTGCGCGCTGCCCTCTGGGCGGCCTCCGTGAAGCTCGCCACTTTCTCGTCAATAGTGCCGGTGTCCGGCACCTTGTAGCGGCGAAGATGCTTGCACACCTGCTCCACGCTCTCTGGGTCGCCCAACTTCCATTTGTTGAGTCGGAAGGCAACCTGGCGGCCAGGCTGGGTGTGCCCAGGGCGGCCTTTGAACCAAGCTGCGACGCAGCGATGGTCTTCGCCCCCAGCCAGAGATAGATCTCCCACCTCTGGCACGGCAACTCGGAGAACATCGTCGTCGTTGCCGAGTGTCGTGCGTACATAGTCGATGCGTGCCGTAGGTCCGTGGCCAGACCTCCATGTGTACCCCACAGGGTAGAACGTGTTCAGGGCCCTCATCTGCGTGGCCTCGAGCAGCGCAATGAAGGCAGCACCATTCGGGTTGGTGTGAGACCCGTCGCACGGACCCACGTGCGGTGCAGCCGCTCCTACCCGGGCATTGCCGTCAAGCAAGAGGTAGTGCCGCGCGCCCGGATACTTCGCGCTGAGGCCCAGCTGCACCGTCAGAAGGGCATCCCAGAAATCGGCTCTCTCGGCCGCCGGGCGGTGTCCGTGCGGCGCATGTCCAGCCACGAAGATACATCTCCCGAGCTTCCGTTTGTCGGCGACTGCCCACGTAATGCGCGGCGAGACCACGACGTGGGCCTGCAGCTTGAACCCGGCAGCGCGTCGCAGCCAGAGCTCGCACCCGAACTCCCCATGAACATCGGCAGCGCCAATGTATCGATCATAATGCAGCCCGGGGCGAATCTCGCTCCTGCGGGACCGCCCCTCCTGGATGCCGATAGCGTCGACCTCAGCTGCGGCAAACTCCTCCTCCAGCACGGTGACCTTGCCAAGCAGTTGTGCTCCCGCGACCTGCACACGAGCAGCATCAGCCTCATGTGGGCGAAGGGACCGCACATTCGCCGTGGCAGCGCTGATGAACATGTCTGCGTCCTCCCCGCTCTCAGCCGCAGCATCGGCAGCTCGTTGCGAAGAGCAGGAGAATGTGGGAGCTGGAGGCTCCCCATCAGCGGCTTGCCACATACTGGCTCCTTTCTGGGGCTCCGGTGAAGCAGCCCCAGCCGGCGACTGCACCACAGTGCTGGATTGTGGTGCCGGCGCGCCTGCACCAGCACAAGGCGTGCTAGGCAAGGTGAACACATCAAAACTGCAACCATCAGGTTGGTGGTGTGGGCGAGCCCCCGTCAGAGTCCCATACTCTGTAGAAGTCGCCGCATCCCCATATTGAACGTCCCCGTGTACTGACGTGCTGTCACTGTCGGAGTCTGGTGCCGCTGTGGAGGCCCCGGACTCGTCTCCCATGGCACCGTTCCCACTCCAGGTGGGTGTTATACCTCCGACGCTGCTGCCCGAGCTGACGCTGACCCAGCACCAGCCTTCGACGGCGTCTTCGCGACTGTCTTGATAACCTTGAAGTGGTCGGTGATCAAGCGCTTCACGGGCTGCTTCCCGTTGTGGCGCACGAGGGTGTGGCCAGCAGTGGGGAGGAGCGGCTGCTTGCCATCCCTCCTGGTGGTCGGCCCCCCCTTCGCGGCGTCTGCTTGGGCGATCTGCTGCTTGCGGGCTTCCGCAAGAGTAGTGGTAAAACCCGTGATGAGCTGCTGGCAGTGCGCCGTGGCACACTCGACCTGTGCTGGAGCCACGTACGGGTCGGTTTTCAGGCCATCGATCATGCTGCACAGGAGCCGTTGCACTTGGGCGAGCGGCTCCTCCGGGGGCCCCGGGGGGGCCTGCGCCGGCGCCTGCACCAGCTGAGCCTCGAGCTCGGTGACCTCCTTCTCGTACTGCTGGACCTCGGTGTCGGCAACCACCTTGAGGGCCGTAGCGGCCTCGATGGTGGCCTGGGCGTCGGCCTGACGCCCACGGGCGCGTTCGAGCGCGGCCCGAGCCTGATCGAGGCGAGCTCCAGCAGGCCGTCCTGCAGCAAGCTGTTGCTTCTTCTCGGCGATGCGCGAAATGAGCATCTCCTTGATGGCGTCCTCCCCCGCCGGAACCTCCGAGAGCGAGACCTCCAGCTTCTTGATCTGCGACTGCAGCTCCCTGACGTCGACCGGCGTGGCAGGTGTCGTAGTCGCCGGAGCTTGTCTTGCGACTTCCTGCTGCGCCTCCGCGAGCTTCGTTGTGATGGCGTTGAGCTGGTCGCGAGTGGACTGACCCGTGGTAGGGGCAGTCGACGCAGCCGGTTCGCCTGGCACTCCAGGCTGGCGGCTTCCATGCTGCGCGTCCGGGGCAGGAGGGGCCTGCTCCGCATCGCTCCACGTACGCTTCACCCCACAAGTCGGACACGACTTCTTGGAGGTGTTCACCGCCTTGCAGACCTTGCAGGTCCAGGCCTTCTGCGACCAGCCAGAGCCCCAGCCCCAACCAGAACACCAATGCTGGCGCCCGGCGGGCGGCCACTGGTGTCCAGGCTGCCATCCTGGCGCCGCTTCCCCGTTGACGGGGTGGCTGGCAGGCCACACCGCGCCCTGTCCACCGCCAGCGCGCTCTGGACCATTTCATGCCGGCATGGGTGCGGGAACGAAAGCACGAAGCCACACGCTCGTGCGGCTGGGCTGGGTGTAGACTTACAATCAATTCAAGGGCCACTTGAGCCAAAATGGCTACGGAGCCAATTACCGCAAAATAAATCCGCCGGCCTCCGCCAGTTGAGGGGCTGGGGGGAAACTTCACCACTGAAAGAGAACCCTGGGCCTATGCCCTTTCCGGGAAAATGGGAAAAATAATAAAGATATGGGAGGCGGACAAAAAAAAGGAGAGCTCCACACAGTACACCACCACCAGCCCTGGCCAGGCCCATCCTGGGCAGTGGACCGGTGAACAGGCCCTCCTGGCCTGGGCCTTGAGGTCAGGATGGGACTGGCCAGGTCGGGTGGTGTATTGCTGGCGCCCCTCCGAAACATGATCGACCAACGGACCCGGAAAGGAATATAGAAATGTAAGACATGGCAACGTTTCAGAGACACCTGATTGGGCGACGGGCAAATGCACTGTTTAGTGTATCGATCTTGATGTACCGTGCCGAGGGCTGTGCTGTGCAACGCTGTGCTGAATTGCGCTGTGCCATGCCGCGATTGTGCTCTATAGCGTTGTGGATCGAGTCCTGATTTGCATCCGAGTCCTGACCGAAATGATCTGGATCTTAAGCTCGAGCTGCCTGAGCACATAACTAGTAGCTGCCCCAGAGCTGATTGAAAGGGAAAATGCCAGGAGGACGCGCCGCGGAATGTCCCAAGGGACGCGCCAGGCGAGGTGCCAGGGGACGTGCCACGGGGACGCACCGCGGGACGTGCCAAGGGGACGCGCTACGGAACGTGCCAATGGACGTGCCACGGGACGTGCCAGGGGACGCGCCGCGCGACGTGCCAGGGGGACTCGCCACGGGACGCGCCAAGGAACATGCCAGGTTGGAATGCTGAATGTATCGATCTTGATGTACCGTGCCGAGCTGAGCCATGCTGAACTGCGATGTGCCATGCCGCGATTGTGCTTTATAGTGTTGTGGATCGAGTCCTCCTTTGCATCCGAGTCCTGACCGAAATGATCTGGATCTTAAGCTCGAGCTGCCTGAACACATAGTAGCTGCCCCAGAGCTAATTGACAGGGGGACATGCCAGGAGGACGCGCCGCGGAACGTCCCAAGGGACGCGCCAGGCGAGGTGCCAGGGGACGTGCCACGGGGACGCACCGCGGGACGTGCCAAGGGGACGCGCTACGGAACGTGCCAATGGACGTGCCACGGGACGTGCCAGGGGACGCGCCGCGCGACGTGCCAAGGGGACTCGCCACGGGACGCGCCACGGAACGTGCCAAGGAACATGCCAGGTTGGAATGCTGAATGTATCGATCTTGATGTACCGTGCCGAGTTCTGTGCTGTGCTGAGCCATGCTGAACTGCGATGTGCCATGCCGCGATTGTGCTTTATAGTGTTGTGGATCGAGTCCTCCTTTGCATCCGAGTCCTGACCGAAATGATCTGGATCTTAAGCTCGAGTTGCCTGAACACATAGTAGCTGCCCCAGAGCTAATTGACAGGAGGGCATGCTAGGAAGACGCGCCGCGGAACGTCCCAAGGGACGCGCCAGGCGACGTGCCAGGGGACGTGCCACGGGGACGCACCGCGGGACGTGCCAAGGGGACGCGCTACGGAACGTGCCAATGGACGTGCCACGGGACGTGCCAGGGGACGCGCCGCGCGACGTGCCAGGGGGACTCGCCACGGGACGCGCCACGGAACGTGCCAAGGAACATGCCAGGTTGGAATGCTGAATGTATCGATCTTGATGTACCGTGCCGAGTTCTGTGCTGTGCTGAGCCATGCTGAACTGCGATGTGCCATGCCGCGATTGTGCTTCATAGTGTTGTGGATCGAGTCCTCCTTTGCATCCGAGTCCTGACCGAAATGATCTGGATCTTAAGCTCGAGCTGCCTGAACACATAGTAGCTGCCCCAGAGCTAATTGACAGGAGGGCATGCTAGGAAGACGCGCCGCGGAAAGTTCCAAGGGAGGCGCCAGGCGACGTGCCAGGGGACGTGCAATGGGGACGCACTGCGGGACGTGCCAAGGGGACGCGCTACGGAACGTGCCTATGGACGTGCCACGGGACGCGCCGCGCGACGTGCCAAGGGGACTCGCCACGGGACGCGCCACGGAACGTGCCAGGTTGCAATGCTGAGTGAGTGTATCGATCTTGATGTACAGTGCCGAGGGCTGTGCTGTGCTGCGCCGCCCTGAACTGCGATGTGCCATGCCGCGATTGTGTTTTATCGTGTTGTGGATCGAGTCCTCCTTTGCATACGAGTCCTGACCGAACTGATCTGAATCTTAAGCTCGAGCTGTCTGAACACATAGTCCACATAGTAGCTGCCCCAGAGCTAATTGACAAGGAAACATGCCAGGAAGACGCGCCGCGAAACGTTCCAAGGGAGCCGCCAGGCGACGTGCCAGGGGACGTGCCACGGGGACGCACCGCGGGACGTGCCAAGGGGACGCGCTACAGAACGTGCTGGGGACAAGCGTCGTGTTGGTGGCCTGGACACGTAAAAACACGGTGCCAGCTCGGGACAACCATGTTAGATACCCCCTGGGTGGCCTGGACACGTAAAAACACGCGGTTCCAGCTCGGGACAATCATATTAGAGATCTCCCTTGGTGGCTGAGCATGAAAAAAACACGTGGTTGCAGCTCGGGACAGCCATGTTAGATCCCCCCCTGCGTGACCTGGATACGCTGAGTTCGCGCTCGCGCTCGAGACATCCTCGCAACGTCTTCCCTGGAGAGGCCCTCAAAGCGCAACCCCCTATTCAGAGCAAGAAACCATAACTTTTCTGTTTTGGGACATGTGTTCGGGTAGCGCTTTTCGGCCCCCCGTGTGTTTCCTCATAATTCGGCGTTGGGCCCGACGCCATGCTAGATACCCCAACTCTGCAAAACCAGCGTTTCGCTCGAGACATCCTCAACAATTTCTGAAACACCAGCGTTTCGCTCGAGGCATCCCCCAACTTTGCAAAACCAGCGTTTCGCTCGACATCCTCAAGAAATTATGAAAAACAAACGTTTCGCTCAAGACGTCCTCACGAATAATTCCGCCGGCCTCCGTCAAACTCGTCATTTATCGCAAAATAATTCCGCCGGCCTCTTTCAAGTCGATTCCGGGGGTAAACCTCTAAAAAGAGAACCTTGGGCCCCCGCCCTTTCAGGGAAAACGAAGAAGATGAGGGGGAACCCAGGACGGATGGAGGAGGTGGAGGATGCCCCTGCGGTAGCTGTTTCTCCCGGCGGCGGGGCCGACACCAGCAGTAGCTTTAGTACCCTCCCCGCCTTTCCCTATCCCCCCCCCCCCCCCCCTCCTCCTCCTCCTCTCTCCTCCTCCTCCTCCTCCTCCTCCTCCTCCTCCTCCTCCTCCTCCTCCTCCTCCTCCTCCTCCTCCTCCTCCTCCTCCTCCTCCTCCTCCTCCCGCTCGCCCTCCTCCTCCTCCTCCTCTTCCCCTTCCCCCTCCTCCTCCTTCGTACCCCCCCCCCTTTTCCCTATCTCCCCCTCTCGTCCGACCCGACCCGTCGGTGCCCCTGAGGGTCCCTGAGGTCCGACGTCGCGAAGGCATGATCGACCCACGGACCTGGAAAGGGAGTTAGAACTGCGAGGCCCAGGGACTCCCAAGCATCTCAATTGGGCGATGCACAGTGGCAACGATGAAAATATCAATGGTGATGTGAACTACTGTGCCAAAGGCTTTGTCGTGCTTCTCTCCGCTGTGCCGCGCCGCACAATGACGTGCCAGAGGACGCGCCAGGGGACGTGCCGCAGAACGTGCCAGGGGGATGCGCCACGGAACTGGCCAGCGGACGGGCCAGGGAACGTGCCAGGGGACGCGCCACGGAACGTGCCAGGGAACGTGCCCAAAGGCCACGATCCTCTGTGAATTACACAGCGCCCGCGCTCCCAGGTCCAAGATTCCTTGTGAATTACGCTGCGTCCGCGTCTCCAGGGCCGCGTCGGGCGCCAGACGTATGTAGGAGATCCTCTCCGCGCACGTAGTTACGTGCGGAGAAGCCGACGACCTCAGGTTGGATATCCCCCTGGGCACACTCTCCTTGAGCCGACACGCACGGGATGCATTTGGAACCTCCTGCGGCCCTCTGTGGCCCCCTGGGGGCTCCTAAGGCCTCCTGGCGCCTCCTGGGCCCTCCTGGGGCTCCTAGGGCTTCCCGCGGTCTCCTCTGGGACCTTCTGGTGCCTTCCCGTGCCTCCTGGCCTTCCTGGAGCTTCCCGGGGCCTCCTTGGCCCTCGTGAAGCCTTCTGGGGCTTCCTGGGCCCTCCTGGGCCCGACGCCATGTTAGATACCACCCTGGGCGGCCTGACCATGAAACCGATTGGCCCCAACTCGGGACAACCCTGTCAGACACACCCCTGGCCGGCCTGGACACGTGAAAACGCGTGCATCCAGCTAGGGACCACCATGTTAGATACCCCACATTGGCTTGGACTCGTGACAACAAGCGGCCCATGCTCGGGATAACGATGCGGGATACCCCCCAGGGTGGCCTGGACGCGTAACAACACATGTTCATCGGGACACCCAGGTTCGATACCCCTGCGGGTGGCCGGGACACAAGAAAATACGCGGCAAATGCACGGGCTCGCATGTTGGATATCCCCTCCGCGCACGTGTTTTCACGTGCGAACTCGCCGACGACCTCATGTTGGATATCCCCCTGGACGCACTTTCTTCACGCGGGAACGCACGGGTCGCACTTCTCCCACCGAAAAGTGGCCCGCATCCTGTGCTTAACCGATCGGGACTTCAAATTGAGCAGATACCGACCGTCGTGCAGACCACCAAAGGTTCTTAGAACATTCTTTGGTGGGCCTATGGGCAAGCCAGGACGCCTCGCCACTGCTTGATCAACGCTTCGCTTGGAACCCTCAACACATTAGCCGCTGGCAACCTTCGACCTCGTTATTTCTCAAGGAAAGGATCCGCCAGCCTCCTTTAGTAGAGGCACTGGGGACAGGTTTACCATTTGAAAGAGAACCTTGGGCCCAAGCCCTTTCCAGGACAAGTTGGAAAGCCAGGACCTCAGGCTTGCCCTCCCGCCTTTCCCTGTCCTGTCCCCCCTCTCGTCCGACCCGACCTGTCGGTGCCACTGAGATTGCGTTCGTCGCCTCCTTGGAACTCGAGGCCTCTCAAATATGATCGAACCGGATGGAAGTGAATTGAATGCTAGAGCAAGGAGCCTCCTCGAATCTGAAATCTTGAGCCAGCACATCTTCAGCCCAAACGGCTTGAGCCAAAATGGAACTCCAGACCTCCCAAGCATGGTCGGAGCAGGTGGGGTCGGAAGGTCGCGCCACACCGCCGATGCCTCGCTTCTTCGCCCCAGGTGGGCCCCCGAGGCCCCCGCGCAGGCCGCGGCTGCCGCGCCGTCCTGCCAGCGCGTTCTCGAACGTGACGCCGGGGACCGACGCGGGCGAGAAGCCTGGCTGGGGGGCGTCCGGGAGGGAGGGTGCGCAGGTCATGGCCCGAGGCACGTGCGCGGACGAGGGGGGGGGGCCAGGGGACGTGCTGAGACGAGAAGAGGCGCCATGAAGGCTGGGGAGATGTCATGGCCTCGGCCGTGATAACCTCTCCCAGCCCCTGGCCGCCCTGGCCATCGCCCCCCTCCTGGCCGCCCCCGACTGGCGCGGGGCGCCGCGGCCGACCGGGAAGGGGGAAGCGTCGAGCTGGCATCGGCGATACGTCATGCACACATCGGCGATGGGGCCTACCGCCGATGACGTCCGAGCTGCATCGCCGCGCGCGCGCGAACCAGCGGGGAAAGAGGCGGGACATGGCCGTTCGTGCGCCGCGGGCGCCTTCGCCTGAACATCAAGCTCTCTACGAGACAGAGTGTCGTAAGCACGTCCCTGGCGTTGGGCCCACGATAGCGAATCTGGGCGGTCCTGGGTGGGGTAGGCTTTCGGGCCCCTATCGGCGATGAATGGGCGACTGGGGGCCCCGACGTTGCCCGTGAGGAGGGGGGGGGGAGTTTCGCAGATCGAGGGTCTACTGTATTCTCCCTGGGCCTCCAAGAGGCTGCTGGTCGCTGCGGCCTACCGGGGGAGGGGAAGACGCTCCCGTATAGACTGGCCGCATTAAAAAAACATGATCGGCCCACGAACCCGGCAAGGGATTTAGAACTGCGAGGCCTGGGAACGGCTCCAAGAACCTCACTTGGGCGATGGGCAGTGGCAGCGCTGAAAATATCAATGATGGTGTTTTTGTGCTAGTGGTTGTGTTGTGTTTCTCTGAACTGTGCCGCGCCGCACATTGCCGTGCCAAGGCACGCGCCACGGAACATGTCAGTGGACGTGCCAGAGGACGTTTCAAGGGCCACGGTCTCCTGTAAATTACGCTGCGTCCGCGCTCCCGGAGCCGCGATCCCTCAAGAATTGCGCTGAGTCCGCGCTCCCAAGACCACGATGCCTTGCAAGTTACGCTGCGTCCGCGCTTCCAGGGACTCGAAGCACTCCGCGGAGGTTGCCCAAAAGACCCCCCCCCATCCGCAGAGCAGAACAACATGCTATTCTTCATTGGGATATGCGTTCGGGAGGGCGCTTTTCGGTCCGCCCGCCATTTCCTGAAAATTGTGCGCGGGACACGAAGGAGCGAAACCTCGTTCGTAAATTACTCCCAAGGCCGCGATCCCTCGTAGATCATCCCGTGTTCGCGCTCCCAAGGGCCACGATCCCTTGTAAATTGTGCTGCGCCCGTGCTCTTCAGGGCAGCGGTCCCTTGCAAATTGCACGGGGGTCACGCTCCCGGGGCCACGATCCCTACCACGCTGCGCTCGCACTCCCAGGGCCCAGGCCCCTTGTAAGCTATGCTCGGTCCGCCCCCCCAGGGCCAGGATCTCTCGTAAGTTACACGGCGTCCGCGCCCCCAAGGCCACGATACCATGTAAGTGACGATGCTTCCGCGCTCCCAGAGCCACCTGGGCGTCCTGAGGCGCCCAGGCTCTTTGAGTGCTGCAAATTAACGTTTCGCTCGATAAATCCTCGGGGATTCTGCGCGCAGGACGCACCATCCTCAGCGGACACGGCAAAATCATGTTATATGTCCCGGATTCTGCGGGAAACGCTCCGCGCCTTATTTTTTACAAGCGAAAAGGAAGGTCAGCGGACCTCGTTATTCATCGCGGACCCGACAAGCATGGGGTGTCCACTTTCCTCGAGCGGCCACGCGAAACGATTTTTTTCCACGCCGAATGGGGCTTGACCTCGATTTTTTATCAAATGGAATTCCGCCGGCCTCCCCCCAACATGGCACCCACGGGCAAATTTAACAACTCAAAAAAAGAACCCTGGGCCAGAGCCCTTGCCGGGAAAAATACAAGTGAGTGACTCCAGGCGTGGTCATTTCTGCAAGATTCTGCGCGAAACGCTCCATACCTCCCTTTAGCGACGGAAAGCGTGGGTCTGCGGACACCGATATCTACCTGACATCAGATGGGGGGCGCACTTATCACGAGCGGGCGCACGCGAAACGTCACTTTTCTACGCGCACTTTGACTCTGCCGAATGTTTAACGAGCGGAAGTTCGCCGGCCCTCTTCGCCCATGGTACCAGGGGTCACGTTTACCTAACTGTAATAGAACCCTGGGCCCCTGCCCTTTCCAGGAAAAAACATGTCAGCGATATTCGGAAACGGAGCAGGCAATGACAAACACATGTTGTTGAACGCGTTTTTCGGCTCTGCGAATATCGCACCGAAGCCAATCCATATGTGCTGGCTGCAGACATGGTGCCCAAAAGCAGACGCGAGCAGCACGGGAAAACGTGGCGCTCTCGAGAAGCCACCCCAGCCCGCCCATCTTGACTGGTCCAACGGTCAGCTCACTGGCACCCCGCCTCACCACGGCCCGAAAAAGCCGAGAGCGGGCCATTTCGCCGAACGCGTGGGGCAGCGCTGCAAGATCGCCTGGGAGAAAGAAGTCCGCCAACAAAAAAACTTGAGCCAGAATGGCTACGGATAACTGAACGCGTGATGTTGAATATGATGCTTGCCCTTGTATAGCCCACAGAAGGTAAGTTGTTGGATGGTGGGTGTCCAAGCTGTGTGGCAAAATTTGTGCTGTGGAAGAGATGGCATGCAGTTTACGTGGTGCAAGCTATGCTGTGCAAATGATTTGGAACACGCTAGGTGGTGGAATCAATATATGAGGTGCAAGCTGTCCAGTTGAAGCTGTGTGGAGCCATATGAGTGGTGTAAGCTATGTGGTGACAGCCATGTTGTGCAAAACATGATGTGCAAGCTAACTGGTGCAATATACATGGTGTACTTCAAACCATGAGGGGCGAGCTACGGGTGCAAGCTATGTGGTGCAAGATATGTGGTGCACGTGCTTGGTGCAATATGCGTGGTGTAAGCTATGTAGTTCAAGCTACAGTGAGGTCGTTGGATAAGGAGTCAGTGGATAAGACATCCAGGATCTGGAAGCCAGTGGAATTCCTTTGCGGATTGGCCGTGGGTATCACCGCCATTCTGATCAGATGAGAAGGCCTCCAGGGTCTGAAGCCTCCTGGGCACATTCCTCAACCAACGCCCCCACCGTACGTGAGAAAGCATTGTGGGGCGAGTTATGTGGTAGATGCTATTCGGTATAAGCTGTGTTGTGCAGTCTACCCAGTGGAATATGTGGTGTGGGCTTGGATGACCCAGCTATGCAGTGCAAGATATGTGGTGCAAGCTGTCATACAATACACGTGGTACCATCTATGTGGAGTAAGCTACGTGACACAAGCGATGTGGTGTAGACTACGTGGTGGGAACTATGTGATGCAGTATACATGTTGCAAGCTATCTAGTGCACGCTATTTTGAGCAAGATCGGTGTTGCAAGCTACATAGGGCAAACTGTGTGGTTCAAGCTATGTGGTGAAATCTGTGCGTTGTAAGGTATGTAGCATGAGCTACGTAGCGCAACCAGTGTGGTGCAGGCACCGCTGTGTGAGGTATGTGGTGCAAGCTATGTGTCGCAAGCTATGTGATAATAGCTATGTGGTGCAAGCTAAGTGGTGTAGGCGTTGTGGTGAAGGCTATATGGTGCAAGCTATGTTGTGCAATCGATGAGGCACAAGCTCGATAATGCAAGTTATGTGCAAACTGTCGAACATGTGCGCTTATACATGTGTGTATAGTTTTTTTTGTGTGTGTGAGAGAGACACTCGGATATTCGCGGAGACGGGTTTCGAGGATCGACATGCGAATATCAAGGATCGATGTGCTTTGCCCCCTCTGGGCTCCACGAAGCTGGTCGCCACGGCTGCATCCTTCCTGAATCCCTGCCCTGAACGCAAGCCTGGACAGGTCTGGAGTCGATTTCTGACCCACGGCACCCAACCATCAGGGCTTATCAGAGACCTCGGGACGATGGTGCGTTGTCCCCAGGTGCGTGGCTGAAGCGGGATTCTGAAGTGCGGACTGTTATCTCGTACCGTCCTCGCCTGCGTCCCGCTCGCGACCCACCCCGCGACGGATCCGCGACCCACCAACGACCCACTCCACGACCCACCCCTGACCTGCTCATGGTCCCCCCGCGACCCACCTGCGGCCTGCGGCGGGCTCCTCGTGAAACACGGCTGCCGACGACCCTCCTCCCTCTGACCCCTAACTGTGGAAGCTCCTGAAACAAACTTGCTGTGCAACTTGTGACTTCGCGCGGAATCATCCTCAGGCATTTACATGGGAAGCGTCGGGGCGGACCCGCTTCCATGAATGGGAGAGGGATGAGGAGGGAGGAGGAGGGATGGGAAGGAGGGAGACGGAGGGAGAGAGAAGGACGGGGAGGAGGAGGAGGAGGAGGAGGATGAGGATGATGATGAGGAGGAGGAGGAGGAGGAGGAGGAGGAGGAGGAGGAGGAGGAGGAGGAGGAGGAGGAGGAGGAGACGGAGGAGGAGGATGAGGAGGAGGAGGAGGAGGAGGATGACTGGGAGGGAGGAGAACGAGGAGGAGGAGGAGGAGGAGGAGGAGGAGGAAGAGGAGGAGGATCGGGAGGCATAGGGAGGAGGGAGAGCGCGTCACGGGGGGGATTAGGTTAGGACAGCCCCGAGGGGAAGAGTCTCGCAAGACTAAAACAAACAATGGGGGGAAGTGGCACCCTTCGGAGAGGGATTTGTTACCATGGAGGACAGAGCTCCCCACACTCTGACCAGGGCCCGCGACGGGGTGCCACGACCCAAAGCTACTCCTCAGCCTGGAGGGCCTCCTTGGCTCGCACTCGCTCAGCAAGGGCGGCCATCCGTCTCTCGTACTCAGGGACGGTGGGGGCACTCGAATGGGCCGAGGGAACAGACGTACAGGCAAGGGTCTTAGACCGCGGCTTGGGGACCACAGACATTGCAGTGACCGCAGCAGCTCTAGCAATCAATTGACGGACACGACTACTGGGGCCCAGGCCTCGCGAGTACGTACTTAGTACCTCGCGTCCCTTCCTAGAGGGTCGTTGGCACTCCTTGTCAATATTACGGGAGCACCTCTGGGCCCAGCAGCCGCAACGAACGCACAGAAACTGTAGCCTATTCAACTTGGCTTGCGATGGCTCTGGGGCTCTGGGGTGGATCTCGTGAGAGGCCCCACCAACAATCAGGTGCCCCAGGGAACGGCGGACGACCTGACGAACGAAATCGGGGGCCCCAGAGCAACCCAGAGCCTCTTGGGGGGTACCCTCATGGGCGACCACCAGACAATGCTTGCACTGCATACCAAGCAATCCACTCTCCCACTCATGCCACCCAGGAGCTGACTTTACAGAACGGTGACGGGCAAAGGGCCTGGCGCGATTCGCTCGGGACTGGACGGCTGGTAGCACACTAGCTGCAAGTTTGACAAAATACCTGGCGGGCTCTACGTCAGACTCTAGGCGATTGGCTGCCTCGGGTCCGATGGGAGCGCGCATCTTAAGGGCCTCCTTGGCGTGGAGGTCCGCAGCACGGTTACCTGTCGCAGGCGCCCGCTCCACAAGCGGCAAATTATCTATCACGCCCTCGCTTCGATGCGCTTTGACATGCTGGATGGACCTGATGTGGCCGTGTCCGCTGAGGGAACGGGCGAAGGCCGATACGCCAGCGAAAACCTTGCTCGCACGAAGCTGTTCGTGCTCAGGAAGGAGGGCCTGACTTACTGCTGCTTTACAATCGGCATGCCTGTAGGAACTGCGACCAGCGATCTGGCAGGCGACAGCAATCGAGAAATTTTCAGCCATCGCGGGGGACTGCGGAAAACCTCCAGGCACAGTGCCACGCACTACCGAAAGGGTAGCCTCGGCCTGGGGGCCAAACAGAACTACCGCATACGCAGCACGCTGAAAACAAGACAAAATCGGCATGGTGCTGCTTCCGTCCACCGCGATATGCAGGTTATCGCTATGACCGACAAATTGCACAGACTTCTCGGGCTCCAGATCGGGAAAAGCCTCCCCAAGACCGTCCAGGACCATGGCCTCGGGGGCCCCTTTTGCAAGAGGGATGTCCCCTGGGAGCACCGAGACGACACCTTTCAAATGGAGTAAACTTCCAGGGTCCTCCCGAGCTTCGTCCAGGAAAGTCAAAGGCACTTCCGCCTCCTCGCGGGCCTGGGCTACAGCTGGGAGCTGGCAGCAAAAAAGCCGATGATGGGTGGTGTCAGGCTCACCGCATTCACATCGGCCAGCTCGAAGAGTGACATAACCATTGTCATCTGCAAGCTGTTCCGTCCACAAACAGTCGCAGACAGCAGCTTGAACCAAATATTTCTGGTACTTGTTATACTTAGTCTTGGACCTGAGGCAAGACCTGACCACGTCCAGGTTGGCCCTAACTCCTTCAGCAAACCCCCACTTCTCCCCAGGCGATTTCTCATGGGCAGCCTGGAACGCGGTGCTGCACATTTTACCTAGCATCGCAGGGGAGCATTGCGTGAGCTGGATGGTGATGCCATCCTGGTCGATCCACTCAGTGGCTGACACAGGCTTCCACCTTACGCGAGCGAGGCAAAGCGGGATCCTGGAAATCGGTCCGCGGGTTTGGGCCCAGGACACATCCGACTGAGCCTGGGAAAAAACGCGGTCCCACATACGTTGTAATTGAGTTAGGCCTACGAGTGCATCAGACGGGACAGCCACAGCATGCCATAACATCTTAGACCACTGGAGTGCGGGTGCCATGGCCTCACGCGCCGCTGGCTCACCGTGCAAGGCCAGCTTGGCGCGCAAGCTCGCACCCCTCGTCGCGGGCGCCAGGTAGGACAAGGCCTGGCGGCGGATGGCGAGCAGCTCCTGGTCGTCGACGCCGTTGACCTCGACCCCGTAGTGAGCTGCCATCTTGATGCCAGTGGTGTAGACTCTTCCGAGCCCCTCGTCGGCCCTCCTCATGGACTTGAGCTTGGCCGCCTTGGCCAGGCGCTGGGAGGACTTCCTCAAACGCATATTCCTCTTGCCAGCGGTGCGGGCTTGCGCCCGTCGCCGTCCGCAGGCGAAGTCCGTGCCGAGGTAGGCGACCGCTGGCTTGGACTTATCTTTGGCGAGGCCGAGCTTCGTGGTCACCTCCATGCCAAGGGCGCTATCACTGGCCACGACGGCGACCTTATCATTGAGAGTGGCCTGAAATCGTCTCGAAACTGCTTGGAACTGCACACCCGCTTGGATCGCGACGCCTGCAACGATGTCTCGGTCACGGCCGCTCACGTGGACCCCAGCGTCGTCAATATAGCTCATGAAATCGATCGACGGGTTGCGGCGCACAAACTGGTCGTACTCTGTGATCGTGAAGGCTCGCACCGCAACATCAGCAAATGCACAGCCTGCTGGTAGCCCGAAAGTGGCGAACACGACTGTGCAACTGTGGTGCAGGCCCAGGCGAATGATACGCGGTGACTGCCACGTGTTGAAAATTAACTTGAGAATCGGCATGGGCATGCCGCAGGCAAGGAGGCGACCACGTAATACCTCCAGCGGGATGCCCTCGTAGAACTTGCTGTAGTCCATCAAAATCAAAAGGATATAATTGTTCTGGCTGACCTCAGCCTCACTGCGCGCAGCCTGCAACCAAGACAGATCGAGTGCACTACGGCCTGCCAAGGCGCCCCAGTACGGGCGGCGCAGCTGCTGGTGAAGCCCATCGAGGTCACGGCGACGAAGCCTCTGCCAGACACGGTACATGCCCGGATACAATATTATCAGTCGGTGGCCCTGGTCGGGCTTAGCAAGCATAGGCATGACAATGAAGCATACATGGCGAGGCAATAGACCAATCCGTTCGCACGCCTCGAGAAGCGCTGCCATGGTGTCGAGCGCAGCGCGAGGAAGTAGCCCAACGTGACGAGGATGCACTCGATCAAGACTGGCCGTTGTGGTGCGCGGGAAGCTGTTGGCCACGTCGCGGATAATGTCCGCGCTGGCCCTGTCCATTGCCGACCTGTCAGGCGTCCAGGCTTGGCTCGGAACCTGGCTAGTATGCCAAAGCTTCTCATACTTGCGAACCTCGGCCTCGACGATATCATGAGGATGTGCCGTAAGCCCTCCAGCAGTACGAACTACTGTAGGGTGAAGTGCATTGGGAACTCGGGTAGCGTGGTGAAATCCTCGCGCACCATTGGACGATGCCGCGTCGCACCAGTCCTGCCACCGTTGGCGATCATCCTTTACTTCATCCAGCTCGGCCTTCCGCGCATCAGCTGCGATGTCCCGGCGGCACTGCTCAAGAATTTCAGCAGCTCGGTGGCTGTCACGGTGGATCCGAGGGGCGACGCAGGACTCGAAATCATCGTCCTGAGACACGGTTCCAGTCTGGTCCCCGAGCTGCGCATTGATACCAAAGAAATCGCCCTGGTCGATGTCAGGCTCGTCAATCTGATCAGGGAACAGGCCATCAACTTGCAATCCTTCCTGGCCTGAGGGGCCAACCACGGTGGCGGCCGCAGGGGCCACTTCAGAGCGTAGATGTGCTGTGGACGGTGCTGGTGGCGGGCCTTGGGCTCCAGCTGCACGAAGTAATGCATTTCCAACAGCGGCTGGCGCCTCAAGAACACTGGCACCCAAACGTGCGCAAAGACCCTGCCCGAAATACTCAGCGGTCGAAAACACATCCACCTCGGCTTCCAGACAAGGTACCGTAGTGTGCTTGAGCCCCATGAGCTTGCACAAGTTGCCCAGGGACTGCGTTGGCCAAGTCCGGCCGCGAGAGATCGCCTTGGCTTCAGCAACTGTCTCGGGGCGGTGATTGTAGTCAACCCATCTGGCTTTGGGCGGCGCTCCCCACGAGGCGCTGCTGGACGTACACTGGCCAGTGACTGCACTGACCTCCTTCTCGGCGGCATGGGCGAAGGTAGCCCACGCTCGCGACAAAATGCACCATGCTTCACGAACAGGCTTCTCGCGACTAGCATCGACGGCCGCCTCAGCCATCGCAGCGGGGGTACTGCCAGTCAGAGCCTTCTCGTGTATGACCAATGAAACGTTCGGTCCCATACTTCCTTGCCACCGTGTATACCATGCACTGCTGCCTTAGGCCTTCCGTAGAGAGGCCCAGTGAAATAGGGCGGTGAGGTCGCTTCGGCCATGAGGTGTCCACATGGACGGACTCGAGCAACCTCTTGGCAACAGTGTTGACGGCAAAGAAATCAATCGCACGGCTAGACTTGGGTGTAATGCATGCGGGCAGGGACGGGGCCACAAGTACCATCTTAGCTACTCTCAGGAAACCTGACTCCTCGATGTCCCTCGGCGTAGCATTCCAGTCGCCAACCAGGACGACGGGGCCGGCAATCTCGGAAACCCGCGTGCCGATCTGAGCCAGGATACGCGCATTCCTGCCCTTGATGCCCTGGTTGACCACCAGGTAGAAACAGACGATGTGCAACGGTGGCCATCCAGGAAGGTGCACGACAACGTGCAGTGCGCGGCGATGGTGAAGGACAGCGCGGGCGCAACCTGGTCCCCGAAGTCCAACGTGATCCCATAGCAAGTACAGCAACACCCTGCGCGGGCGTTGTTCCCTTGGACTTGGCGCCAGGGCTGGTGAGACACTTCCACCCACGACGACCTGCCCAGGCAACAAAATCATCATTATCATCATCATGGAATCCAACTTCCTGCGCGACGAATATTGTCGCTGACGAAGCCTGTATCTTTTCCTTCAGCGTACGGATGCCACGGTTGGCGTTGACTCCACGAAGAACTGGCTTCTAGGGTCAGCATTCGGTGGTGGCCGAACTTGGCCATGATGAACAGGCAAGCTGCTGACCAATACAGGCATATCAAAGACGCTGCCGTTTGTCTCGGTGCATGGCCAGCAGCTTGTCATGGAACTTCTGCATGAGGTCTTCGTTGCTGTCAGCAGGGTTGCCCCCTTTGACGAGCTCGAACAGTTCCTTTGACTCCTCGAAGGTGGGGTCGAGGTCACGCTTGACTCCGCCGCCAGGGGCGTCATCATCACCAGGAGTAGGAGTCCCATCAGGGCTCTCAGCGGGCTGCTGTGGCATAGGGGCGTCCGCTGGCTCGGGTGCGGTTGCCTTCCGCACCTGGCCCTCGAGGTCCGCGAACAACTTGGCAGTGGTCTCCGCGCCGATGGACTCGAGGGCGGTGCGGATCTCCTCGGGGAGCCCATCCTTGTCGAAATTGAACTCAGGGAAGAGGGACCGATCTGGGGCGACGGCCTTGGCGGTCTCAGCGAACGACTTCTTGTAGCCGTCGACCTCCGCCTCCTTGGAAGTAATTGCGGCCCTCTTGTTCTCCAGTGCAGCCTGGAGATCATGAACTTGCTTGGACATCTTCTCAGCCTCGCGCTGGAGCTTGACCAGCTGCGACTGCGCATTCTTGAGCTTATCCCGGGCCCTGCGATGGGCAGCCTCAGGAGACTGGACACTCTCGAGCTGCACTCGGAGGGTCTCAATCTCAAGCTGATGCGCCTGCTTGACATTAGGCGGCAACGACGGCTCCTTGAGGTACTTTTCATAGAAAGAGATCGACGAGAGAATCTCTTCACGGGTAGCTCCTGCATCCTTCGGCCTCTCAGCACCTGTACCCTGGTCGGGCGTCGGGTCCTTGAGGCTGGTGTTGGCCAACTTGCGCTCGAGCGCGGCCACCTGCTTGCGGAGCTCCTCGTTCTGGTCGCGTGCCCATGGCGCTGGTGTGGCTCGACGGCCACCAAGCACGGGCTTCCTCCCTTGCACTTCCTTCTCAGCCCTCTCAGCTCTAGCGTGTGCGGTCTTGGCTGCGGCGACACTGCGAGCTGGGGCAGCGGTGCCGCAGCGGCAGCGGACTCGACACGCCCAGTTCTTGTCTGCGCCACAACTGCATCCCCAGAGCGGTGTCCTGGGCCCGCGCAGCACATCGGAGACGGGAGGCGGTGGGGCCATGGGGCTCGCGAGCCCTCCAGCAGGAGGACCCCTGAACAATCGGATTGTCTGGCTCGGGAAACAGAGCTAACCGCATGCCGATGATAATAAAGGGACCCCCCCCCTTTCAGTGTTTAGAGTTGATTATCGTCGCCCTATACAAAATTCAAATTGGGCGGCGAGCGCTGAGGCCGAACTTCATTATCACCTCGAAACGCTATGTTGAGATAGCAACATCAAGCGATGTTGATATAGCAACATCAAGCGAAGCGATCACACTTTTTCAGGATGTGTCAAGCGAAACCAATAATTTTGGGAGGCAGACTCAAACGAAACGAGCAATGTTTCAAGGATGTCTCAAGCGAAACCAAAAATTTTGGGAGGCAGGCTCAAACGAAACGAGCAATGTTCCAAGGATGTCTCAAGGATGTTTCAAGCTAAACCAGCAAGTTTTTCCTTCTTTATTTATATTGGTTATTATCTTCCTTTTTTTATATATGTCTATATCCCCGCGCGCGCCTGATTTTTTTATCTCTGGGGTTGATTATCCATGGAAAGGGGAGCACATGAGCTACCCGACATGAGCACGTTAAAAAATCAATTTTCATAAAGCGTTTGTAAATTAAAATTCATAGATTTGGAACTTTCCATTTTTTCCGTTCTTCTTCTCTTCTTATTATTATCTTCTTCTTCTCTTCTTATTATTATTCTACTTTCCTCTTATTTTTTATATGTCTATCTGTCCTCACGCTCGCCTGAACTTTTTTATCCCTGGGGTTGATTATCCATGGAAAATGAAGCACATGAGCTACCCTACACGAGCACTTAAACAATCAATTTTCATAAAGCGTTTGTAAATTAAAATTGATAGATTTGGAACAAGCGAAAACAGCAATCGCTCGAGGATGTCTCAAGCGAATTGAGAGATTCTGTGAGGATGTCTCAAGCGAAACGAACGATTCGTCGAAAAACACAATTATTTCGAGGATGTCTCAAGCGAAGTAAGCAATAGTTTGACTGTGTCTCAAGCGAAATAAGCAATAGTTTGCGGATGTCTCAAGCGAAACAAGGGATTGGTCGAGGATGTCTCCAGCGAGATAAGCCATTGTTGAGGATATTTCTATGAAAACTAAACGCCAAGGATGTCTCAAAACGTGCTCGGCTTGGTCTGCTCTTGATCATCTCTTACTTCGAGATTATGCTGAGGTCTGCTGGGCTACTTTTATTATGTCTCCCTGAACCCCGAACTTTATTATCCCCTAGTGTTTATTCTCACGGGCATGAGGTTACCCCACTTTGGCACGAGGGCGCGGAAGCCCCCAAGTGCAAGCATCTTGAGCCAAAATGGCTACGGACGCGTCACGGGGGGGAGGAGGAGGGAGGCACCAAGGGGGGAGGAAGGAGGGGAAGAGGGGTCGGGACGGGGACATGGCGGGGGCGGTACGAGACCTCGGTATCCATCCCGCCCCCCCCCTCCCAGCGCGGACGCACGAGGGGCGGGCCTGGGCTGAGCGGCTCCACTGTCAGCTCCTGGGGGGCTAAGCCGCGGGCAGCTGGAGCCGGGGCGGGCTGGAAAGCTGCCGTGCCTCGCGAGGCGGCTTGCTCCCAGTGGCCTTGGGAGCTGCCGCGGCGGCGTCTGCGCGTCGTGGCGACTTGGGCGCTGGTTTCTGGCACCGCATGGGTCGCTCCGCGTTGAACGATCCAGGCTCTCCTGATCGCGCGGGCCGTTGGATGTCGGCCGGTTCTGCGCCGCCGGCGGTGTTCAGATGCCCGCGCAGGGGTCGCCGCCAGGTCGGCACGACGCGAAACTTCCGGGTCATGCGGCGCCCGCCCTGCACGAGCGACGGCAAGGCAGGGGCGCAGACTGATCCTCCGCCACGTGATCGACATCCAGACCTGTCTTGGGCAGCGTCCCGGCCTGCGTGCCGAGGCGGATACAGCCGCGCCCACGAGGAGCCCCCTGGAGACCTAGCAGGGCAACCCAAAGACTCCCAAGTTCGAACCTTGATCCTCCGATTCCCCCTGCCGGGGCGAAAGAGGAGGACGAGGAGGACGAGGAAGACGACGACGACAACTGACGAAGACGACGACAGACGACCACTGCGACAGACGACGACGGACGTCGAAGAACCTCGATCTGAAGGGGCTCAGGGGCACACACGCAAATCATTGGACACAAATCCCAGGATTTCCAATGTTTTTGTTCATATGTTATTGATTATCGGCTTCTCCTCTACTTCCCATATGATTAATTGTTTCCTGGAGGTCCACTCATGTGTGTCTGCATGCTCTGTCCCCTCCTGACGATCCTCCTCCTCCTCCTCCTCCTCCTTCCACCTCCCAATTGGCACTCCCGACATGGGTACAGCTTCCTCCTCCTCCTCCTCCTCCTCCTCCTCCTCCTCCTCTCCTCCTTCCACCTCCCAATTGGCACTCCTCCTCCTCCTCCTCCTCATCCTCCTCCTCCTCCTCCTCCTCCTCCTCCTCCTCCGCTACAGTGCCCAACGACAAAAGTTGCCGAAAGCCGACCGCAGCCGCAGATGGGCAGGCGACGTCTGGAATGAACAACGCCCGCGGCGGCACCGACAGCGAGCATGGCTCGAGATGGGCAAGAAGTGCTGTCGGTCTTCGTCCTCATCGTTTTCATACACATTTCGATCGCATGGGCTCTGAAGGGAGCCGACAGAGAGGACTGGCTCAGGGGGGAACTCAATAACCATAGGTTGGGGGGTGAGATCGAAGTGGAACGGAGAGCACCGCGAGGGGGAAATCGGTTTCGGTTTCGTGTTCGTGCGTGCCGTGCGTGCGGGCGAGGCGAAGCTGCGTGGGCGGGCGAGAGGAAAGTCTCCTGTGGCTGAGGCGCGGCCAGACCAAATGATCCTCCCTCCGGCAAGCGGTGGCCCGCGGTGTCCCGCCGGTGTCCCGCTTGTGGCTGGGTCCCGGCCGGACCAAATGATTCTCCCTCCGGCAAGCGGTGGCCCGCGGTGTCCCGCCTGTGTCCCGCCGGTGTCCCGCCGGTGTCTCGGTGTCCCGCTGGTGCGAAAACGATAGTGAGACCGATGTCGAAATCGATTGTGAGATCGATAGTGAGACCGATAGTGAGATCGATCGTGAGATCGATAATGAGATCGATAGTGAGATGAATAGTGATATCGATTGTGAGATCGAGTGATATCGATAGGGAGATCGATAGTGGGATCGATAGCGAGATCCAGAGTGAGATCGACAGTGAGATCGATCGAGTGAGATCGATAGTGAGATCGATCGAGTGAGATCGATAGTGGGATCGATGGTCCCAAGAGCGAGCGGCAACGCAACAATCACCACTGTTGCCCATTGCTGGCCCCCCTCCCCCCCAACCTCCTTATCACCCGCAGGGTGGTCGTAGAGGTATGAAATCGACGATATATCGCCGACAGATCAGCTATAGCCTCCCGATTGACAAA
Organism: Prorocentrum cordatum; assembly: GCA_963575745.1. NCBI lineage: Eukaryota > Dinophyceae > Prorocentrales > Prorocentraceae > Prorocentrum > Prorocentrum cordatum. The sequence goes on from CAUYUJ010001069.1 coordinate 224,738, forward strand.
CTCTACCCTCATGGGCGGGATGGGGGCTTGGCGATGAATCGGCGATTGGGGGTCGATGCTCACCCCCCCTGAGCCAGTCCCCCCTGCCGTTGCACCCGAAAGGTACGGAAGACATGCCGGCGGTCTTCGTCCCCATTCGTTCCTTCGTGCCCTGACGACGGGCGCGGTGGTTTCTAACGCCGCGTGGATCGTTGGACCTTGAACGTTCGGCTGCTTCTCGATCGCCACATCTTCCCAGATTGGCCGATTCTGGCACACTGGCGGGCGTTCAACTCTGAACCCCCGCGCAGGGGTCGCCACCGCGTCGACATGACACGATCCCTCCGTACCCATACCAATCGTAACGACTCCTGCCCCGGTCGCCCGCCCTCCCACCCCATGGCATGAGGGGAACGGGCACTGAGGGAAACGTGCCCTGGACCCCGTGGGGCCTTCCCCCAGATGGGGGGACGTAAGACTCGGGTTCGGAGGACTCGGGCTGGCCTGACGGGGCCATCATGAAAACAGCGAGACCCAGTCTGAGACTTGACGCGAAATTCCGCTGCAGATGTCTCACGAGAACTGGGCCGTCACAGCCCAGGACGTGCTCGTCAACCAACGTCGGCGAACCCGAGCTCTGGCGTCCTCGAGCCTTACTCTTCCCCGACCCAAGACCAGCGCTTCGTCCCGAGTCGCTGATTGACAGCCCCTTGGGCCTGCGCGGGTCCCCAACTCGGAGGCGCGCAAGCATTGATTAGCGATTCATGGATTTGGCGCGCGGTCGCCAACTCCATGAATCGGGGGAGGTGCCCTCCCCGGAATGCGGTCGGTGCCCCCTCGCTCGGCGGCGGAAATCCGCGACTTCCCATGGAAGCGGGACCCGTCGCTCATCCGCGCCTCCTGGATCCATGTCTGCGATCGCCTGCCCAACGGCGGAGAAGCTCGGGACCCGCTTCCCTCGGCAGCCCGCTCGCTTCCCGGGCCACCCGGCTTCGCGCCTCGCGCCCCGCCGTGCAGCACGCGCGCGATCATTTCTGCGCCACCGCGCTCTCGCGGCGCCCCCCCCCCAGGAGAAGCTGGCGGGGCGCACAAAGGGTGGTCAGTAGGGGGGGGGGGGGGGGGGGGGGGCAAGCCTCTCAGAAGCACCCCCCTGCTTCTTAGAAGGCGCGGGCCTCACATCTGCAGACGAGGCCCGCGCCTGCTGAGGAGCCTGGGTGCTTCTGAGAAGCCTGTCCCCCTTCCCCCATACCTAAGGGAACGAAGAATGACAAAAACATAAAAACTCGAAGGTCCGCGCGGATTTCTCGGACTGGCGCTGGACCCCCCTCCCTGGCGCGCGGAGTTCGCCAGGGGCGGCGCTGGAGGCGCCGCCAGGGGCCCCAGCGCGGATCCGAGGAATCCGCGCAGACCTCTGATTTTTTTTATGTTCATGTCATTATTCGTGCCCCTAATACCCCTCTCTGCGCGTGGCCGAAGAAGGCCAATCGCGCTGGCCCAGACCGCGACGCGCGAAGCGCGCTGTGCCCTCGCGCCCCTGAGGGTGACCCCCACGGTCGGGCACTGCTACTTCAGCATGTCGTTGCGGCCGCCCCGGCGACACGCTGTGCCTTGCAGGCGGATGGCGTGCCGCTCCGCTCTGCGTGGCGGCGGGAGGCGGGGAAAGGCTCGGCACTCCGACTCTGACGCCCAGGGACCGCGACGTGACTAGCGCGACTCGCCGAGGCGTGGTGGGCCAGAACCGGCGGAGCGGCACGCCAAGGGAACTCGTGGGGAAACCCTATCCGTATCTACTGTATGGCCTCGAGGGCCTGGGCCGCGACCCCGCGGATGCAAGGCGTTCTTGCGCATGTGCCCCGCGCAAAACGCATCTGTGCGACTGCGAATCCGCGGCATCGCGCCCGGGAATCCCGACCTCGAGGGAGTGGATATACATGATCTAGGGTTGCCCCCTCTCCCCACCACACACACAATGCTAATGGGATCGATCCCCCTCCCCGCTGGATGGGTACGCCTCGCGAAGGCCTCGCGCATGGGATCGCTCCCCCCCCCCTCTGTGATCGTGGACCTGTGGGCGTGGTGTGGTGGAGGGGGGTGCCGGTGCCCGCGCCCCTCCCACTCTGGGTGTGGGGCTGCTGCTGTGGTCGTCGTCGTGGCCGTCCCCCCCCATCCAGACTGGGAGGGGGGGGCGGCTGTGGAACCCTGGGGCCCATCCCATCTGGGGGGGGCTGTGAACCTTCGACCTGCGATCATGTGTGGCCGATTCCCACAAAACACGAATCCAAACACAAGGTCATCCCTTGGGGGCGCATCGTTTACTCCCGCCGAGCTTCCGCTGGAGTGGGCGCGGCCTCGTTCTGCTTCCGCCGGCTTCCGCTCCGCCCTTCCGCCGCCTTCCGCCGCGGAGAGATGCCACCTCCTTCCATCCTCGGAGGCGAGGTCCTTTCTGGAACGCCTCCTGTGGATCCGCGCGTCTCATGTGGATACGCCCGCCGCTCGTGCCAAGCGTTCCTGCCTGTCGGCTTCGTGGCGAGCCCGCGCGCAGCTGGCACGCCCCTCTGCCACTGGGCCCAGGGGCGGGGGCCCCGGTCCTCGCCCTGTGCGCCCGACCTGGCGCCGGGGGCGGGCTCCCGCGCGACGGGCCGCCAATGGTCGTCGTGGGCGTCGTCGTCGTCGTCTTTGTTGCTATCGTCGTCGTCGTCGTCGTCGTCGTCGTCGCCGCCGTGGTCCGCCGTGGTCTCCGTCGCCGTCGCCGGCGTCGGCGTCGTCGTGGTCGCGGCCGTGGCTATCGTGATCGCCGCCGTGATCGCCGCCGTGGTCCCTCACTGGAGGCCACCCAGATGGGGTCCGAGCAGATGGGGTCGGAGGATCGCGCCGCATCGCCGATCCATCGACGAGGCATCGGCGACGTCGGCGGTGCATCGGCGACGCCAACGTGGAGAAATTCGGGCTCAATGATAGGACGCATTGCCGATGCATGGGCGATGCGGCGCGATCCTCTGACCACATCTACTCGGACCCCATCTGAGAGGCCTAGACTCACTCTCTTTCCATCCCCCATCGCTCTCTCTCATTCTCTCCCTTTCGCTCGTCCAGAGGTCGACAACCGATCCCCTGGACATGCTCAAAAGCGAGGTTCCAACGAGACTCATCGGGCCGCATCGGCACGGAATCGAATATGATCGGCCGCGCCAAGGTGCACAACCGTGCTGTGCGCGCATCGGGCCGCATCAGATCGTCGAAACACTGGAACGTGGTCGGATCGAGACGGCCACAGGTCGACATCGAATCGAATCAATCGGACCGAACGCGGCCCTCCTGGATCGCCGATCGTCGTGGCAGTGTTGGCACTATCGGGGGCGTCCAAGAGGGGGGCGTCCAAGAGGGGGGGGGGCACAAATCATGGCCGGCGGCACGTGCGCGGCCCAGGGGCGGCCCAGAGACGTACTGAGATAAGCAGAGGCGCCACGAAACCTGGGGAGATATCGTGCCCCCCGCCATGCCATCCACGCCCCCCCCCCGTCGTCACCCCCTCCTTTACCGCCCCCGACATCGGGTCCTGGCGCCCGGAGGCCTTCCCGCGGGACCAGCGTTCCGGTGGCAGCCCGTGGGCCGGAGCAGCAGGGCCCCGGCAGCCCGAAGGCAAACAACCAACTGGTTGCAGGGCCCGCTGCCTCCGTGGACACTCGACTTCTCTGCGCCCCGAGGTCGTGGTCCGGGGGGATATGGGGGTGATTCTGGCGTCGACCCCCCCTGCACCTGCCCAGTGATGGGCGTGCTTGATTCATTCTTTTGCCGATCCGGATCGGCGCAGACCCTCGCACCCCCCCTCCCCCCCCCCTCCGTGGAGTAGATCTTGGCTGTTCTTGGCGCCTGTTTCGAGCAGGTGGAGCCTCCCCCCCAGGACGCACGGTCCCACACAGACGCACTAGGCAGAGGTCTGGAGCCAGACCCACCCCCTCCCCCAAGGGCTCGTCTCTTCTGCGCCCCGACGTCGTGGTCCGGGGGTATGGCGTCGACCCCCTGCACCTGTCCAGTGGTGAGCGTTTCTTCTTCATTTCCAGCGTTTCGACATGGGGCGGAAGGGGGGGGGTCTGGCTCCGGACCTCTGCTTAGTGCGACTTTGTGGGACCGTGCGTCCTAGGGGGGAGACTCCACCTGCTCGAAACAGACGCCCAAAACAGCCAAGATCTACTCCACGGGGGGGTGGGGTGCGAGGGCCCGCGCCGATCGGCCTCAGGGACACGTTGAGACTCGAGTTTCGATGGTTGACGAAGCGGGGGGACGGGAACCCTCCTGGAGGCCCTCAAACAACGGGAGTAGAACAACCCGAACACTTCCATCCTCGAACTTGGACCGCAGGAGCAGCCAACATCGATTTGCGAAACTGGATCGGATCAGGGCATGCACCAAGGCGGGCCGCCTCGGCATGGAGTCTGACTTGAATGCGATCGGTCACGCCCGGATGCGCATCCGCACCGTGCGAGCATCGGGCCGCCTCATCGGATCGCAGGAATCCAGGAACCGAATCCGGTCCAGCCGGCAAGAGGCCGATGTCGAATCCAACCGATCGGGAAATAGGCCGTGGATCGTCGAGCGTCGTAAGGCGAGAATGATGTCATGATGCAGTTGGCTCAAGGTGCGTTCGAGGAGTGCCATAGCACCTAGCGGCCCTCGCTTGGGGAGCCCGCGGGGAACAGAAAGAGACCTTCGGAAGCTGGGAAATCCTGAAAAGTATCCTCATCATGTCTTCTCTTGCCTCTCGGAGCCGTGGCCATGGCAGAACTGGAGGCGTTGTACTTCTCTCATCCCCCCTGGGGGAACCCATCGTACCGACGGTCTCTCGCGAGGGGTGTCGAAGCCGATGGGTCCCCAGGACCCAGAGGCCTCCCACATGTCGATGGGGTCGGAGGATCTCGCCGCACCGCCAGTGCATCGGCGATGCATCGGCGATGTATCGGCGATTCATCGGCGATGCATCGGTGATGCACCGGCCGGCGACGTCGGCGATACACTGGCGCCACCGCCGTGGGGAGATTCTGGCCCCACGTCAAGCCGCATCGTTGACGCATCGGCAATGCGAAGCGATCCTCCGACACATCTCGGACCCCATCTGGAAGGCCTAGACTTATATCGGGCATGTCCTCCTACATGCGGATTTGAGGAAGAGATATGTAAGAGTTAAACACAACCATTGTTTTTCATAGAAAAAGCACGAACACATAGCCACCATACTGTTGTTTTTAACTCTTCTTGTTGACTCCTCCGGTAGAGAGACATGCCCGACTTACGGTTGGTCTGGGAGAGGACCCTGGATCGTCGATAGCCGTTGCTGTGGCGGGGCGCGGGGGGCGAGACGTCGGGTTGCCCACCGCGGCGAGGGGGCGCACCGCGGCCAGGGAAGGAGGGAGGGAGGGAGGACGAGGAGCAGCTCTGGAGCAGCTTTTGGGATGGGGGGGGCACGCAGGAGGAGGAGGAGGATGGAGGGATGGGGAGGATGGGGGAAGTCGGAGGGAAGGAGGAGGAGAGGGAAGGAAGGAAGGAGGACCAGAAGATGCAGACGAAGACGAATTCGCCGGCCCAACGGGCCAGAGGCGTGCTAAGATCTCGGGTAACTGGTTAACAATGTTTCTAGTTCGCGCGCGCGGAGCGGCCCCTGAGGGCCCCCGGACGAAAAGTACCCTGGCAGAAGCCCCGGAGAAGCTCCCAGAGCACTCCAGCGGAGGGCCATTTTTCGACACCCCTCACGAGGGTCGTGGCCTCCGAGGGGGGAGCCACAATCGACTACCCCCCCTTCCCGCCCCAAGATGCCTCCAAAAGCCCCCCAAGAGGCCCTGGGGGCCCCCTAGACGCCGCCAAGGAACCCCAAGAGACTCCCAAGAGGTTCCCAAGAGGCCCTAAAGAGAGCTCCAGGGCAGGCGGACTGAGCGAAGCGATGAAATAATAATAATAATAATAATATAAATACAAATTATTATAATATTAATAAATCGTAATAATAATAAGCATAATAATAATCAGAAAAAGAATACTACTAATATTAATACTAAGAATAATGATACTAACACGAATACTAATACTGATAATAATCATGATAGTAAAAATAGCAGTGATAATAAACAGCGATAAGACATAATAATAATAGTAGTAATACTAACAATACGAGTAATACTATTAAGACTAATAATACCAATGATAAAAATAGTAAGACGACTACTAATAATACTAAGAATAATGCTAATACTAATACTAAAAAGTAAAAGTAATCATAATAATAATGCTGATAATAATATAAAAAGACGACGAAGAAGAAACACTCCGTGGGGGCCACGTTCGCCCATCGGGTAGACAGGGAAGGCGGACAGGGAGGAGGGGGAGGACAGGGAGGAGGAGGAGGAGGAGGAGGAGGAGGAGGAGGTGGCCGTGGCGGGTTGCGGGGGCGCGACATCAAGTTGCCAGCCGCGGAGGCGGCGATGCCCCCGGCCGCGACCGAGGCGGCGGCGGCCACCTCCGCTCCTCCGCGCGGCGCCGCTGTCGGTGCTCTCTGGCCCTCCGCTGGTCGCATTGTTGAAGGCACTGGTCGTCGTCGTCGCCGCAGTCGCCGCCATCCTCGTCGTGGTCATCGTCGCCGCAGTTGTCGTCGCCGCCTCCGTCACCGCCGCACTCGTCGTCGTCGTCGTCGTCGCAATCGTCGCAATCGTTGCCATCGCCGACGCCCTCGTCCTCATCGTTGTCGTCGTCGTCGCCGTCTTCGTCGTCGTCGTCGTGGTCGTGCTCGTGGTCGTGGTCGTGGTGGTGGTGGTCGTCGTCGCCGTCGCCGTCGTCGTCGTCGTCGTCGTCGTCGTCGCCATTGTCGTCGCCGCCGTCGTCGGAGAAGGGGCGGGGAGGAGGAGGAGGAGGCGGAGGAGGAGAGGGGCAGGGAGGGTGAGAAAGGGCGAGGGTGTGGAAGAAGCGCAGGAAGAGAAGGAAGGTGAGGAGGAAGGGGGACCCCTCCTCGTCTTCCTCTTCTTCTTGCTCCTCGTTCCCTCTCCTCCCTCCCTCCCCTCTCTCCCTCTCCTCCCCCGCTTCTTGGCCTTCTGGGCACCCCCATGTCACAACGGCGGGGTGCGTCTCGGCAAGCGGGTCAGGATGGTATCTCTGGAGGGGGGCTTAGGCGATGTGTAACCGGAGGGGGGAGCACTCTGGCGAGGGGCCCAACTGTTTGCAACTGCGAGGGCCGCAAGGCAAGTGATGCGAAGGATGGGGACGACTCGTGCGGGGAGTGTGCCACGATGGCCAGGTGGCGGCTTGCGGACTTTGCAGCTGGGGCATTCGGTGAAACTCCCCGTGGGGCCATGAAACGCGCGAGAGGTGCGCCGGAATGGAGCGGGGCCGCTGGGCGGACTTAGCCGCTGGGGCCCTCGTTGCAGCTCCCTATGGAAAGCGCGTGGGATGCGCCGAAATGGGGGGGTGCCACAATGCGGGCTTTGCCACTGGGGCATCTGGCGGAGATTCCTATGGGGCCACGACACGCGTGAGGTGCGTGCCGAAATTGGAGCGGTGCCGCCATGCGGACTTTGCCTCTGGGGCCTTCGGCGGAGCTCCCTGGGTGGCCACGAAGCGTTTGAGGGGAATGCTAATATGATGCGGAGAACAGAGGCAGGGATAGGAGGAGAGAGGAGGGTGAGGACAGGAGGTGAGTGACGCGGGGCGCTGTCTCTTCAAGAAGAGGATCCAACACCGCAGGATGGTTGGGAACTAGAAATTCTTCTGCTTCTAAGAGAAAAGGGTTCGGGGGGCTTTCAGAGTTCTAGTCGTGTTATGGAGTCTCTAGGGGCTGGGGAGGTGAGGTTTAAGGAGGGGGGAGATGCGGAGGAGGTAGAAGAAGGTTAAGCGGAGCGAGGAGAAGGAGGGAAAGGACAATGAAGGAGGAGAAGGAAGAGGCAGATAAAGCCAGGTGGAGCAGCAGGAGGAGGGAAGAGGACGCGGAGGATGTTGGAACGAGGAGGGATGAAGCGAAGCTGCACTGGGGCCGTGTTCTGTGCCGGTTTCCTTCCCCGTTCCCCTTGAACTATCGTCGCCTCCAGTACACGCTGATGCTTGGGCCATGGGTGTTCAGATTGCTCTGTTCAACGCGTCAAGGGTCTTAGTATTGCCATGGCTCCGTTGTCTCGATACGATCGGAGGTTTGGGATCGATGATGAGATCGATAGTCGGATCGATAGAGGAATCGATAGTGGGATCGATCGTGAGATCGATAGTGAGATCGATCGGGTGTGATCGCTCATGTGAGGTCGATAGTTGGACCGATCGGGTGTGACCAAAAGCGGGAACGATAGTTAGATTATATCGCATCGCAACATCGACATCAAGCGTCGTCTCGAGAGCGCGTCATCAGCATCGTCATCATCATCATCATCATCATCATCATCATCATCATCATCATCATCATCATCATCATCACACCCATCGTATTTGCCAGCAGTTGGTTCTTTCCCCCACCCCCTAACCTCATTGTCACCCGAAGGGTGGTCGTACAGTCATGGTGGATTATCCCAGCGTGCCCTCAATCAACCATAATCCAATCTCCCTGTTCACAGCTACCGGTGTGCTGCAATGGTTGCCAGCCTGTAGCTACTGGAACGGGTCGCTGTTCTACAGTATCCTAAGTGGCCCTCAAACATTCCTGCCTCTGTCGTCATCAGCGTTTACCCTGACCAGTCTAGCCGTTTACGCTGCTTTAGCCGCACAACTTGTCACCGCCATCCTGGCAGTCGCCCTGGCTGTCTAGTGTCGTACGTCCTCGCTGTCCTCGCTGACACCATCATCGACTTCGTCGTCCTGCTGCTCGCAGGCGAACAAGTCCCCTACTCCTCAATATACTTTCGTCCAGTCCTCTCGCGCTCTCTCTCTCTCTTTCTCTCTCTCTCTCCCTCTCTCTCTCCTTCTACCTCTCTCGTTGTTGTATTATATATACATATATATACATGTATATATATGCATATATATATATATGTATACATATATGTATATATATACATATATATATATATATAAGTTGTTGTTGTTTTTATATCTCTCTTTCTCTCTTGTTGTTCTCTCTCTCTATCTCTGTCTCTCTCTCTCTCTCTCTCCCTTTCTCTCTCTCTCCTCGCACCTCCCCCAGCCTATTCTGACTTCATCTCTACTCCTCTTCCTGGGTTGGGCCTCGTAGTCGGAGCTCTTCAAGATGTCGCCCTGCTGTTGGAACGCTTGCCAACAACACGTTACACAACGGAGCCCCGTGCCGTCTTGCCAGCGGCGGCTTTCCACGCCACTTGCAGTCAATGCGCATGGTGAGGAAGCACAGTAAGGATGGAAGGCCCTTGGACGCCCGAGTTCAATATGCTTGAGCCAGTGACTAGCTCAGGATGGGCCGAAGAGGCGCAAATGCAAACAAATCCTTAGAAAAGGATGCTGGGCATTACCGTGCGCGTTGACTGTGCAAGCATCGTGCTACCGCAAGAAAACTGAACATGGAACGATGGGACGTTCGTGGCCACGGAACCGCAACAGAAACGGCAAAAAAGAACTGGTAATACAACAGCCGTGTCGTTCCCAGGGCCCACTAGATCCTCCATCTCCTCCTGACTTCACCTCTTTTTCTCCCCCTCTCCCCCCTTCCCCGTCCTCCTCGAAACCAGCCCTGTCGTTTCCAGGGCCCACTAGGTCCTCCATCCCCTCCTGACTTCACCTCTTCTCCTCCTCCCCCCCCTCCCCCGTCCTCCTCATCGTGGCGTCGTTCCGTTCGGGGTAGTGCCCCAGCACTGCACGCCGCGGCGCTCGCGCCCTGTCGGCTCCTCCTCGTCGTCCTGAACCTCCTGCTTCTTCTTTTTTTTTTTCTTCTTCTTCTTCTCCTCCTCCTCCTCCTCCTCCTCCTCCTCCTCCCTCCTCCTCCTCCCTCCTCTGCCTCCTCCATCCTCCTCCTCCTCCTCCTCCTCCTCCTCCTTCTCCTCCCCCTCCTCCTCTTCCTCCTCCTCCTCCTCTCCTCCTCCTCCTCCTGTTCTTGCCTCCTCCTCCTCCTCTTCCTCCTCCTCCTCCTCCTCTTCCTCCTCCTCCTCCTCCTCCTCCTCCTCCCCATCATCATCATCATCATCATCATCATCATCATCATCATCATCATCATCATCATCATCATCATCTCAACGCTATCCCGTGCCACACCCATGCTGCGTTCCACTTTTTGCTGTGTGGGCCGGGGGCCTGGGCAGCCTGGTCAGGGGCCGGGACGCTGTGGAACCCGGGCCTGAACGAAAGGAAAACATTTCAGCGCGCTGAGACACGCCCGAGTCTCGAATGGTAACGTGGCCCCCGGGGGCGGACCGAGAGGGCACACACCGCACCCGGGGCCGAACACTCAAACATCATTAACTAACATTGACATTCTGCTGAAACCGATCCAATCTACCTGACACTGAATAATCCTGGCAAAAAATTATCAAAACTTCTTACAGTATGGCTCGGCCCGACGAGTCCAGAGCATGCCAGTGGACCGGTCGATGCCGGTCAGAACGATGTGACGCTTGCTGGAGTAAGTGCACATCCCCCCCCGCCCCCGGCAGAGACAAGGGGGCGAGGAAGGGGGATGGTAGGGGGCCCAACAGGTCACCTGGGTGCGTTTTCGCCACGGGGCCCCGAAAGAACACATATCGAGCACGTACGTCCTGCAATCGGGCTTGGAGAGCAAGGCGGCCACTGCCGGCGCTGCCCACAAAAACGACGCCCCAGGATTCTCTAGATACACTGGGGTAGACAGGCGGCGGCACAAATGAATGACCTTTACTGTAAAACGCATCTGGGCATTTCCCGAGCGGACGGCCTGGAGGGATCTACCCGAGAGCCCCTGGAGCCCGAGAGGAAAGGCCGCGGACCTGAGAGAACACCAGGAGGTCCCAGGGGGGCCGTGCCGCGCCCGGCTCCAGGAGGCACATGGGGTTCCCAACCAGACGGCTCGCACAACTCGAGATTTGAGCCACCCGAGGACCATCTGCTGGACCTCGGGGCGGCTCAGATCATGCCAGGGCCGGCGACCCTGGTCGAAGTCCAGGGGAAGCGCGGCCAGGCCAAGAGACGATATCCGGGCAGAAAGACCACCGGATCCAGCAAAGAGTTCCAGAAAAACGGCGCGAGCTTTCACTACGTGCCTCGGGGCCCTCATACATCGTTTTAAGTCCTGCAAGAGCCTGCGGCAGATCGTGCAGGCGGAGGCGGGATGGCCGCCCCCCTCAGGAAGATGTCGGCCAGCGTCGCGTCGACCGCCCGCCCGAGGTCCACCACCCCGGCGGGAAGCTTCGCCATCTCCGCCAAGATCCGCCCGGGCTTGGCGCACCGCAAGAACGACTGCGGGCTCGCCCACCCCCCTCGAGCCTGGAACTCCAGGGCGGTCCGCCGCCGCGCCGCGAGGTCGTCGGATGCCCCGCCGTGCCGCAGCTGATACGGAGAGGCCAGGGCAAGGCCGAGCTCCTCCGCAGCCGCGCGCATCTTTTGTCCGAGGTCGCCCGGGGGGTAGCTCCACAGTCGGTCCTTCAGCGTCCGGCACCGCCTCTTCAGGGCAAGGAGCGACGGGCCGAGGAAGCGGAAAGTGTCCAGGGGCACTGTCATGTCCCACATGCCCGTCTTGCTGGGCACCCCCATCTCCTCCGGGAAGAGCACCAGCGCCACGACGCCGCCGTTGCCGCTGCCCTCCGCGACGCCCTCGACGACCTGCAGCCCGACGAGTGAGTCCGCCTCCCCGGGCCTCATGTAGGTGCTGAAGCTCAGGATCATCGCCGCGACGTGCTCCACAAGCTGCCATCGCAGGAGCACGCCAGCCAGCGCGGCCACCACCAGCCAAGGGAGGGGCTGGCGCGAGCGCCGCGGGACGCACTTGCCCCACCCTGCCAGAGCCCGGGAGCAGCGAGGGAGGCTCTCCGTCCCCCACCTGCTCAGGTTCGCCACAAAGAACTTCACCGCACCCAGCAGCTTGGACGCATCGTCCCCGCTGTACCCCCGGAAGTAGAGCAGGTTGAAGTACTCCACGAGCACGGAGTCGAGCTCCGCCGAGCCCTTCCAGTCCCGGTGGTTCTCGGAGGCCCAAGTCACGAAAGACTGCGCCCGCCTGCGGTAGTCGGCCAGCACGGGCTTCGAGATCGACCTCTGCTCCAGAAAGGTCAGCCCCGGCTCCAGCGCCACCTTCGCCGCCTCCCGGCAACGCGCCGCAGCGGCCGTCCCCGCGGCAGCCCCCAGCGCGATCCCAGCCCCGGGTAGGGCCAGGGGCCGATCCAGCGCGGCAACAGCCCCCAGCGTCGGCGCGCGGCCTCTCTTCCCCCCCGCCACCGTCGGGGGGGCCAGGGCCAGCACCACGAGCTGCAGCAGGCGCAGGCTCCGCGGCCGCCCCTTCCCGCTTCTGCGTGTCGATGTACAGGTAGCCGCGGGGCGGGCGGTCGGCAGGATTGAGCTCACTTGGGACCCACCGCACGTGCAGTTGCAGGCGACAGGCAAGCGCCAGCGCGCAGAGCTCACGCAGCACGCTGCGGGGCTGCGCCGCCGAACCTCGACCTTTCCCTGCAGCCGGGGCCAGAGACAGGTTGTCCACCAGAAGCACCAGGCGGTGCCCGAAAGCGCCCCGCGACCGCAGCGCGTGCCGCAGCGAGGCAGATAGGGCCAGCCCCTCCGTGTAGTAGATGTCGTGCTTTTCCCGCCACGGGAAGGACATCGCAATCTTCCAGCTGGGGTCCTGCATGAAGGACGCCGGGACCTCGCCGAACTGCTTGTCCAGGTCCTTGGCCGCCTCGCTCGGCAGCGCAGCGGGCCGCCGCAGCGCGGTCGCCACCCCCTCGCCATCGAGCGCGTGCGCGCGGGCGGTGATGGCCTCATCGAAGTGGTACCGCCAGCGCTCCACTGTCCGCCCCAGCGAGGCTGCGGCGCTGCAGCTGGCCTGCCGGACGCAGACCCCGCCGCCCCACGGCGAGGCGTCGGAGGCCGAGACCTCCGCGTGCCACGGGGCTGCCAGGTGCGCGGAGAGCAGCGGCAGCAAGTTCCGCAGCGTGCGGAGCTCCCAGCGCACCGAGGCCCACAGGGGCAGGGCCTCGCCCCGCGCCGCCTGGCAGAAGCGGTAGCTCGCGTCGAAGATGGCGAGCGACGGCCGGCGCAGCAGCATGATCCAGGTGCAGTGCCCGAGGAGGACCTCCACGATCTCGCCCCGCGCGGACCCCCGGGCCAGCAGCTCGTCGATCGCATAGCGCACTCGCCACAGGCGCTTCGGGGACACGCGGACGCAGTGCGACGACCCGCACAGTTCCAGCCCCACGAACGAGCACCTCTTGCTTGCCCGCTGCTGCTCGTGCACTGAGAAGCCGAGGTTGACCAGCTCCGACTCCACCCTCGCCGCGGTGGCGTCGACCTCCGACTGGCTGGCGCCAAGCACCAAGAAGTTGTCCACGTAGGCGGCGGCGCCCAGGCCGTCCTGCTTGCCCAGCACCAGCCCCTCGCTCCGATCTCCGACGTGCCGTGACACTGGCACGCCCGCCCGCGCCAGGGCGGACTCCGTGACCATCTGACACATCGCCCAACTCCAACCCATGGGCAAGATGGTGAGCTGAGGGGTGAGCCAGTCGCCACAATCAACCGCCGCGCCGCCCAGAGGGGTGATCCCGACCATGCCCGCGCGGACCCGCCCGAGCTTGAAGAACGAACAGAGGCCTGCTGGGATCCGCATCGCGTAGAAAGCGTTCTCGATGTCCCCACGGGCGAAGAACAGCGGAGTAGTGGCCTCGCTCTCCAACCGAGAGAAGGATGCGGCCGACGGCAGCTCGGTAGCAGGCGCCTGCCGAAAGTGCAGGTTGACCAGCCTGGTGTCGAAGATGAGCCCCTGACATCCAGCGTCGTGAGAAACTCACGACGCCTCAAACGTCGTGAGTTTAACTCACGACGCGAGAGAAAACTCACGACATACAGAAAAAACTCACGACATGAGAACAAAACAATTATGTTAAACCAAAACAATCAAGATAATCAAAAACAATTAAGATGTGGTTGTCGTGGGTGTATTGGCGCAGTTGTCTTAGTTGTATTGTACGAGTTGGAATCCTTACAGGGGTCGGGCGTTGTCGCCCGAACATGTTGGGCTGTACTAGTCGGAGCCTTGGGGCCTTTGCGGGAGCTTTTAGAGCATTGGTCTCTTGAGGCCTTTTGCGGGGGCCTTTTTTAAAGTCTTTTGCTGGAGCCCTATAAGTGGTGGCTTGTTGGAGCCTCAGCGGGGGCCATTGGGGCCACGGGCATGCCTTCTTTTTTTTTCCAAAAGACAAGGGGAGCAGTGCATCTCAACTGTTAAAATGCGCGGCGCTCGGCCAGGTGCGCAGGAATACGCATGCTTCAAACGAAGCAGACAACACATGCAGACGACGTGCCATGTGTACTATAGTAGTGGTGGTGGTGGTGGTGGTGGTGGTGGTGGTGGTGGTGGTGGTGGTCGTAGTAGTAGTAGTAGTAGTAGTAGTAGTAGTAGTGGTAGTAGTAGTAGTAGTAGTACATCCATATTTTGTGATGTCCGCGTTACCACGAAGAGGAGGATCAGGGGGACATGCTTTTCACACCACACATCGATCTGTCAAGCAAGTGGAAGCAGCCTTTGCGACAAGGCCTTGTCGGTACCTGATCGGCATCTCCTGCCGAGGAGGAGGAGGGGGAGGAGGTGTCATTGTGACTGTGATGTTTGTGTGTCTGTGCACGACAAATCGGGCAAGGAACAACGCAGTCCACAGTTCAAAGCGCAGGGGCTCGCACAGCCTCAGGTGCGCAAGCGTCCCCATACAGGGAAACAGGGATGCAACGCGCACATTAAAGAATTCTATGTGTACATATAGAGATTTATTTTTATATATATATATATGTATTGATTTATCTATATACATATATATATGTATATATATATATGTACACATGTGTGTACATTTATGTGAATGTATATGTTTCTTCCTCGCCCTGGGCCTCGTGCGGCGCCCCCCGGAAGGCCGCTCAAGTGCGGCGGCCGCAGCGCTGGGGGCACCTGCGGATCCGAGCCCAGGCTAAAAAAATGAGGATGTGCCAGGCGCAGTCGCTTTTATTCCTCCTCTTTTTCCTCCTCGTCCTCTTCTTCCTCCTCGTTGTCCTGCCCCTCGTTCCTCGACTCGTGCGGCGCCCCCCGCCAGGCCGCTCAAGCGGCGGCCACAGCGCTGGGAACACCCGCGGATCCGAGTCCACACGGCTAAAAAATGAGGGCGTGCACAGGCGCTGCTTTTATCCGGATGATGATGATAATGCCATGTGCACAGTGCGTCCACGTGCTGTATGTGTGAAGATAGTACGTTGGTTGCGTTCTTCATGGCACTGGCGATGATGACGGTGATGATTGTGATGGTGACGCGAGGCAGAGCGGCGAAACCAAACAGGAAAGGCCACGTGGTCCTCCTCCTCCTCCTCCTCCTTTCCTCCTCCTCCTTTTCCTCCTCCTTGTAAGATCCCCCTCTAATTACAACATATAGTTCAGCAGTTCTCAGGGAGAACTTTCTCCAGGAATCGCCAGTAAAATGTGCCACCTGCGTGGAGGGACTTGGCAACCGTTCCCATGAGACGATTTTCTTGCTCGTCGGCGTACGTCCAATAAAATCGGGGGTTCCCGTGGACGCGGGCCCATTCGGCCACGTGCACCACCATGTGGTGCTTAAAAAGTTGGTGCCCTCCAGACGATTTCCAAAAATGGAGGAATCTCAGCAGAGCCTTTTGCAACCGCTCGCATCCGTCATCCGACATCCTCCTCGGCTCTCGTTCCATGATGCGGTGTGCCTCATCCAGCGCATTCACAGCCATCGATAATTGGACGGCCTTGGGCCCTAAGAAAACTTTGTTTTCACGGCAAAGCTGCACTGCAAAAGGTACCAGGTGCCTGGTTTCAGCTGCCTTTGCTTTCAAGCGAGGGAATTTCGATCCGCCATCACTTTTGCCACCAGGCACAAACATTTTGCACGTGATGCGGTGGATGCGGCATCTCTTTCCTCTTGGCAGCGGCGATGATATGTAGAAAGCCCGCAGCCGCCTGGGAATAGAGATGCCCGACGCGCCAACATCAAATTGCCACCAACCCTGCGCGACATCGATCACACGTTCGTCGTTTTCCCCCTCGCCTCCCCCCTCTCGTCTTCTTATTCCTCCTCTCCCTTCGCCTTCCGCCCCCGTCCTCCACCACCCCCCGATCGCGTGTGAAATCTGTCGACGTTGCAGGAGGTGGCAATTCGAAATGGACGCGTCGAGTATCCCTGCGCGCCTCCTCACATGCAGAAGGTTGTCGTGTTTTCGGGGTTCTGCCCTCCCCTTCAAAGAGCGGGCGAAGTTGTTTTTGGTAAGCAGGAAAAACAATTTGCCCAACACACATTGGGTGACGCCCAGATCTAATATGTGCATAACGACAAGATGGAGCTCATTCACGGTAAATCCCTGCACACTGAATATGGGGGAAACCAGATTGAGCCCAACGCCAGCACGATTGTTGAAGAATGTGAGCCGAACCGGAGGGACCAACTCATGCAATCTATGTATATCAGTGACGGGGCCTTTTTCAATAATGCTGAACCCAGAACGCAAATTCAGTTCCCGCACCTCTTGGAATGCGGCGTAACCACCAAATTCTTCATCGAAACGCATCGATCCCAGGAGTCTCATCAACACCGCACGTGTTGTCACATCCACTGTAACTGTCGATCTGTCCACCATGATTTGATACGCAGTAGCATCCCGCGGGACCCACGTTGATGATTCTAAATTGGTGGGGTATTGAAACAAATGTGTTTTTTACAATCGCACTTGAAGCACGGATTTTGTACGTTGCTCCACGTCTTGAAGCCAAGAGCACCTACCATCTCCAATAAATCAGCACGCATTTCGGTCAAAGCTCCCACCCACCCAAATGCGAGGGGCTGTCCTGCCTTAGCAAGGCGATCCCTGTCAGTGAATACTTTATCCAGATGATCTCGACGAGGATGATTCCCGCCAGCCAGGACGTTGAACGACCATGCAATGATCCGCAACAATGTTCCGAGCGTGCA
Source organism: Prorocentrum cordatum (assembly GCA_963575745.1). NCBI lineage: Eukaryota > Dinophyceae > Prorocentrales > Prorocentraceae > Prorocentrum > Prorocentrum cordatum. Next base: position 241,789 of record CAUYUJ010001069.1, read on the forward strand.
AAACCCTTTGCACCCACATTTGCACACGTCGGATTTGCGAATGGCCGCAATCAGATACCTGCAGGAATAACGTGGGGCAAACAAGGCATTACTTCTCTTTCTTCCTCCTGCTCCTCCTTCCTCCTGTTCCTCCTCTCTTCTGTCCCTCCTCTTCCTACTACCATCCTTCCTTATTCAGCATGTGGTGCACTTGGTTGCCCCCGCGAACCTCCGTCCAGTGAGGATGTTCGCGAAATAGTGGGCAAAGAACGAATCTTTGCGCGTATGCGGCACGCCATCAGAAAAATACCCTACAGGGGCAACGCGATCATGCCGTCGCACAACGGCGTGATCGGCAAACGTCGGCAGCAATGCGTCCACATCAAAGTTGACACAGGGGGTCGGCATACGCATTGAGATACGAATTCTCGTGCATTCGCAACACCACCCATCCCTGAATATTCCGTCGTGTCTTTCGGGGCGGGGGGGGGGTCGAGAGCATGTGCACGTACGCGAACACATGCATCAATGCGCATGCCGACCCCCTTTTCTGGGATCCCAATCTCCAGGGTATTCGGCAAACGATCTGCAGAACTGCTCGTGCGGGAGATTTATAGGGAAACGCACCAGCTCCCTGGAATTGGTAATGTCGTTCCACATCGGCAACTCTGCACAGTAAAAGTTTGAAGACGAACGCGCCCCCAGTGCCTTCCTGAGGTGTTCTGCATGGTGGGTTGATGACGGGTGCAACGATAAATCTGCAACACCTCTACAACCACCCCTCGTGGCATGATATGACAGGCTACAGACAGCAACGGCGCTCAATTCGCCGCGTTTGTAGGCCCCCAGCATGCACTGACGAAGGCCAACCCCTCCATCGGAGGACTCGCTCTCGTCTCTTCCTCGGGAGCGGGACGGTTCAACATTCAACCTCTCAGCAGCTGCCCGCGCCGCCATCCAGCGTGGATATTCCCGACGAGAAATGGCGATGGCGAACGCCTGGACCGAAAGGGCTACGGAGTAGTGTTGCTAGTGTTGTCAGCTGTTGTTCCCGTTGTTAGGTGTTGCTGCTGTTGTTGCATTATTGCTAGGGCGGGGGGGAGGGGGATAAGCATGCCTGTCGCGAGGGTGAGCGGGGGCGGGTGGTGGAGGTGGGTAGGGGGCAAGCGCTGCCAGTGCACAGAGGCAGTTGGCCTTAACCGACCACCTCCCTGGGGAATTGGGGGGGGGGGGCGGGCATTGCTGTGCCCCTGACTGCTGATCACTGTCCTGCCCTAGTTCGTCTCGCCTCGCGGCCTGGGCTGCGACCCCTGAGCAATCCCACGCATCAAGGGAACATGATAATTGAGAGTGCGTTTTCAACAGATGGTCTCGAGGACCTGCTGCCACCGCCGTGCCAGTGTACAGTAACACCCCCCCTTCCACTGTATACATGTGTATATGTATGTATGTATATAAACATGCATGTATACAAATTTACCTCGGTAATTGTACACAGAGTTGGCCATGCATTCGCATGGCAACCCACGCTAATACATGGCCACCTCTTGCATCAGAATACCCCCCCACGCTAATGCATGCACACCCTTTGCACCAGCACGGCAGCCCTGCGCTGACGCAATCCACCATACCACATGAGGTGCATCAGGCTATTTCTGAACGCAGCTGCAGTGCCACCGCAACTCTCATCAGCGTCCCACGCACGGCGGATCCCCATGCACCGTGTTCGAAATTCAGCAACAAGCAGGGCGTCGTTCCCCCCAGCCTCCGTATACAATATGTGTCTCCTGTTCTGTCTTGGCTCATCTCTTTTCTCGTCCTCGCTCGAACCACGGACCTTCAA
>CAUYUJ010001069.1:243710-263710 GCA_963575745.1 Prorocentrum cordatum
CCCCCCCCCCCCCCCCCCCCCATTCCCCCCGCGATTGCACTTCGGCCCCGTCGCCCACGCCCGCACTTAGCTCGGGGGCGCAGGGGGAACGACCATTCGGATTCCATGAAATTCCGTTGCGGAACCATCGGGGTTCCATGAATTCCGTGAATTCAGCGAATTCCATGAATTCCATGAATTCCATTCGGAAACCGTTGGAATTCCATGAATTCCGTGAATTCCATGAATTCCATGATTTCCGTGAATTCCATGATGAAACCATTCGAATTCCATGAATTCCATGAAATTCTATTATGGGAATTCCGTGAAATCCATGAATTCCATGAATTTCATTATGAAACCATGCGAATTCCATGAATTCCATGAATTCCATGAATTCCATGAAATTCCATTATGGGAATTCCGTGAATTCCATGAATTCCATGAAATTCCATGATGCAACCATTCGAATTCCATGAATTCCATGAAATTCCATTATGGGAATTCCGTAAATTCCACGAATTCCATGAATTCCGTAAATTTCATGATGAAACCATTCGAATTCCATGAATTCCATGAATTCCATGAAGTTCCACGATGCAACCATTCGAATTCCATGAATTCCATGAAATTCCATTATGGGAATTCCGTGAATTCCATGAATCCCAAATTCCGTAAATTCCATGATAAAACCATTCGAATTCCATGAATTCCATGAATTCCATGAAATTCCATGATGAAACCATTCGAATTCCATGAATTCCATGAAATTCCATTATGGGAATTCCGTGAATTCCATGAATTCCGTGAATTCCATTATGAAACCATTCGAATTCCATGAATTCCATGAATTCCATGAATTCCGTGAATTCCATGATGAAACCATTCGAATTCCATGAATTCCATGAAATTCCATTATGGGAATTCCGTGAATTCCATGAATTCCATGAATTCCATTATGAAACCATTCGAATTCCATGATTCCATGAATTCCATGAAATTCCACGATGAAGCCATTCGAATTCCATGAATTCCATGATTCGGATTCCATGAACCCCATCGGGCAGCAGCTTGGGCAACCCTTCGGGTTCCAGGGGTTCCGCCATGGCGCGCAGGGCTGCACCCGAAACGCCTAACCACCCAGATCAACCCCACCGACGCCACACACACCACGCCACGATCAATATGGGGGGTGGGGGGGTCGAGGGGCGGGCGCAGCCCTGCGCAGCCAAAGTGCGCCTTTGCTTCCGCAGTCAGTACTGTAAGAAAGGCGTGCGGCCCTGATCTTGTACGCAGCGTTGGCGATATCGCGCCTGGCCAGCACCTCGGCGGGCCATGGGGGGAGGGGGGGGGAGGGGGGGCGGGTGCTGTCCTTCTCTTCTGGTCTCGCCCCGATCGTCGTCGTCGTCGTGGTCGTCGTCGTGGCCGTTGGTGGACGTCGTCGTCGTCGTCGTCGTCGTCGTCGTCGCCGTGGTCATGATCGTGGTTTGCGTCGTCGCGGTCGTCGTCGGCGTCGTGGTCGTCACCATCGTCGTCGTTATCGTCGTTATCTTCGTTGTCGTGGTTGTTTGCCCGCACCGCGGTCGTTGCGCGTGGCCGTTTGTTGTCGTTGTTGCGTCGTCCAGTCGGTCGCTGCACGTCGGCGTCGTTGCTGTCGTCCCCTCACACCTTCTCTTCCTCGACCCCCCCCCCCGAGTCTCGCCCTGACTATCGCTACTTGCGCTGGTTCGTCTGGGCCCCCCTTGCGACGCCAACCCGCTCATCCAACAAGCCGACACCACCACTAGGGGGCGATTGTCCCATTGGAGTTGTTGGTTTCTTTTCGGCCCCCCGAAGGTTTACATCGCATCTCTATGGGTTTAGCTTCGGGCCCCACGGGGGCCCAGATAAAAGGGGTCACACGATGAACGGGCGGTGTTTAAAGCGAGGGTGTCCCAGATGAGTCAGCAGGCGCCGTGAGATACAACTGACGCTATTCTCCAGCCAGCCTCGCATTCCTCATCCTCCTCAGCCTCCTCCTCCTCAGCCTCCTCCTCATCCTCCTCCTCATCACCACCATCATCATCATCATCAGCATCAGCAGCAGCAGCGCAGCATCATCATCATCATCAGCATCATCAGCATCATCATCATCCCCCTCATCCCCCTCATCCCCCCCTCCTCCTCCTCCTCCGCCTCCTCCTCCTACTACTCCTCCTCCTCCTCCTCATCCACTCCGCCATCCTATCATCTTCTCACCTGCGCTTCAAGCGCGCACGCGTGGATCCCGATAGCCCCTGACAGCGCATGGCAAATCAACATTCACCATGTCATTCTATTCGCCTGCTGCAAACTGGCAACCCCCTATTCGCCTGCTGCAAACTGGCGTCGGTGAGCGCGAGTCTTTCGGCGGAAAGGGGGGAAGCCTGCGCCCAGCCTCTGGGCCCTCGAACCTTAAACTGGCACCGAATCACATGGAACATGAGGAGTAGGATTCGGACACGGATGAGGGTTCGTGGTTCATATGTATGAGGGTTGGGATACGCGCGCAGCCCCAGCCGACGGTGCCCACGTGAGAGTTGACGGCCCCGCGCAGAGTCCCAGCCGACGTCAGCGTTGGGACTGCGCGCGGGGTCGTCGGCTCCACCGTGCCCCCCATGCAGCCGACGGCCCCGCGCGCAGGCTGCGCGCAGACCGTCGGTCACCAGGGGGTCGGATGGGGCTGCGCGCGGAGAGCAGACGGTCCCGCGGATGGGGCTGAGATAAGGGCTGGGACGAGGGCTTGAGAGTCGAGGAGGGGATGAGACAAGTGCTGGTACGACCGCACGCCCCCGCTATGGCTGTTTCCCTGCGTGAGGGTCGCTGCAGCCGTCCGCCAGGTCGAAGCGCTGGCTGGCTGCTCACCTCCCTTGAGTTCCCTCCGTTATCGATGAATATCATGTTCTCTTTCTCCTACTCCTTCCTCCTCGGGTCTCATCGTCTTGTGCGGCCCCTCGCCCCCTCTCCCTGCTCCTACTCATCCTTATCTTCCGCTTCCCAATGCCATCTTCTCATGTTCTCAATTGCCCGCAGCTCCCGCATCCCCTCCTCTTATGCATCATCGATGGCGAGGGCGCCGATGCCGTAGCTCAACGTATTACCTCCCTCGCCAAGTAAAACGCACAGGAGCGTAAGGAGGCACAGTCGCGACGGTGCCCATACTGACGGCACAGACGACGAGAAACGATCGATACCCACGACCGCACATTACGAATCGATTCGACGACCAATCGAGACAGCAACGACGACGAAAACGATACCGACGACGACCTGCTTGATCCATGTTCCTCCTCCTGCTCATCACCCTCCTCCTCCTCATCCTCCTCATCCTCTTCCCCCTCCCCCTCCTCCTCGCACCCCCCTCCCACCCTCTCATTCCTCTGGCATGTCTTCTTGTGCCCCCGTGCGTTCCCTTCAAGCAGTGGCGAAGCGCCCTAGCGCGCCCAGCCTACCAAACAATGCTATCATAACCTTTTGTGGTTGCCACGAAATGCTCGTGGAGCAGTTCTTGCTGGGACTGTCTTGTTTTAACACATCGATCGGAAACATGTTCTGAGGACATCGTTGTTGTATTTCGAACTTTTTGGGGTTCTAAGAACATTCAGTGGTGGTAGGCCTGTAGTAATGTCGGGACGGTCGGTCCCTGCTCAATCCTTCGCGCTCCCCCCCTCATCTGTTACCGCATCCCTTCCCCGAATCATATTGAGTCATCTTCCTCACCGCGCCCCGAGCCAATCCTCGGACCAACGTCGATGCTGAGGACGCTGCAGCTCGTCGAAAATCAGCTTCGAGACAGCACGCCTCCCCAGGCAGCGCTGAGGGGATGGCAAGGGTGAGGTGAAGATACGGATCGGGATAAGGAGAGGGAGTTGAGGGATATGGATACGGAGAAAACGGATATAGAGAGGGATAGTGCGCGGGGCGGGAGGATAAGGATAGGGAGAGGGAGGTGGACTACACCAGGAATGATGGATCCTATGCATGGTCTCCCTTACCTTCGTACCGCTGGCTGTCTACCCTGACTGCGCACCCCCTCCCGCCGTATGCGTGCCCACGTGTGCATCATATCTCCAGAAACTTCGCGGTCATCAAGCGCCTCCCCACTTAGGCGGGCTCGTCGACACCATCCGCTCTTCTCCTCCATGCTCGCGCTCCTCCTCCCCTCTTTCTCCCCCTGATCCTCCTCTGTGTTCCGTCTCCCTCCTCTCTCCATGTGTTCCTCGTCAGGCTCCTCTCTCCCTCCCTCCTCTCTCCTCGTGCTCTAGCCCAGTCCACGTGCTCATCCTCTTAGTCGTCCTCATCCTCGCTCTCTCCTACTTCCTCCGTCTCGGGCGCTCCCACCCCGTCCACCAGATCCGACGCCCAGGAACTCCATGGCATCCTTCCTGGCCGTCTGGCCCTCCTCCCTGGTAGTCGAAGATGTCTGAGCGACGCGGGTGACCACGTAGTTGCCGACGGTCTTGCTCATCTCCCTGTCGCCCGCGCAGCCCAGCCTCTTCTTGTCGTTGTCGCTCCACATGTTGTCGCGCAGCTGCGTGATCTGGTTGCCGTTTCCGCTGGTGCCCTTTTTCTTCACCACGATGCCAGTGAAGCCCTCGGTGTTCCTGTGGCGCTGACTGCTGGTCCAGGTCTCACCCTGGAAGTCAAACTCCATGCTCGTGCTGCCAGGCGCGTCGTCGATGTGGGGCAAAATGCCCTCCTCCTTCTCCTCCTCCTCCGCCTCCTCCGCCACCTCGATCACCACGTCGTCTTCGGGCGCCTCCACGGCTGCCTCCTCGGTCGCCTCCGCCGCCGTCTCGCCGTCCACGGGTTCGTCACCAGGTTGCTGCTCCGCCTCCTCCTCCTCCTCCTCGCGCTCCTCCTCTTCCTGGTCCTCGTAGAAGGAGTCGTCCTCTGCTGCGACCGCGGGCTCCTCTGGCTTTGCTTTCGCCTTGCCCGCAGCCGCCTTCGCCTGGCCCGCAGCCGCCTTTGCTTTCGCCTTTGGTTTCGCCTGGTCCGCAGCGTTCGCCTTTGGTTTCGCCTGGCCCGCAGCAGCCGCCTTTGCTTTTGCCTTTGGTTTCGCCTGGCCCGCAGCTTTCCTCTTCTTCGAGTTGGCCTCTTTAGCCCCAGCCTCCTCGTCCAGCCACGACGGTGGAGTGGGCGGCACTGGCAAGGCCTCTGCTGCTGCTGGTGGTGCTGCTGCTGCTGGGTTCTCCTCCTTGATGGACTTCTTCTTCTTCTCTTTCTTCTGCTTCTTCTTCTTCTTTGTGCTGCTGCCCAAGCCGAGCAAGCTCTTGTAGAACGGCAGCCGCTCCGCACTAGATGCACTCGGGGCTGCAGGAGCTTGACTCGAGGCTGGCTCTGGACTCGGGGCTGCAGGAGCTGGACTCGGGGCTGCAGGAGCTGGACTCGGGGCTGCAGGAGCTGGGGTTGGGGCTGGCTCTGGACTCGGGGCTGCCTGCTTTGGGGTCGGAGCTGCCTGCTTTGGAGTCGGAGGTGTCGCTGCCTGCTTTGGAGTCGGAGGAGTCGCTGCCTGCTTTGGGGTCGGAGGGGCGGCTGGGCTCGGAGGAGTCGCCGCCGTCGCTGGAGCACTCTGATCATCGTCGTCATCCTCCAGTGGCGCCACGCCGTCTGTCTGGGACTCATCCTGGCGGGAAGACGAGTGAGACTCCGCCAACTGATCCAATTCGATGTAGTTTCCCGAATGTTTGTCGATCAGCGTGTGTGGAACGTCTGGGTCGTACTCCTCCTTCGGGTGGGGAGGGCGGAGCACCGTATACGGGACTATGTATATATATATATATATATATATATATAGAGTGATCATCATGCGCATAAGAACCGACTACCCATTCACAAGGGGGGTCGAATGGATCCGTTGACGGGCGTCGCATCCGAGCCTACGTTTTGCCGAGAAGCAGGAGACTGAGGATGAGGGATGAGGCTCGACGCGGAGGAGGATGAGGATCCTCGAGTTGGAGGATGAGGGATGAGGAGCAAGGACAAGGACGAGGGAGACGGATCCTCGAGGAGGAGGAAGAGGGGGAGGAGGAGGAGGAGGAGGAGGAGGAGGAGGAGAATGAGGGGGAGAAGGATGATGGCATAGCGTTTGATGCCCAGAGGGTGAGGATGAGAAGGAGGACGACAACATAAGAGGCAAGGGGGGAGCGCTGAGGATACCCCTCCTCCATGAGGGACATCTGCAGGTACTCATGCAACTCGGCCTCGCTCACGTCCTCGTCCTCCGCGTCGCTGATCACGATGTCGTCGTTCACCTGCCCGCGCCCATCACTCTCTGACATGCTAGTGCTGCTGCTGACCTCCCTGTCCCCCCGTGTGCCAGAATCGTGCCTCAGCGTCTATATTGCCGTTGCTGTCACCGTTCATCCTGCGCGTTCGGTGCCACCCCCTTTCCCATCGCCCCTCCTTCGGGCTCTTTGTCCGCAAGAAGTGCGAGTGCATCACGCGGATGGTCCGAGACTGCAGGAACCTACCGAGGATTGGGATAGAGCGGTTACGGGGACAGTAACAACATGGAGCGTGGATCAAGTATGGCCAAGGCTACGAACAGCCAGAACTGCAAGGAGGATCATGAGGTGGAGCATGAGGAGGAATACGAGGAGGAAATCTGGAGTGATGGGGAACACGGGGAAAGATAGTCCAACCGTGATCTAGCCGCTGTACTCCTAGTCATCATCATGAGTTCTCACTCTCATCACCCTTGTTACCCATAACACAGATCCTCATCTGTCCTGTCCGCGATCTTCGTATTCACGGTTTCCTGATCCTCCTCCTTACTTCGGTGACCCTCCTCTGTTGCCAATCCCCATCTTTACTTTGCTTGCCTCACCTCCATCCTTTCTTCCCCTCTTCCGTCGAGACCATCCCGCTCTAACCTCCCACCCTTCAACATGTCACGAGCCCTCCTCCGCGACATGTAGAGAGAAGCGGGGCGCTGGAACTCTACGCCAACAACACGTTTGGTCTGAGGCGTCCGCCCGTGAGCTTCTCGCCAGCCGTTCACGTAGTTGGTCCAGAATGCTTTGTGCCAGCCATCCTCGGAGGTCAATCTCTCTCGCTCTCTCTCTCTCTCTCTCTCTCTCTCTCTCTCTCTCTCTCTCTCTCTCTCTCTCTCTCTCTCTATCTCCCTCTCTCGCTCTCTCGCTCTTCATGCTTGTGCGTTTCTCTCTCGTTTCTCTTTCTCTGTTTCTCTCTCGCTCTCTCGCTTTCTTTACCCGTCTCTCTCTAACGCTCTTTCGATATCTCGCTCCAAATGTCTCGCTGACTTTCTCCGTCTCTTTCTCCCCCCCTCTCTCTTGCTCCCCCCTCTCCCCTCTCCCTCTCAACGGGTATATCTGTCTCAACGGGTCTGCCCCATCAACGGGATATGCATACCTGTATACTTGTATACAAGCGGTCATAGCATCACCAGGATCATCAGCATCAACATCATCAGCATCAGCATCGTCATCATCATCATCATCATCACCACAATCCTCCTCCTCCTCCTCGTCGTCCTTCCCTTCCCGCTACCCTCCTTCCACTAGTCCCCGACACCCCCGCCGCCGCTTTCCTACCCGCCGCCCTCGTCTTGAGTTGTCGCTCCAGCTCCTTCCCATCCCATCTTGCCCATTCCTCTTCGGGCTCCCCCCCGCGCTCCGCCATGGTCTTCTGTGAGTAGCGCTTGTTCTCGGCGAGGGCAGCGAGGGGCCCCAGCATGTCTTTCTCAGCCTCTGGGCGCCGCGATGCGACGCGCGAAGGGGCCGAGGGCGAGGAGGAGCTGGCAGTTAGGATGGCGATCGGGAGGCGGGTGAACGAGAGATGTTTGCATGCGACGGTGGAGACGACGCGGGCGACTGCGGGGGTGGAGGAGGACTGCGGAGAAGGGATAGGATAATGAGGCTACATTAAGTGAAAAGGGTATGAGACTCACGGAAGCGCGCGCTCATCGAGATCGGCATCGAGAGGGCATCCGTTGAGGGCAGGCGGGGAGGAATAATGCCATTGGCGCGCAGGGCCCTCAAGATTTACAGAGAACGAGCACACGCGGAAGGCGAACAGGGGACGAGGAGGAGCGGGGGACGCAGAGGAGGTTGACGACGACGAGGTCCCCCCCTGGGAGCCATCAGCTCATCTTCTTTGGAGCGGTCTTTGAAGTCCATCTGGCTGTAGTTGAACTCTGGGATCTTGTACTTTCCTTCTTCGTAGCCTCGCCGATGGTCGTAGCCGTCATCGTTGACACCATCGACGTCATCGGCATCCTCCTCCTCCTCCTCCTCATCATCATCATCATCATCACCACCACCATCATCGTCAGCATCGTCATCTTCATCACCGTCACCATCGTCATCATCATCATCATTCTCATCCTCATCCTCATCCTCATCATCATCCTCATCATCTTCCCTCTCCTCTCCACCATATTCATCACCGTCACCAGCAGCACCATGATACTCACCATCAGCAGCATCATCAGCACGAGTATCATCATCACCACCATCAGCAACATCATTAACATCGTCATCATCATCATCATCATCATAATCATCATCATCATCATCACCGCCACCATCACCATCACCAACACCATCATCACAACCACCACACCCCATGCTCATCCTCATCATACGCTTCAACACTGGCATACTCGTCATACTCGAGATCTTTTCACGATCGCCATCACCATCACCTTCGTCAGCACTCTCGCCATCGATGCCATCGGCAGCATCGTCATCACCATCACCACCATCACGATCACCCACTATCCACAATCTACCCTGGATCCTCATCCTCTCCCTCGTGGCCATCCTCACCCAATCTCCATTTCTCCTCCGTTGGATTCTCATTATCATCCCCATCCCGACCTGGATCTTCATCCGTCACCTCCTCCTCCCACTCGCCTCCGCCTCCCCCTATTCCCCCATGCGGCGTCCCCCCATTGCATGTTCTATCCTCTTCCCTGGATGCGGCGTAGCCTGGCATCATGGCGCGACTCTCGGCGTAGTTCAGCAGCACCTCCAGCGACGGGAGGGGGCGACGACGACGACGGCGATGGCGGCGACGAGGAAAGGAGGACGAGGAGGAGGAGGAGGAGGAGGAGGAGGAGGAAGAAGGGTCTGGCAGTAGACGGCTCCTCACGCCATCAGGGGCCAGGAACCAGGAACCAGGAGGATGAGGATGAGGACAAGGAGGAGGATGATCCTGGAGGAGGAGGAGGAGGGGGAGGAGATGGAGGAGTTGAAGGATCAGGAGGAAGAATAGGAGTGGGAGGTGGAATAATAAGAGGCGGACGAGGAACACTGATGGTGAGGATTGGGCGCCTGGGCGATATCTTCGGCGGCGACCTTTGCTGCGGCCTCGAAGCGGAACTTAGTTTCTTTCTTCTGGGCCGCCGCCATCGCTGGGATCAGCGCCATGGCGCAACCCGCCTGAGATAGGGCGGGCCACCCCCCCCTCACGCCTCCCTCCTCCCGACCCTCCCCGCTCATTGGATTGCCATCCTCATTCCTGCCCTTATCACCCCTCTCCCTCCTCGATTCTTTTCCTCGATCCTCGTCCTCTCGCCTCCTCTCGGTGATGCTTCTCCTCCTGCCCAGTCTTCGGCCTGAGCCGTCGATCCAGGTGCCCGTTGCGGCCCGGGATCGCGGCGGAGGCCGCGGGCGGTAGATCCTCTCTTCCAGGCTGATCGCGGGCTCGACCCAGACGTATGCGACGAACCTGATCAGGCGGGCGTGGGCGCGCGGGCGCCCCAGTGGCCAACCCCCATGCAGGCCTGGGGCCCTTGGGGCCCCCTCTCACGTGGGCTGGGATCCTTTTAAAAAAACCAATATTACACCCGAACTCTTCATTGAGTATGCCCTGGGCGCCCGATCGCCCGCGCCCGCCTGATCCGCTCCTCGTTGATGGGCCCTGGGACGGGCCAGCCGCCCATCTACCCCCCAGGCGGCAACCTGAGCCCGCTCTGGAAGGGTGGATGGGGGGGCCACCGCCGCCGCAGTTCCTCCTCGAAGGAGCGCTGCCATGGCGGCGGGTGGTGCCACGGCGGGTCGCCCGGATGGCGCGGCGTGGGCTGTGGGTACCTGGCCACCAGATCTGCTGGCCAGGGCCCCCAGCCCACGGGGGACCCGAAAGTCCGCTGGGCCCTCTCATCCCGCTCGCGGACGGCCGCGCGCGGCGTCCGCGAGCGGGACCGCGAGAGGGTCCGCTCGGGCGGCGAGCGGGCCATCTTGGGCCCGAGGCTGCGTGATCCTCCTCTCCTCCTCCTCCTCCTCCTCCTCCTCCTCCTCCTCTTCCACCTCCTCCTCCTCCTCCTCCTCCTGCTCTTGTTCCTCCTCCTCCTCCTCCTCTTCCTCCTCCTCTTCCTCATCCTCCTCCTCCTCCACTTCCTCCTCATCCGTCTCTTCCTTCCCCCCCTTCCTCCTCGATCCCCGCCTCGGCGCCAGCGCCCGCCGCCGCGCGGCGTTCGCGCTGGGCGCCCCGCCCGCGCGGGGACCCGCGCGGGCCCGAGCACACGCGGCGGCGCACGGAGAGGAAGAGGAGGGGGATGGGGAGGAGGATCGAGGAAGAGGAGGAGGAGGCGGAGGAGGAAGAGGAGGAGCGAGGAGGCAAGAGGAGGGGAGGAGGAGCAGGATGAGGAAAACAATGATGGTGTTAGAGTGTATCGTTCGCGCTGCGCCGCACCGACAAAACTCTCTAGCCCGAGCAGTGCAAATTGGAAGTTATGTGCTGTTCTACACGAGCGCGCGCACGCGGCGCCACATGACGATATCGCGTGGAAATGACCTGCTTACTTTCAAAAACTGAATGTTGAAAACCAATTGTTTCACTCGCATCCTGGGCCCCAGCATGATATCATACATGGTGACACGCGTGCGCCCGTCCTCTTGCGCGCGCGCGGGCGGCGCTATATGCGGGCACCGCCACAAAGAAACGCACGGGTGACACGTGCCACCCCGAAAACTGAATGGTGAAAACCTATTGTTTCACTTGTAGTTCGGGCCTCAACATGAGATCATAGCTGGATTGCGACGCGATGCACTGTTCTGCGCGCGCGGACGTGTGCGCGCGAGCGGCGCCATGCGAAATTCACCTCGAAGAAGCACGCGGGTGACACGTACCACCCCGAAAACGGAGTGGCACCGTGGAAGCTATGCCGACAGCCTCAACATGGGATCGTGAATGTCGTGATTGCGCGCGCGCGCGTGGCCCACCTAGGGTGGGTCTTTCGAGCACCCCCGATGTTCCAGTAGGTTGCACCCTGGGCATTAACATAGATCGTAGATGCGATCATCGATATTCTACGTGGAACATGGACACTGGAACATCGTGATTGTCATAATCGGACATGTGGCGCTAGACATTACCACAGGGCACTTGTCAACAACGAATTGGAATACTTGTAAGAGCCCACAACATGATTGCATCGTGATGTTATCATAGACGAATTGGAAGACTTGTCAGAGCCCACAACATGATTGGCTAAAAACCAAAACTCACGACATAAAAAAAAACTCACGACATCAAAACAAAACTCACGACACGCCAAGCAAATTCTACAAACTCACGACGAACAAAAAACTCACGACATTTGAGGCGTCGTGAGTTTCTCACGACGCTGGAGGTCAGGGGCCTCTGGCGGTCCCCCTTCTTGCGAACCGTGAAGGCCCCCAACGCTGGGGCCTTCCCATCCCACTTGCAAAACTGGAGCATGCCACGACGGTGCAGCTGCTCAAGAAACCGTCCATAAACCTTGGGGTCTCGTAGCCCAGGGTCAGAGTAAGGAGCACGTAGTCCCAGTTCAGCGCGAAGCTGAGCAGCCTCCTCCGGGCTTCGAAGCATGTTGGCCTCCCAATCCGACAGCCGCGCCGCGTCGGCCGGCTGGTCGAGAGACACAGGAGCCGCCCCCTCTGCTGGCCAGGAAACTTTGCCCTCGCTGTAGGATGCCAGATCCGCCCGCTCCATGCCGTACATGGGGCAGGCGCCGCAGAGCTCGCGAAGGCTCCCGCGGGGGCATACGTCGTCGGGCGGCCCCGGGAATGCGGTGTACTGCTCCCGGATGTGCTCGAGCGCCATGTGCTGCAAAACTGAGGCACGACGGGGCCGACTGCCACTGCGTCCTGCCAACTCGTTGAGCGATCCGATGCCGAGGTTAGCCCACTGCAGTGAATGCACCAGTCTATCCTGGCGACGCCCCAGAGCACGGCAAGCCGGTTGTCGGGCAGGCAGATCGCGGAAAAGAGGAGGAGGGAACACATCTCGCTGACGACTGGGGCCCATGGGACCACCGGAGCGCGATGCTCAAGCCTGGAGGAGCCAGTGAGGGTCGGCCGAGCTCCCTCACCAGCGGGGCGAGAGGTCGCCCCGTTCTCGTCACGTCTTCCCCTTCTTGCCGCCGCCGCCGCCGGGGCCACCGCCCCCGCTGCCGGCTCCGCCCCCGCCGCTGGGTGCGGCAAGCTGCCGCTCCTCACGCGCCTTGCGGCGCTCCTTCGCGACGCCGCTCTCGGCCTGCAGGCGCTCCGCCACCCACTTGGTGAGCTCCGGGCTGACCATGATGCCGCGCGTCGAGCCCATGTCGGTGAAGAAGTACCCCTCGTCTTGCTGGAGCCCGCCTCCGCCCCGCTGCGACAAAATCTTGCCCTTGTACTTTTCCTCGCACAGCTGGAGTTGGCGGGCGACCAGCTCTCCGCACGCCAGGTTGGCGCCGTCCAGCTGGTCGTAGGTGCACATGGTCTGCATGAGCTCGCTGAACTCCGCATGCAGGTGCACGACTGGGTCGTCGGGCCCGACGGAGGCCCCCAGCGACGCCTTCCAAGCCACGCGGTGGCCCATGGGGGTACCCCCATGCTCCATCTGGTACTCCGCCACCCACTGGAAAGTGCGAGGCCCTGGGGCGGGCCAGTCAGGAAAGCTAGTGGATCGGTTGCTCTGAACGGGTCACGAAACTCTCGGTATCGCAACCCTGACGATCATATCGTACAGCCAGTGTCCGCAGATCGTCTCCACCTCGCTCGCCTCCAACTGCGCCCCCAGCGCCATCGCCTTCGGCAGCCCCAGGAGCCCCCCCCAGCGCGGCGGCGAGACCCGCCAAGCCGCCCGCGGCGGGGGCGGGCGCCGCTGCCGCCGGGGCGCCATCACCCGCTGCGACCAAGGCGCCGGCTGGGGCCACGGCCGCGCCGCCGCCGCCGACGGCTCCCGCGCCAAGGGCGCCCGCGGCGCCAACCCCGGCGGGGCCGGGCAGGGCAAGGGGCGCTGCGCCGGCGGCGGCCCCGCCTCCGCCAAGGGCGGCGAGCAGGCCAGCGGCCACGCCGGCACCCAGCAGCCCCGCAGCAGCCCCGCCGCCCGCGCCGCCGACTCCCGCACCGCCGCCCTCGAAGCAGGCCATGGCCACCTGCGCCTCCTGGAGGACCCCGACCATCTGCGGCGCGGTCGGGAGGTGGGCAAAGTCGTAGTGGCCCCGCCCACCTGGCGCTGCCACCGCCAGGGCTCCAACACCACGAGGCTGCTTGAGGTACCCGCGCAGGTCGGTGTTCGCTGGCGTGTACTCCTCAACATACACGTCCATGTCGGGGGCGAGCACAGAAAAGGCTCCGGGGGTGCGAGACGAGCCCACCAGAAGAAACCGAGCATGAAGAAGGGGAGGATCAACATCGTACTCCACCCAGATCTCGTCCCCGACATTCATCGAAACTGGCCGCCTCCCCTCGGCACCCGCGGGTCAGGCGAACCCGGGGCCGCCAAGCCTGGCCTCGACGGCGGCAGGGCCGTCGCACGGATCGCACAGGAGCAGGCCCGGCGGGCCCAGCCCAGGAGGCGCGCGCCACCAGCCTGGCGACGCCGAAGCCCCGGCCCCGCAATCGCAGCGGCACTCGGGGCAGGGGCTCGGGCACACAGGCGCCCGCGAAGCCAGGCAGTCGCCCAGCGCCTCCTGCAGCGTGCCGAGCACCTGCTGGAGGTCCCGCGACGCCGCGGCGCCGCTGTCCACCCCCGCAGCCGCGGGGCTGGTCACAGGCGCCTCCTCCGGCACCAGGGGGGCGGGCTGCGCCGCGAAATGACCCAGGAACGCCCCGGCGAAGTGCGCGATGCCCAGCCCGGCCAGCGCGCGGGGGCTCAGCATCTGGAGACCTCGCGAGAGAACTGAGCCAGACGGTTTCGGAGGATAAACCCTCGCGGCACTCAATCGCTAATGAGATGACAAGTGAGACACGACCATCATCATCATCATCATCATCATCATCATCATCATCATCATCATCATCATCATCATCATCATCATCATCATCATCATCATCATCATCATCATCATCATCATCATCATCATCATCATCATCATCCATCATCCCCCCTCCTCCGCCCCCTCCTCCTCCTCCTCCTCTTCCTCCTCCTCCTCCTCCTCCTCCTCCTCCCTCCTCCCTTCGCCTCCTCCTCCTCCTCCTCCTCCTCCTTCTCCTTCTCCTTCTCCTTCTCCTTCTCCGCGCGCGCGGCAGCTCCAGACTTCGCCGCGGCCCCCACCACCGAGCTGACGTCCTGGAGCCACCCGAACACCTGGCCGCGCGGCCCGGGATGCAGCGCGCCCCGCTTCCCTGCCGCCGCCCCTGCCGCTGCCGACGGCGGTGCGGGGGGAAGGGGCGGCTACGTCTTACAATAGGTAGTCGCTTCATTTTTCGGCGCTAACCGAGGTTATCCCGTGAGGGGCGGGGGGAGGATATAGGCTAAGTGCCGGCCGATACCCTAACCTTTTCGCTTCGTGCAGCCCCACGTATGCCCGCGCGCACCAATACTGAAGACCCCCTTCGGACCTGCGCAACCGTCCAGGCCAGGTTACTGGGAGGGGATACGGGGGGTGGGCGGGCGGGCCCGATAACATGGATCATCGTCGGACCCCTAACAAAAACAGTCTCTGGACGCCTCCTTCATGGCCAGTCCTTGGCGT
Organism: Prorocentrum cordatum; assembly: GCA_963575745.1. NCBI lineage: Eukaryota > Dinophyceae > Prorocentrales > Prorocentraceae > Prorocentrum > Prorocentrum cordatum. Next base: position 258,616 of record CAUYUJ010001069.1, read on the forward strand.
GCGCCGCGCAGCAGGCGGTCGCTGCAGGCTCTGCTTGGCCTGGATCCGCTCCCCGCCTTCTTGGATCGACGAGCGAACTGCATCAGAATACAGTCAAGAACTTTTGGATAGCGTGTCGCGGCAGTGGCACCAGCGACACGCTGTGCCTTGGAAGCGGATAGCGTGTCGCTCCGCTCCGCGGGGCGGGAGGCTGGGGCAAGCCCGAGACATTGACGCTTAGACACCGCGAAGTGGATGGGCGTGTCGCGCCGACGCGTGGTGGGCCAGAACCGGCGGAGCGACACGCGAAAACAACATTCCGAACCGTACCCTGAGACCGGACGTCTCGGACAAAAACACAGCATAGGGAACAATCACGACCAGAGCAAGCGAACCTGACTCTCTGCGCAATTTTGCTAGCTGGATCGATCTGTGGGGGTTCCCCGCGTGACTCTTCCAGAGGTTAAGAGCGCGTTGTTCGGTCCAACATGATTTTGGATGGCTCCAGGGACCAGTCCTAGAGCCCTCTTGAGCGCCCTTGGGCCGTCTTGGAGGCCCTGGAGGGCGCCAACAACGTCAAAATCCATTGGTTCTGTATGGCTTTTCGCATTATCGCCGTTTTGGTCTTCAGAGCGTCCAAGAGGACCCAAGAGGCGCCCAAGAGGGGCCCAAGAGGCCCCAAGACGGCCCCAAGCGGGGCCCAAGAGGGGGAGCACGACCTGACACGTGGAGCCCTCCGCCCCAAGATGGCCCCAAGATTCTCCCAGAAGCCCCCGAGATGCGTCCAAGAGGCCCCAAGGAGGTCCCCAAGAGGCCGCGAGAGGCCAGAATCACACCCAAGTGTGCCCCCCAAAGCCCGAAGACACGCACAAGGCCGCCTCCAAGAGGCATCCGAGAGGCCTCCCAAGAGATCCTCACAGGCATCCAAGAGGCCTCTGATCTACAATCAGGGCACGGTGGTAGGATGGGCCGAAGGCCACAATGATGTTTCCAAGAAACCGAGTACAGGGCGACCCAGACATGTAATCGGTGGGGCGCCGTTGTCTCCCGTCGTCTCCCGTTGCCTCCAGTTGTCTCCCGTTGTCGCCCATTGTCTCCCGTCATCTCCCGTTGTCGCCCATTGTCTCCCGTTATCTCCCGTTGTCTCCCATTGTCGCCCGTTGTCTCTATGGTGACTCTCTATGCCCCTCTTGCCGTCACGGTCCGAAGCTGTATGGATGGTATCCGGTATCGGCCCAAGGGGGGACCCGAAAGGCACCGAACACCGCTCCAAAAGAGCTCCGAGAGAGTCCCAGAGGCACTCAAACCCGTCCCAAGACAAACGCAATAATCGCAGGACTGTCTGGTTGACTCCTGGCTTCTTCGAGCCTGCTCACTGCCACGAACATCGTAGGCGTCAGCGATCGGGACTTCGCGGCGCCCCTGGCCATCGCTCGCACGTCCCTTCCCCGGTGCATGTTCCGATGTCGTGCGTGTATTTGTCCCCAAGATGGTCTAAAATGCTCCTCGAGGGTCCTCTCCGAGAAACAATATGCACTGCAAACGTCCGAGCGATGCCAAGGCCCCTGCGGGAGGCCCTTCCGCTTGAGGCACAAAACAAAGGCCGGGCTAACGACGATGTTGCTTCACGGTGATGTTGGTAACCAGTTTGCAGAACATCACCAACCACACTTTCCTACACTTCCCATGTGCGAATGAAGCGAGCGAACACGACACAGCGAATTGTAGGAAAGCGCGGGCCACGCGTTACCTGCACATCGCCGTTCGCCCGTCCACGGAAGAAGAGGCGGAGGGGAAGCGTGCAGCCAGTGGGGCGACTGCCCGCCCCGCGCCACCGCATTCTCCTGCTGCAAGCCCCGATCACGGCAACTCTCCGACGAACTGACGCTGGATGTCGGCGGCGAGCCTGGGGGAGGAAGCGAGAAAAAATACATGTCCCTCTACAATAGAAAGATTCAAAAATCTCAGAAATAGTAAAAATAGTCCCGTGACGATGTCTCGTGCTCGTTTGACAACGTTTGGCTATCTATGATCAGTTTCTTGCTTCTTCCAAAATCCGCCTGTAGGAGGACATGCATGACCTAAGGGAAGTGAGACGTGGCGGGGCCTTCTCAGAAGGCTCGGAAGCCCCCCAGACTCCTCAGAAGTCGCCCAAGTCCTCCCCGAAAACATCGAGCACCTCTCAGAAGGCCGGAGGGCTTCTGTAAAAGGGGCTTCGGGACACACACACACACAAATTCAATCGAATCCCAGGATTCCCTACATGTTCTTCGTGTTTTCTGGGTGCGCGTGTTCCTCCCCTCCATATTTCTCCCGATGTTTACATGGGAGTCGACGCTTCAGTGTCCCTGCGTGTCTTTCCTCATCCTGATTCCGAGGAACCCCACAGCCTGCTGAGAGGGCTCCCTCCTCCTCGCTCGCGGCCGATGACCGCCTGGCCTAGCGGGGATGTGTTTTTTTTTTTTTTTTTTTTTTTTTTTCCTCCTGGCCCAGCGGGGATGTGCGTGGCGTCAACCAACTCCCCTGAAAAGCTGGCGGGCATGGAGGACGCACCGCGCTCCGCGGCCGTCTCGGAGCGCTCCGGCGCAACCCCGATGGCCACGCGGGAGGGGTGGGGGGCGCCAGCTTTCCACTTTCCAGGCTTCCCCTGGGCGGCCAGGGGGAAGCGGCCCCTTTTCCAGCAGGTGCGATGCGACGCCCCTGAAGCGAACGCAGGAGGAAGGGTTAGAAAAGGGGGGCTCCGCGAGCCAGCTCATTTTTCAGTAGCTGGTTTACTGGGCGCCTCGAAGCACCAGGAGCGACAATGCACCCCGAGGGTATCTCCTGACGTCGATGCCGGACTTGGCTAAACGCAACACTGTTGGCAGCCCCTCCTTTCCAATCCAACACCCTTTCCCAGAAGCAGGACGCCATGCTCATAGCTTCGACCCACGGAAGGCTCGACCTCTTGCCGCGTGTTTCATCCCCGGGTGTTGTTTGCCGGTCCTCGGGTTAGGTCGGGCATGTCCCCCTACAGGCGGACTGTGGACGAAAAGTGAAACATGGTCAAAACATACCCCAAAGTAATCAAATATAGTCAACATATCATTTACTATGCTTGAATAACCGTCCGCGGGCGCTAATAACTCCCCTGGGATAATAAAATTCGCGGTTCCCGCGGGGACAATAAAGGATTTTCCCGGGGAAGGTAAGTTATGATGATGATGACGAAGATGACGACGATGATGGACGAGGAGGAGGACGAGGTTGAACCAGGCGCACGACAGAAGCCTGACTCGAGCGACCTCGAGGCTCGTGGTTACTTGCCCGCAGAGGCGCACGACACAAGGCTGACTCGAGGGATCTCGAGGCTCGTGGCTACTTGCCCGCAGAGGCGCAGGACACATGGCTGACTCGGGCGATCTCGAGGCTCGCGGCTAAGCAGGCGCGTAGATTTCGCCAGCGCAAGAGAGGTCCTTGGCCGATCTGACCAAGAAACCCCTCTTGCGCTGGACTTCGAACCACTCTCCCATGCAAGCACGGTATCCTTGGGAGCCGTCCTTGCATGGGAGACACTTGGTGCAAAGCTGCGCGGTGGCGCTAGCCTCCTCGTCGGTGGCGTACTTCGGCTCGGCCGCCGTGGGGTCCTTGCAAGGGTTGGACTCGTGCTTGGCCTTGGCCTTGGCCTTGGCCATCGCCACGTCGTTGTCGCTCGCCTCCGAGTTTACTGATGAACTCGTTGCCTCGAGCGACCACGGCGTGGAGAGCTGCTGGCATTTGGCGGCCCTCGCCTCAGATCTCGCGCAGGGCGCGCTCGATCCAACGACTCGCCCACAGGCCGCAGCTCCAACCGTCTACTTGGCACCGTCTGCTGCTCGGTGCTGGGCGATGCTCGCCAGGGCCAGCGGCGCCAAGCTTGCGGACGATCCTCGCGGCGGCCATGGGAGGCCACGTGCGAAACCTGCCCGCGATTTCTGAAGAGGAGGACGGAGTGCACTTCGCTCGGCAGTGAACTCCATCTTCCCCCTCAGAAATCGTGGGGTGTAGGCATGAGTTCGCATGTGGCCTTCTTGGGCCTGCTTGGCGTGCTCGGGCGGCTCCTTCAGGGCGTCGCGGTAGTCCACCTCGACGCCGCCCCCGTCGACCATCGCGGCCTGGCCGGGATTGCCACAAGTGCCCCCCTGCCCAGGGCGCCTCGGAGTGCACGCAGACCAGCGCGTGCTGGGCCTTGTCGGCCCTCTCGGCCCAGCGCTTCTGCTCCTCTAGCTGCTGGGCGGCGGGTGCGTCCTCGCCGTGGCCCTCTCGAGCCCAGGCGACGGCCGCCGTGGGCTCGACCGCCAGAATGTTGTCGGGGACGCCCGCGCGCTCCTCGATCTCGCCCAGCAGCGCGTGCGCCGTGCCCAGCTCGTGGGCGTCGCCCTTGACGATCTGCTCGCAGTTCATGATCGCGTGCTCCTTGGCGAGCGCGGTGCGGCGAGCGTGTCTCGTCTGGCGTCAGTCGAGCTTCTGCTCTGCGGCTAGGGGAACTTGTAGTCCTGCTCGATCGTGACCTGTGGCGCTCGGGATTCGCAGGCGCTCGTTACCTTCCGCCTGCTTCCGCTTCGCGTTGCTTCCGCCTGCTTCCGCTTTCGTCTCTGTTCCTGTCCACTTCCGCCTGCTTCTGCCGCCCCAGGCAGAAGCAGGTGGAAGCTAACGAACGCCCGTGACCCTCCCAGCCTCGCTGCTGCATCTGGAAGATCGCCACGGGCTCCACCTCGAGGCCGCGCAGGCGGTGCTCGTCCTCGGTGCCCAGGACTCGCCAGACGTCCATTGCTCTGCCGCGCCTGCCCTCGCAGTTGCCCCCCTCGGTGACGCGCGCCACCTTGCCGTGCCAGGGGGGGCCCTCGCATGCCTCGAGGCCGCCTTTCTGCTTGGCCCTGTCCTTCTTCGCGGCGTTCTTCTCCGCTTGCTTCTTCTGCTTGAACATCTTGGAGAAGTTCGCGTGCGCCGCCGGCAGCCCGCCTGTGAGCTTCGCCTTGGCCGCGCCTCTGCTGAGGTGCTCGAGCGAGGTCTCGCCGCCAGCCTTGGCTTTCTCGCGCTGACACTAGCGAACGTGCTTGCCCGGGAACTGGCCCGCGAACTTGGGCGCCCACCTGTT
>CAUYUJ010001069.1:268710-306891 GCA_963575745.1 Prorocentrum cordatum
TGCTGCAGCTCGGCTCTCTCTCGAGGCGGCAGGGAGGCGAACTCCTTCGCGCCGTGCTCGTCCGCGTGCTTGCTCCAGGCCGGGGGGGTCTGGAGCTTGACCTGCGCTGTTGGGTCTCGTCGCAGCGCGGGCGCAGCTCGGGGTTCGCGCGTTCCGTTGTGCTCCGCGCGCTTGCCGCTGGGTCTGCCGCCCTTGCCGAAGCCTCCCTTCGCGCCTCGGCCGAAGTCGCGCGGGGCGAGGGGGTTGCCCTCGGCGCTCGCAAGCTCTCGGCGCAAGGCCGCGGCCGCGAGTCGCTCCTGGGGTGGGGTGGGGGTGGCGCTCGTAGCATTACAATCGACTCGTGTAGTAAGGGTGGGCGGCAAAGCTGCAAGGCCCTCGCAAGGCCCAGAGATGGGCCGAAGTGGCAAGAATGCATGGGCATAGCAATATTGCTCATCCCCACCACGCGGGTCGATTGTAATATTACTAATGGGAGCACGAGCGGGAAGAGATGAGAGATGACATGGCGGGAGGCGGACGAGAGAAGAGGATGGCCCCAGGATCGGTTAAACAATGAATTCGGCACCTTAGGTTTTTACATGTAAAACGCAAGTTCTTTTTTAATCGTTTTCAGGGGCGCGCGGAGAGGGGGGGGGGGGGGGGGCATGATGGGGCCCCGCGGGTGGCATATATATATATATATATATATATATAATATATAATAACACATACGTTAATAAACATAATTAAAAACATAGGTATACAAAAAAAAAAACTGGCGGGGATGCAAAAGTTCGGCCCGCGCGGGGGGGGGGGGGGGGCGGGCAGGGCGGGGGGCGCAGACAGAGAGAAGGAAGAAGGAACAGGACAATAATACGGAAGAGAAGCAAAAGCAAGTGAAATAAGCAAAAGGAAAGGAAAGGAAGGAATATCCGAAACATACAAGAAGTGGAAAATAAAAAGAAATAAGAGAACAGCTGAAATCAGATGAGGAAGAGGAATCCTGCTCGGCCGTCTCAGCCTCGAGCCTCGCGGCCTCGACACGCTGGTAGAAGCTCGTGGCAGAGTCGGCCGTCTCGCGAGGCGAGGTTCTCAGCTTCTCGCGCGAGCTCGGGGCCGCGGGCGGCGAGGTCCGCAGGCCCCAGAGGCTCGACAAGCTCGTCTGCTTCGTCGGCGCGACCATCGGAATCTCGCTGCAAAGCTGCAGTAGCTCGAGACAGGAAACCTCGAGCAAACGCGGCTACGAAAGGCTGTTCGTGTGAGCTTGTCGTCGGTGCTGCTCGGTGTTCGCTTGTTGTTCTTGCTTGTTTCGCTGCTGTTGTGGTTTGCTGTTGCTTCTGTTGTGCTTGCTGTTGATTATGCTGTTGAAGGTGGTGTTGTTTTGCTTGCTGTTGCGGCCGTTGCTGGTGGTGTTGTTAGTGGTGCTGGTGGTGTTGCTGTTGTGCTTTGCTGTTGCTTCTGCTGTTGTTGGTGGTGCTGTTGTTGTGCTGGTTGCGGTTGCAGTTGTTTGCGTGGCCGCTGCTGTTGTTTGCGCGCGTTGCGTTGCTTGCGCGTGCTTGTGTTCTCTGTGTTGTTTTGTTCTTGCTCCGGCACCTGTCTCTCTTTTACTGGCGTCCTCGAGGCCGGGGGTCACCTCTCTGAGAGTTCCCAGCGCCTCGTCCTCACTCTGCCCGAAAGCGCCTCGCCCAGAGCTCCCCGCGGCTCGCGAGGCGCCTCAGGGCTGAGTCAGAACTCGGGGCCGAAGCCTGCGAGGCATCGCGCTGCCTCGTCGTTGCGGGCTCGCAGAGGCGCCTGCGCTCCCCCTCGGGGCCGAGCTTGACCTCCAGCTAGTTCTTCTTGTTCTCGAGCTTGGGGGAGCCCCCCTTGTCCTCCAGCTCAACCTTCACGTCGTCCGGCCTGACCTCGAGCTTGGCCTTCTTGTCCTCTAACTTCTTGTCCTCGAGGCTCATGTCCTCGGGCATGCTGGAGCCCTCCTCCAGCGCGGTGGGTTGCGTCTCCCTGTGCTGCTCGTAGGCGCCCTCGGTCTTCACCTCCTCGACGTTCTCGGTCTGCGCGCCCTCTGGCGCCCACTCGTCGCCCTGCGCTTGCTCGACGAGGAACATCGGCGAAACGGCGCTCGTCGTCGCAGTCCGACTCGGCAGTGGCATGCTGCGTCTCGGCCATGGTGTGCTGCGTCCTCCGCTGGCTTGGAATGCTTGAGCCCGCATTGGCCACGGTTGTTTGTTGTTCGTATTGTTTGTCTCGCTGCTGTTCCTGTTTGTTTTGTTGCGTTTGCTCCTCTTGTTTGTCTTGTTGCTGTTCGCGAGCGTGCGGGTGTGCAGCGGGTGTCGGTTATCCCTGATGTTTGTCTTGGTGCTGTTCTGCCCTGCTGCTGCTGCTGTTTTGCTGTTTGCCGTTGCTGTCGCGGCTGCTGTTGTTTGTGCTTGTGCTCTTGTGTGTGTGTGTGTGTTTGTGTTTGTGTTTGTGTGTGTGTGCGAGCGCGTGTTGTGTGTGTGGTGTGTGTGCGCGTGTGTGTGTGTGTGCGGTGGTGGTGGTGGTGGTGGTGTGGTGGTGGTGGTGGTGGTGGTGGTGGTGGTGGTGGGTGTGGGTGTGTGCGTGTGTGTGCGCGTGTGTGTGTGTGTGTTGTTGTTTGTGTGTGTGTGTGCGTGTGTGTGTGTGTGGTGGGGGGGGGGGGGGGGGGGCGTGGGTGTATGTAAGTGTGCGTGAGTGTGCGAGCGTGCGAGAGTGTGTGTGTGTGTGGTTGTGTGTGTGTGTGTGCGTGCCTGCGTGCGTGCGTGCGTGCGTGCGTGCGCGCGTGCGTGCGTGCGTTTGCGCGTGCGCGTGCGTGCGTGTGCGTGCGCGCGCGTGCGCGGGCGCGCTTGCGCGCGCGCGTTTGTGCGCGCGCGTGGCCGCCAGGTGTCGAGGCTCAGCCCTCGACCCTCGGATCGAGGGCCCGAGATCGTGGAGTCTAAGCCTGGCAATCCTCGGATCTACGATCCGAGGTGCTCGCATATGCTCAAGACCAAGATCTCGGATCCTCGATCCGAGGACGGAGGATCGAGCCTGCTCGGCGGCAGAGTGGGCCCGAGGACGACCAGAGGAGCGCCGACTAGGCTCAGCCCTCGAGCCTCGGACGTCGGTGCCGAGATCTTCTTGTCCAAGCTTGGCGACCCTCGGATCTAGGATCCGAGGTGCTCACAGATGCTGAAGACCAAGATCTCGGACCCCCGATCCGAGGGTGGAGGATCGAGCCTGCTCGGCGGCAGCGCGGGCTCGAGGACGGCGAGAGGGGCGACCCGCTATCGCCGAGGCCCGGCCCTCGAGCCTCGGTTGTCGAACGCGAGATCTCCCAGTCCATGCTTGGCGACCCTCGGATCTAGGACCCGAGGTGTTCGCAGATGCTCAAAACCAAGATCTCGGATCCTCGATCCGAGGATGGAGGATCGAGCCTGTTTGGCGGCAGCGTGGGCTCGAGGACGGCGGCGAGGACGATCTACCATCGCTCATGCTCGGTCCTCGAGCATCGGGCGTCGCGCCCGAGATCTTCGAATCCAAGCTTGGCGACCCTCGTATCTAGGACCCATGGTGGTCGAATATGCTCGGACTCAAGATCTCGGACCCTCGATCCGAGGATGGGGGATCGAGCGTTCTCGATGGCAGCGCGACGATCGAGGATCGCCGAGGCTCGATCCTCGATCCTCGGATCGCGAACCCGGGATCTTCGAGTCCAAGCTTGGCGACAATCGGATCTAGGACCCAAGGTGCCCGAAGATGCTCGGACTCAAGATCTCGGATCACAAGATCTCGGATCACCGATCCGAGAATGGAGGATCGAGCCCGCTCGAATCCTTGATGCTTGGTCGAGGCTCACTCGGCGAGAGGGGGGGGGGGGGGGTAGTGCCCCGCAGCGTGGACGTCGCTCGCGCGTTCTCGAGCGCTCTCTTGGAGCTTGAAAAGCAGATGGGGCTCGAGCCCGCGCCTCGGAACGGAGCCCTCGCAGCGAAAAAAAAATGGGGCGCTTGTCTCGGGGGGCTCGCGCGCTCAGGCGTCCGCGAGCATGGGCGAGGCGGGCTCTGACTCGGCCTTCGTGTCGGCCTGGCACCTCACGTCATCGCGCTCGTTCGTGGTGAGCTCGTCGCACTCGGCCTGGGCCGACGCTAACTTGTCGAAGTGCAGCTCGATGTGGCAATCGAGCAGCACCTGCTCGTGCTGCTGCTGCCCGGCGGTTTTCGGAGTCCCGCTCGGCGCGCTTGTCTTGGTAGCTCTACTCGCGCAGCTCGTAGCTCATGTCGGAGGTTTTCTTGATGGACCAGCACCGCTTGATGATTGCTTGACTGGTGGCCTTAGGGGGCCACATCGGACGCGATCGACACCAGGGAGGTCTCGTTGCACCGCCTGACATAATCTCGGGCCCTGCTCGGAATGACCGTGAAGAGCGACTCGGCAACCTCGGCGGGCCTCTCGCCCAAGTGCTCGGCGGGCTCGAACTTCCTGTCTGGGTGGCAGCACGAGCTCGTGGAGGTGGATGAGCTCGGCGGGGGCGCGCGGGAGGGCATGCTCGATGCGCTCGGCGTGGGGGCCGTGGGTCAGCTTCTCGACGTTCTCGGCGCCGAGCTCCATGTCGTTCTTCTTGGCGAGCTCCTGCAGCTTGGCCCTGAAGGTCGGCGTCAGCCAGGAGGTCCTCGGGCGGCCCTCCGCGGTTCTCGAAGATGTCGCACGCGCGTTCGCTCTTCTCGACGCAGGTCTTGAAGAACACCGCCACGGCCAGTTCGATGCGCCTCTTGCCCTTATCGTTGAAGATGCGGCCGTACTCGATGCTCTTGTAGCACCCGCCTTGGCGCGCCATCTCGAGCGCGGCTTGCTGGGCGCTCGACGAGCACAAGGCGCTCTCGGCCTTGAAGTAGCAGCTCGTCATCCTTTCTGTATCCGTGCCTTGCGCACTCGACTGGCACTGGCGCGTCTCGGCGACGGAGGCCTTCTCGGCGATGAAGGACAGCCTCTCGAGGATCTTCTCGTTCCGCCTGGCAATGTGCTCGAGAATATCGCTCGAGCTCGGGCGCGGCGCCGCCGCGTGCTTCGGCGCCTCGACGGGGGGGGGGGGGGGGGCTCGCGGCAGCTGCGCCGCTCGGCGGGCTGGGCCGTCGCTGGGGCTCACGACGCAGCCAGGCTGTGCGAGGGAATGCGCATTGGGGTGTGGGGGGGGGGGGGGGGGGGGGGGGGGGGGGGGGGGGGGGGGCAAATCGACCTGGAATCGGCGATGCATCGCCGATGCATGGCGACGCGCGCCCGATGCGTCGGCGATGCATTCGCCGATTCCAAGTCGATTTTCCCCCCCCCCCCCCCCCAATGCCTACGCATCGGCGATGCATCGCCGATGCAGTAGGCATGCATACCCCCCCCCCATCGCTGCCCCTGGGGCAAAGAGGCTCGGCGACTCGAAAAGGCCCGAAAACCTGGAGTCTCGGAGACTCGGGGAAGCTTGGGCCTGGGCAGCTGCGGGGGCAGAAGGGGGGGGGGGGGGGGGCAGGAAGAGGAAAGGCCACGAAACGTGTGAGGTGTGCGCTACAAGTAATTCGCTTAACCCCAATGCTCTGCCTGCTCGAACAAAAAACGCACGCACAATCAAAATCCAATCGGTCCCTATGGCCCTGTCACACGTTCCTGACTCGGGAACGGCTAAGCAGATGATAATCCCATGGCCCTGCCGCGCGGTCGTAACGTGGGCAAACTCAACTGGTGAGAATCCCATAGACTTGCCGCACGCTCGTGATTGCGGAGGCTGGTGTGGTGAGACCACCATGGCCATGCTCAGCGTTTCTGATGCTGTTGCTAATCCACATGATCTGATAGCAACTTCGATCCCCGCAACTTTTCCGTGGAGTATAAGGTTCGGCCTCCGCGCCTTCCCCACAGGTAAATCCGTGTGGTCGGGGATAACAAAAACATCGAGGGGGTTAAGGGGTGGGCTGTATTATCGCCCGCACTCGGTTACCCCTCGTGCAGAGGGACTTGCCCGACTTGATCATTGGGCCTGTTCAGGGCACCCAGAGGCAGAAACTTGACAACCATCTTCCGTCTTGATCACTTCATGACGCGAGGGTGCCTGTGCCTGTCGGGCCGCCCAATCCCTGGGTTGGGCATGTCCCCTAAGGGGGATGTTCGACGGAAAGTGGAACATGTTTTTTCAAATATATGTGTATATATATACACGTCTCAAACTAGTGTTTGTCGATGTTTGAACATTCCTCCTTTAAGGGGACACGCCCAACTTAACCCAATCTCTTTTCCCCACACCCCCGGGGCCTCGCAAACGGGGCTTACGATAACCCGTGACGTCAGCGAGCCCGAGAAAAACTGCTGCCGCCAGCCAAGACATTCTCCATGCTTCGGTGTCTCCAGCTTGAGGGGCAACCGCTGGGGAGACCAAACGGTACCGATGCTGCTACTCCCCGGACCTCTCCCGTGGTGCGTTCTGACCAGAATTTCGAAGCAAATCCAGCGGTGGCGACGAGGGCCCCCCAGGAGCCCCCCAAAAATGGGAAAACGAGCGAAACGTAGCGGTATGGGTACCTCTTCCTCCTTCGGTCGCTCAAAGATGGATGGAGTCCTGGGATGTGGTGACCAAAGGATGGGAAGGGACCCAAGCGTGCATTTGCAGCGTTTGTGAGGCACCTCGTCCTTGGGGCCCCATCTCTCAAGACCCCATCCTTGAACCACCGACTCTTGAGCATGGCCAAACCGTCCCAGCATTCCGATAGGCCTACCACGAAATGTTCTTAGAACCCACAAATGTTCGAATAGCAAAGACAGCGCTCGTAGAACATAGGCCCGATGTGTTAAAACAAAATTATATCGGCCAGAAATGTTGTAAGAACATTTCGTAGAAACCACAACAAGTTCTTGGAACATTGTGTGGTGGGCCCACAGGCACGCCAGGATGCTTCGCCACTGCTTGAGACTCCTCTGAACCGTGGTTCGCCGGCAGATTCCTGGGCGGGGCCAGCTGCCCGGCCCCCGTATGTCGACCCCTATCCCAGGCTTCGTGGGGTTGTCGAATGGACCAAGACGTCGGGGCCCAACCCTGGGATATACGAGGGGGGGGGGCGTCCATCCTCGATAGGGGTGCGTCCGAATAGCCCCCTGAGGGTGTATCCCAGGGTTCCCCTCCTTTCCTTAGCAGCTTCATTTGTCGTCGAAAAGTCGGGGGATGCGAAAGAAACATCGCCTGCGACTCGAGTTGGCCTGACGAGGCCGTCAGGAAAATTACGAGACCCAATCTGGAATTTGGCGCAAGCTCCAGCCGCAGACATCCCATGGAAACTGGACCTTCAGCTCCAGGACGGGCTCGTCAAAAAGCGCTGGCAAATCCGACTTCCAGCGAACTCGGTTCTTGCGATTCTCCGAATGTGGGCCACTGCTGTGCCGCCCCCGTGCCTTCCCCGGGGAGCCGCTGGCGCCTTGTCCCGCTTCCTCGTGCGGTCGCCCTCGGGGGCTGCGCTCGCGAGGGGGCGCTAGCCGGAGGTGCGGTCTCGAGGGGGCCGCGAAAGCGGAGCCCGCCGCGATGGCCATCTTATCTGCTGCCGACGGGGTCCGGATGGAGGAACCAGAGGAGGCAAGAGGAGGAGGAAGAGGAGGAGGAGGAGGAGGAGGAGGAGAGAGGAGGAGGAGGAGGAGGAGGAGGATGGGAGGAGGAGGAGGAGGGATGGGAGGATGAGGAGGAGGAGGGGGAGGAGGAGGAGGAGAGGAGGAGGAGGAGGAGGAGGAGGAGGAGGAGGAGGAGGAGGCGGAGGAGGAGGAGGAGGAGGAGGAGGAGGGGGAGGAGGAGGAGGAGGAGAGAGGAGGGGGAGGAGTTTCTCGGAGGTCCGCGCGGTTCCCTGGGATCGGCGCGCTGCACCACCACCCCGCCAGGCGCGCGGAGCGCGCCAGGGGCTGCGCTGGAGGCGCCGCCCACGGGGGCTCAGAGGGAGTCCGGCAGCGCCGATCCAAGAGGTCCGCGCAGAGCGCCAAGAAATCATGTTTCTGCCGTTTTTGATAGTCGACCACAGGCGCTCTGGGGAAGTGGCCCGCCGCTGACACGATCTCGTCGACATCATCGCTCCAGGGTGGTCCAACTTGGGGCAAATCACACCGAGAGCACATCCACCTGCGCCAGCAGCAGCAACACTGTCACTACCACCGCCGCCACCAGCACTGTACGACAAGTTCACGTCGCAAAAACGTCGGCGCTGGTTTCTGACACATATGGTCCGCTTGACCGTGAACAGCCGCGGCTCTCCAATAGCGCAAATTGTTCGATCCAGGCAACTGGCAGCATTCACCCTTGAACGCCCGCGCCAGCGTTGCGCCAGCGTGCGCCCTTAATGCGGCGCGAATCTGCCCTACGGACCAGCCGCACCAACATCAACATCAGCGCCGCTCGTTCTCCGGAGTCTGGAGGCCTTCCCAATGGAATCTGAGCAGACGGGGTCCAAAAATGGGGCGGCGGCGCCGATGCATCGGCGCCGTCGGCGTGGAGGAAATCGCGATCCACGTCGAACCGCATCGTCGATGCATTGGCGATGCGGCGCGATGCTCCGACCCCATCCAGTCATCGTGCCACCGTGAAGGCCGCTGAATCAGGAACGGCGAGGCCTCTCTGGCCACGGCGAGCCTCGGCCTCGAACAGGCCCCCCGACCCGGATCTGAGGAGCAGCCCGAAAACCGGGCCCCCACGGATCCCAAAGTGGTACTTCGTTCGGCGTGTCGATTGTCGTGGCAATCACCACTCAGCCACGTGGCCAAGTGTTCCGGGCGGCGGCGAGCCCGCTCTCCAGGAGCGATGCTCTTCGGCGGGGTCGGAAGCATACCAGCGCTGCAGGGCCGGAGTCCACGCGCGCGGGGCACGGTCTCGCCGGGGGCGCACGGCAGGCGTGGCCAAGGACGAGTCGGAAGCGGTGCGGCCGCACGTCACCGAGAGGAAGGCTGGCCACCGCATCCGGTCTGGGCAGCGCGGTGCGACGTGCGGCGCGGTGTACCTCGCCCACTGCCTGGGTCGCCCAACGCTGCGCCCCGCTCCCCGCGAGGCGCCCCCCGCAACGTCTTCGCGCCGTCGCGCTGCCCTCTCTGAGAGGGGCAGCCGCCCTGGCCCCGGCCGCGATGCGCGAAGCGCGGTCATCTTCGCGCCCCTGGGGGTCACCCTGGAGAGCTCTCAGCGTCCTGCCTGCACTCGGATCCCAGCTTGGGAAGCCCGCATGCTCATGGAGTGCGCCAACGAGGCGGGCCGGGGGAGCGCATCATGGCCCGAGGCATGTGCGCGGGCGAGGGGGAACAGCGAACGTCTTGAAAACAGAGGGGGGGGTCACGAGATCGGCCTCGGCCATGACATCCACGCACACAGCCCTCACCCTCCTCTGTCGAGGAACAGCTAAGCACCTGAGCCTGCACTTGCGCAGGTCCGCGTGGATCTCTTTGATCGGCGCTGGACACCCCTCCCTGGCGAGCGGAGCGCGCCAGGGGCGGCGCCAGGAAGCTCCAGCGCCGATGTAAGAAAACTGCGCGGATCTCTGACAATTCATAAATCATGTCATTATCCGGTCCCCGACTCTTGGGACGCCTCTGTCGGCGGCGAGCCCGGCAGAACATGAGAGGGGGCAGGCCTTCTCGGAAGGTAGCGAGGCTTCGCAGAACCCTCGCGTATTCCGAGAAGTATTCCGAGTCTTTTCCGAAGACAGAGGCGGCTCCTCAGCAGGCGCAAAGGGCTTCTGAGAAGCCCCACCGCCTTCTGAGAGGGCCTGCCCCCTCTCACGTTCCCCCCGTGCTCGCCGCCGCCTGTTGGGAGGCCAGGACTTGAGGAAGAAACAACGGCGCCGCCCCTGGCGCCGATCCAAGAAATCCGCGCGGACCTCCGAGAAATGTTTTTGGCCTCCCATACTACATTGCTGGCTGCTGAGAATTGGCGCTAGTCGGCGCTAGTCGACGCTAGTCGACGCTAATCGACGCGAGTCGACGCAACATCGACGCTACTCAACCCTATCTCATCGACTACCAGCCGTCAATCGACGCCAATGCACTCTAAAGACGGACTTGCGAGGTACAGAAATCTCCCTTGATCTGCTACCGAAATGTATGTAATTGCTTGTCCTTCGATGGGACCTCTGAAATTTGGACGCCCCAAATGGGTACGGAAACACATGGGTACGATGCCCAACAACAAACGCTGCCCCAAACCGACAGCGGCCGACTCTGGGCAGGCGGTCTTCTGTCTCAAATGGACAACGCCCACGGCGGTATGGGCAACGAATATTGTCCAGAATGAACCCGGAATGCTGTCGGTCTTTGTGCCCATTATTTATGTACCTACTTCGATCGTCCCAATCAGGGCCCTTCTGGGATCCACTCACCCTGGTCAATGCAAACCCTGATCAATCATGCCTTGCAAGATCCTGCAGGATCCTGCGCCCGAGCCCGGGTCAATGCACCCCTGGCTCTGCCGCATCCTGCAAGATCTGTCGCCCTGGCGCACCCCCGTTTACA
Source organism: Prorocentrum cordatum (assembly GCA_963575745.1). Classification (NCBI taxonomy): domain Eukaryota; class Dinophyceae; order Prorocentrales; family Prorocentraceae; genus Prorocentrum; species Prorocentrum cordatum. Next base: position 279,181 of record CAUYUJ010001069.1, read on the forward strand.
GTGACCCCCGTCTCTTGAACCCCGAGTCCCGATCATGGGGGAAACGAAAGGTACCGACACCGCTACTCCCCGGACCTCTCCCCCGGGGTGCATTCTGACTAGAAATTCGAAGCGAATCCAACGGTGGCAACGAGGGCCTCCGAGGCCCAAAAAGGGGAAGACGGGCGGAGGGTAGCAGTATGGGTACGTTTTCCTCCACTGAGATCATAGAGGCCTCCTAGATGGGGTCGGAGTGGATGGGGTCAGAGGATCGCGCCGCATCGCCGATGCATCGGTGATGCATTGGCGATGCACCAGCGACGTCGGCGATGCCTCGGCGCCGTCGACGTAGAGAAAATCGGGCTCCACATCGAGCCGCATTGCCGATGCATTTGCGATGCGGCGCGATCCTGCGACCCCATCCAAGGAGCCCTAGAGATCGGGGTCGGGGGCCCTCTCGCCTGCCCGCTGGTCGGGCATCGGGGGGGCAGGGGGCGGGCCGCGCTCTCTCCGATATATCGGGGGCCGGCCCTCCTCTGGGCGGGGGGAGCCGGGCCCCGGGGGCGGCCCTCCGAGGGGGGGGGGCCCTCCTCCTCCTCCTCCTCCTCCTCCTCCTCCTCCTCCTCCTCCTCCTGCTCCTCCTTCTCCTCCTTCTCGTCCTCTTCCCTCCTCCTCCTCCTCTTTCTCCTCCTCCCTATTCCCTCCTTCCTTCTCCTCCCTCCCTCCTCCCTCCTCCCTCCTCCCTCCTCCCTCCTCACTCCTCTCCCCTCTCTCCTCTCTCCACTCCCCATTCCCCCCTCTCTCCTCTCTCCTCTCTCCTCTCTCCTCTCTCCTCTCTCGTCTCTCTTCTATCCTCTCTCCTTTTCGTCTATCCTCTCTCCTTACTCCTCTCCCCTCTCTCCTCTCTCATCTCGTCTACATATCTCCTCTCTCCTCTCTCCTCGGTACTCTCTCCTCTTTACTCTCTCCTCTCTCCTCTCTCCCTCCTCCTTTCTCCTTTCTCCTTTCTCCTCTCTCCCTCTCTCCTCTCCTCCTCTCTCCTCTCTCCTCCTCCTCCTCCTTCCTCCTCCTCCTCCTCCTCCTCCTCCTCCTCCTCAGCATCCAGCATCAGCATCAGCATCACATCAGCTCAGCATCAGCATCATCATCATCATCATCATCCTCACATCATCATCATCATCATCATCATCATCATCATCATCATCATCATCATCATCATCATCATCACCATCATCACCAATCATCACCATCATCATCATCCAGCATCAGCATCATCATCAGCATCACATCAGCATCCGCATTCATCATCAATCACACATCATCATCATCATCATCATCATCATCATCAGCAGCAGCATCATCAGCATCATCTCATCATCATCATCATCATCATCAACTCATCATCATGATCATCATCATGATCATGATTCATCATCAGCATCATCAGCATCAGCATCACATCAGCATCCAATCATCATCTTCATCCATCATCAGCATCAGCTTCACCATCTCATCATCACATCATCATCATCTCATCATCATCATCAATCATCACCATCACCATCACCATCACCATCACTCACATCATCATCAGCATCATCATCATCATCATCATCATCATCATCATCATCATCATCATCATCATCCTTCCTCTTCCTCTGCCTCCTCCCTACTCCGCCTTCCTCCTCCTTTCTCCTCCCTCCTCCTCCCTCCTCCTCCCTCCTCCTCTCTCCTCCCTCCTCCCTCCTCCTCCCTCCTCCCTCCTCTCTCCTTCCTCCTCCTCCTCCTCCTCCTCCTCCTCCTCCTCCTCCTCCTATTCCTCCTCCTCATCCTCATCCTCATCCTCTTCCTTCTCCTCCTCCTCCTCCTCCTCCTCCTTCTCCTCCTCCTAGTCGCTTCCTCCGCCTCCTCCTCCTCCTTCCTCTCCTCCTTCCTTCTCCTCCTCCTCCTCCCTCCTCCTCCATCGTCCTCATCCTCCTCGTCTCCTCCTCCCCCCTCGCTCCTCCGCCTCCTCCTCTCCTCCCCCTCCTCCTTAGTCCCCTCCTCCTCCTCCAACTCCTTCCTCCTTCCTCCTCCTCCTCCTCCTCCGCTCCTCCTCCTACTCCTCCTCCTCCTCCCTTTCTCCTCCCTTTCCTCCTCCCTCTCTCCCCCTCCCTTCCCCTTCCCCTTCCTCCGCCTCCGCCTCCCTCCTCCTCCTCTTCCTCCTCCTCCTCCTCCTCCTCCTCCTCCTCCTCCCCCCACCTCCCAAATGAACACGTAGCCTGGATGAGGGCAACATCGGGTGATGATACACATCGAGAATCACCTTGGTCCAGCGGCTCTCGAGGATGTCCCGGGCGCCGCGGCCTTCTCAGAGCGTCCCGGAACGCTCTGGGAGCGTCCTGGGACGCTCTGGAACGGCTTTGTCCTCGCCCTGGCCCCGGTCCGATCGAGGGGGGCTGCCTCCGAAGGGGGTTGCCCTCGAGGTGGGTTGCCCCCGAGGGGGGCTGCCCTCGAGGACCTTGGTCTGTTCTTGCCGTGTGGCGGTCGTTACCCGAGAAGGGGGGGGGGGCACGGGGGCTGGGGCCCAGGTGACGACCGTTACGCGCCAGAGGATACACGAATCATCTCGAGGGGGCTGCCCTCTGGGGGGTGTTTCGAGGGGAACGGTCAGCATCGGATCGGGGAATCGGGGAATCGGATCGGATCGGCACGGATCGCGCCACAAAAAAGGGCCATCCAAAGGCTGAAGCTGGCCCACGCTTCGGCCACAAGGGGGTCGGTGGAGCCTCGGCGGAGGCCTCGTCGATCCGCCTCACCCGTGTCTACGGAGATCTTCGTGGAACTGCAAGATACGTAGGCATCGGATCGGGACATCGGATCAGATCGGCCAGGCCACCCAGCTTCACGCATCGCGCCCCGAGATGCACGACACGCGGTGATCTTCGACCACTTTGGAAAAGGTCTGTCGCTCTGGCCCAGGCCGCGACGCTCGAAGCGCCATTGTCCTTGCGCCCCGGGTGTCGACCTAGGAACCTAGGAGTCGGAACGCGCGTCGGATCGGAATTAATCGGCACGGAGTCGAGATCGAATCGGATCAGACTCACCAGGACTCACAACTGCGCGTGGGCAAATGCTGGAGCAAACAGCTACGCATGATTACGAGGAAGAGGGTGATGAGGAGGAACAGGAGGAGAGGAGAGGCGAATGAAGGGTGGGAGAGTGCTTGGCAGGAAAAAGGAGGCATGGCGGGATGGAGGCAATGAGAAAGGCTCTCCGAGGAGGAGGAGGAGGAGGAGGAGGAGGAGGAGGAGGAGGAGGAGCAGAAGGGAGGAGAAGCGGGGGGAGGACAGCGAAAGCGAAAGACGACGACCAAAGCGACAACAATCAATGGGAAAAGAACCGGCATTCCACTAATGACTTAAGACTGTTGTGAAAGACACGCGTCCTGATGGAAATGAATCCTGGACCTCGGGGCTTCCCCTGGGACCACCTCCTCAGCCTGCGCAGGTTTTCGAATGGCCAGGGGCCTGCGGGGGTCCTTTTTGGACCTCGACGGCCGCGCCACGTGAGCCACAATGGCGACTGCTCACTGCATCCGCAGATGAAGCAGTGAGAACAATGAGCCACGCAGAATGATCAAAGCACAGAGGCTGGCACTCGGCGGTGACGCAGAGCGCAGACTGGTGTCTCACCAGGCCAGGACAGACGAGGCACCAGTCAGCTGCACAAGACATCTACCTCAACTGATCACGCACAGCCGAAATAAGGCAAGGGTGTTGCTGGGCACCTGACGTGAGACCTGCACCTAAGGCCCAGGCCCGGATGGCCCTCTCTGGCACACATGGCCCACGGGGGCCATGCAACACCAGGACGGGGGTCAGCGCACAGCGATACTGAGGCCACAGAACAGACGGACTGTACCAAGTCCACCACAGACAAGGCTCTGCCTCCGCGGCGCAACCACAATGTAAAAAAAAGGCCGACGCTCTACACAGGACAAGAAAGAAAGGAAGCACAAGTAAAACAGTTCAAGTACATTCTCGATCGACACTGTAACATGATTGCGCCTATGGTGGGGCGTGGAAGCCACGACAAAGGAGGCGCCAACCAGTGACTGCATTCCTGCTCGGAGATCCCTCGCCCCGCTCACCTGGGCCTTTAATCATTCCACCTGTGGAAAGGTACTTGCACCTGCGGCATAGGAAGAATACCGAGCCACCAGAACACGGGAACGCGCTAACTCGGTGCCCTAAACGCTGCATAACAGTGCCATTTAGCTTCGACCTGTTCGAACAGACTCCACGCGGGGGATGATGCGGGGATCGTATGCCGAGCAAACACTGAACGCACCTTGAAAGAGGCTGGCACTCACTTCGTTCCTGGGGGTCCCGAACTCAGCTCGATGCAAATGTCTCCAACAACGTCCGGAGACCCGCGAAGCGCACTGGCAGCCGAGTGCCTGCGGGGGCGTTGCAGCTCTCAGGACAGGGCATGGGGCCGTCGGAGACTGCCCAACACCGTATACCAGAAGCAGAACATCCCGATCGGTCTGCAATCGCCAGTGGATTTAGTGAGGAGGGCGAGGAGCACATCACTGACCTGCCTGGGAAGCTGCACGAGTGAATCCATCAACTCCATAAGCGTGCCAGGCGCTATGAGTCCAGCGTAAGACAAGTCAAAACCATCGCAAGTGATAGCCTAGGTCTGTTTGCATTGCTTGCCACCGGCACTGAGGCCCTCAGGGGAGGCGCGCAAGGGGTTAAGTGCAGAAGGAAAGCGCAGGTAGCCTTGTCCTTGCCCCCAGAATGCAGAGAAGTCATCGCCCTCACTGGCCAGGAGGTTGACGGAGTCAGCCACAATAGCTCCGGCCCTGGACAACGTGGAGGTGGGCGCCATGGGGTTGGGTCCTTCACAATCGCACGAACTTTCCTGGCCCCCTGGTCAACCCCTCGGGCAAGCCACGCACGCTAACCAGATTGAGAACGAGGACTGAAAGTGGCATCCGCCGGGGCAGCCACGCCGCAAAGAACACCGAGGATAGCGTCAGCCTGCTTAGATCTGAGTCGAACAAAATTGCTGGCTACTCGACGAAGAGATAAAACTGCGGACTTGCTCAAACGAGCTAGCGCCCATGGCAGAATCACTCGACATGTACGCTGGCGAGGAAACGAGCAACCTGCCTAGCCTTCAAGCCTGGCTTCCTGCGCCTGGGTCCTGGCCGCGCAAACTATTGTAGGCGCGACGCTGAGCCACCAGCCAGGCGATGGCCCGATGTCCTGGATACCTGGGCGCTCCATTCCAACAAGATTTCGCCACATCAAGCTGCGGTCCTTGGCTGCGCGTCCCCATGCTAGCCAACTCCGCACCCGTGATCTGAACCAACTTTACCTCTGCCACGCCCGCACAGGCCGCGTAGCCTGGCGATGGGTGGTCGAGGGCCGCCTCGGCACCCCCAGCGGCAGCCGCATCTAGGCCCGCCTGCGCTCGGGCAAGGCCTCGGGGGGCCGAGGCCTCGGGCCGAAGACTGGGCCCCTCGGATGCGGCGGCTCATTTCCTGAAAAAGAAGGCCTTCCAACGACGCTGGCGACCTGTGGGGTCACGGGTCAACAGGGCGATGGGGGCTCACCATCGCGTCGTGGACAACCGAGCAGCTCTTGACGGCCTTGCCCAGGCACCCGCTGCACGCGCAGAAAAATCAAGGATTGAGGGCGCTCCTGTTCCAGAGCGGGCGTGGCCAGGAGCCCGGCTCAACTGGCCGTGGAGCTCGGACGTTAACTTGGTCGCGACCAAGGGTAGCAGGGAACAAATTGAGATCTCCTCAAATGACAGAGGAAGCTGCCGCGGCGTGCGCACGCGCACCTAACTGACAAAGGATGCCCATGTTGCGGTCAAAAGTTCCTTCGCAGTCAAAAGAGACAGCATCGAAAGTAGAACCCCCTGGAGTCTACACCTTCGCGCGGGGCGAGGTGGTCCTTGGCCGTGGCGCGACCCTCACGGGGGGAGATGGGCCAAGAAAACACGCACTGAGCACCGCAATGCTTCCCGAAGCGCCTCCCTCCGCGATCACTGCAGAGGCCCAAAGCGATTTCCAACCATTGCGAGCACTCCACTGAGAAGCTCGATGTATTTTCTCACTGGTGGCTAACCTTCGCTCCTGAACTAGGAGGACCGATGGTTGCGCGTTAAGAAGCATCTTCTTGCGAGGGCCCCAGCTGTTGCAGCTGATATTGCGAATCACTATGGCGATCGAACTCAGCCAGTCAGAATCCGAAGGACCGCGTGGAGGACCTGGGGACACGGGCGAGGATAGAGGGGCAGCGTGGATCCTGGGGCCAAGCACCACAACCACAGGAGCCGAGCCAGGGGAGGTCAGGACGGGGTAGGCCTTCATAGTGCAGGCAAAACTGGCAAGCTCGCAGACGCATGCCTGCAGGGACTGCCGACCACCGCAATCTCCCGACAAAAATCGTTGCGACCTCTACAGAATACAACGCACTGCGCGCCCTAGGCCCCCCACGGCTGGGGTAGCAACAATCACTGGCACGGAGGGAGCGACAGAAGAACGGCCGACAGACCACATGATACTCGTGTAACTAATTGGTGTTGCCTCCCCCCTGCTGACAATCTCATGCCTGAGCAGGGGGGATTCACTTTGGCACTTGGAGAGCGCAGCATCTGCACGAGACTTGAGCTCCTCGAAGGACGGCCCACGCTCCGAAGGCACAGGTGGCTGGCCTGAAGCCTCAGGTGCAAGTGCCGAAGGGGGTGCCAACGAAACTGCTGCTGCTGAGGGAGCCGCTGCTGCTGGCGCGCCACCTCCTCCAGCCATGCCTCCACCGACGCCAGCGGGAGTCGCCACCGTTGGGTCTGCGCCTGCAGGCCCTGGCTGTGCATGCAGACGGCGGCGCTTGGCGGCGAGACGTAGTACATGCTGATTATGTTACCATCGAGTCTTCTTTGCCTCATTACTGGCCTGCTTGAATAGGTGGGTACAAAGCTTCCTGACTGCAAGAGGTAATTGCTTGCTTCTTTTGTCGAGTGTTTCACGGTTCTGTGACGAGACATCGTACTCCAGTTCATTGAGGGTGGGGTAGCTCGCGTCGACGGTGATGGCATCTTCGAAGGTGCCGCAACCTCTGTACGCTGACGACGGAGAGCTTGATCTTGTTCTTCGTACTTGGTGAGAGCTGCCTGGAGACGCTTCTCGACTTGTCTGGGCTTGCTGTGAGCCATATTGACCTGGAGCTGGAGAGGCTGACAAGACACAGGCTGGCGGCGCGCCTGCGCCACGGCGCGGTACTTGGCCCCGACCTCAGTGTCGCCTCCCCTCTCGAGCTACAGAGCAAGCGAGAGTGCGGTTGTGGTGGCCGAGTTGTTCCCGTCTTTGCTGGGTGCCTGAATCTGTCAAGTGCAAGATGGAGTCCGTGGCGACTTACAGTGTGCACCAGGTCCATGATGCGAGGTTCTTACGACAACCGTATTGATCACACACACCCAACGCCCATGCTGCTGGCCTCCTTCCCACCAACCTCCAGGCTGAAAGACTGACTTGAGTAGAGGACCCGGTTGGGCATGTCGGGAGCGATTCCAACGCTTGGTAAGACTGTCGACAGGAGCCCCGCCATGAGTGTCATTCATGGCTGCGCGTGAAGGCGATACATGGTGACTAGCCTGAAATGACTCGCTATCGCAAGGCCGTTGTGAAAGGTTCGCAATAGCAAAGGCCCGCCTGGGCCTCGGAACAGCTCCTGGGGGAGGGTTCTGAGAACCCCAGAAGCGAGGAAGCAACTTTAGAACCCATTTCCTGAAGGACCCGTTGGCTGCGCGGCGAGGGGAGGAAGGAGGAGAACGACCAGGAGCTTTTCCATGGCGTGCCGCGGAGGCGGCCACGGCGACACGCGATGCCTTGCGAGCAGGACTGTTGCATGGCGCTCCGCTCCGCGGGCTGGGAGGCTCGGAAAGGCTCGGGAATATTCAGAAGTGGATAGCGCGTCGTATTCCCTAGGCAAGAATGACATTTGGTGCGCGGTTTCTTGGGGGCCGCGCGGGGACCAAACAAAAGCGCGCAAGACGCTACTATCGCATCGCGTTCGGCGATCGCGGGACCCCAATGGGCCAGCACCAAAGGTCGCTCCTGTGACAGGTCACACGCATTTCTAGTCGAAGCACGTCGCATCGTATTGAGTTCGGGCCCTCCCAGGGGAGACCACAACACAGCAAAAGCAGATCGATTCTTGAAGTAGAAAGGCGCTGGAAGCAGACCGAGGTCTGGGCATCCAGACATACCCGCTTTCGGCAACCGCCATGTGGCGTGCCGTGGTGCAGCGTGGTGGGCCAGACCCGGCGGCGAGGCACGCCAGAAGCCAGAGTTTTTTCCAGACGCGGCAGCGATCACGGGAAGGCGTGCGGACGGGGGGGGCGGGGGGGGGGGGGCAGACGGCCCACCTGCGTGTGCGGGCTCTGGGCGGCCTGGGGCTCCAGCTCCTGCGTCGCGCGCGGGGGGGGCGGGGGCGGGGGCGAAGAGGGGAGGGGAACGAAGAGAAAGGAAGAGGAACGAGCATGGCGATTGTGTTGTTTGGCACCCGTGCGAGGGCGCCAGGGGGGGGGGGCGCACACAAGGAAGGCTTCTTCGAGGGAAGCCAGGCGCCGGCCCTGTGCATGTAGAGAAGGCTTGCGCATTCTAAGAAGCAGGAGTGCTTCTAAGAAGCTTCCCCCCTCCTCGAAATTTCTCGCATGTTCACGCCGAAATTTGCGACTGGAAGAGCGCAAATCTGACCCCGTGGGTCGCGTTTGTGAGTCGGTTGAATCCCCCTCTGCGCGTGGCCGAGGGAGGGTGAGAGGGGCAGGAGGGGATTCAACCACCGCTGGTGCCGACCTGCTCTGGCAACAACTGCCCGTCCCCATCCTCACCTCCCTGTCGCCCTGCCCCTCCCCTCCCCCGTGCCCTTCCCCCCCCACCACCACGTATTATTCCTCCTCCATCCTCTCCCTCCTTCTTTGTCCTCCCCCACCTCACCCCCTCTCTGACCACCTACCCCACACCACCCCAACCCAGCCCGAAATCACCGTTGGGATCGTAAATTTCTGGTGGGGGGGCACTCCATAAGATTGAGGAAACACCATGGAACCCGCGCACCCTCCAACCCGAAATTTGGGGGAGTCTGGGACCTTCTGGTTGGGCTGGAGTGGTTTGGTAAGCAGTGAAGTTCCTCCCCTCCAGCGGATCTCCTGGGTCCCCTCGGGCCACGCCGCCTCCGTCCACGACCTCGCCTCGTCGGCCGACAGGGAAGGCCAGCACCTCTGCTCCACCTGGGCACCAGGGGGGGCAGGGGGAAAGGTCGGCGGCGAGCGAGGGGCGGAAGTGAGGAGGAGATGGTGAGTTCCCCCCCAAACATCAAGGGCAGACCGACCCGCGGGTGGAGCAACAGGTGCTAAAGCCGCTGGCCAAACGACCCGCCCCTCGGGTTCGCGGCGTGGGGCCGCGACCGCAACGATGTAGCCGCGCTCGCGCCAAGGTTGGCAACACATGGGAACAAGAAAGAACGGGGAGTCAACGAAGGTAAGCGCGAAAGTAACGGCAATATGGCATGGGGTTACGATGCCAACGTGGGAGATGAGGGCGTGGTGAGGGTGACGACAAAGAGGAGGATGAGGATACTGATGAGGAGGGCGAGGAGCAGGAGGAGGAGGGGGAGGAGGAGGAGGAGGAGGAGGAGGACGAGGAGGAGGAGGAGGAGGAGGAGGAGGAGGAGGGGGGAGGAGGAGGAGGAGGAGGAGGAGGAGGAGGAGGAGGAGAGGAGGAGGACGAGCATGAGCAGGAGCAGGAGACGGGGGGGGAGGAGGAGGAGGACGAGAGGAGGAGGGAGGAGGAGGAGGAGAGAGAAGAAGGAGGAGGAGTGGAGGAGGGAGCCGTAACAGCGAGCAGCAGCAGCAGGAAGAGGAAGGAGGAGGAGGAGAAGGAGGAGGAGGAGGAGGAGGAGGAAGGAGGAAGGGGTGAGGAGGAGGAGGACGACGAGGAGGCGGAGGAGGAGGGACAGGAAAGAAGCAGGAGGAGGACGAGGAGAGGAGGAGGAGCAGGAAAATGGGGGAGTGCGGAGGAAATGGAGGAGGAGGAGAGGAGGAGGAGGAGGGAGGAGGTGTGAGGACGAGGACAACACGAGAAGAATGATGACGTCGACGACGACGATGACCGCGAGAGGAAGAGGGGGAGGAGAAGGAAGATGAGGAGGAGGAGGAGAGAGGAGGAGGACGAGAACGGACGACGAGAAGATGGGGGAGGAGGAGATGAGGAGAAGGAGGAGGAGGACGACGACGACGAAGATGGGGGAGAAGCGAGGGAGTGGCAGAAGGAGGGAGCAGGGGGGGGATATATGTTCCCCTCGTTCCTTTGTCTCCTTATTCCTCCTCATCTCCACGCCCCCCCCCCACACTCGTCCTTCTCTTCCTCCTCCTCCTCCTCCTCCTCCTCCGCCCCGTCCGCGTCTCACCTCCTCCTCCCTCCTCCTCTCCTCCTCCTCTCCTCCTCGCTCTCTGCTCTGTCTCCTCCTCATCTGCTCCTGCTCCTCCTCCCACCTCCTCCTCCTCCTCCTCCTTCTACTACTCCTCATCCCCTCCTCCTCCTCCTCCTCCTCTTCCTTTTCCCCCTCTCACTTCTCCTCTGCTGCTCCTCCTCCTCCTCCTCCTCCCCCTGCTCATCCTCCTGTTCCTTCTCCTCCTCCTCCTCTTCCTCCTCCTCCTCCGCCTCGTCCTCCCTCTCCCCCCTTGAAGAGGAGGAGGAGGAGGAGGAGGAGGAGGAGGATAACTATAGCACTGTATGGCATGCGACAACGAACGTCGAGACTGTGAAATTACTGGCGCAGATCCTCGAGATTGGCTTATGTGGCAATCTTGGGCGGGCCTTTCACACAAGGTGGTCGCTGACATCCCGCACTTACTGCAAAAGGCAAGTTTGTATTCTCCCCAGTGCTGTAGGGCATGGGACCCGTTCAAAACCGAGAAGGAAGAGGAGGAGGAGCAGGAGGAGGAGGAGGAGGATCATGATAAGGAGGAGGAACGGAGAGGAAGGAAGGAGGCGGAGGAGTAGGAGGAGGAGGAGACGGGGAAAAGGAGGAGGAGGAGGGGGAGGCGGAGGGAGATCCTCCTCCTCCTCCTCCTCCTCCTCCTCCTCTTCCTCCTCCTCCTCTTCCTCCTCCCTATCCCCCGCGCACCTTCCCGGGTGGCCCGGTGCCGACGCTCCTGGCGCACGAGCGGGGCCTCAGAGTTTAATCGTTTCGAGCGTGGGGGGGGTACTATTAAGATCTGGGGGCGCCATGACTGGGTCAACGGCGGCGGTCCTGGCTGGCCCACTGGGCGACGGCGGGGGCGCCCAGAGCTTAATGATGCGGGGGGTCCAGCACAGTTGAACCTCAGCGGCGCCCAGACTTCAATAGTCCAGGCGGGTCTCGCACCGTGACGCCACGCGCCACGAAAGTTCAATAGTGCGACGCTGTCCAGCACCTTTGAACTCTGGGCGCCGCCGCGGTTCAACAGTCCTCGAGCGTGGCGTTGCCAAGGGCAAGGGGCAGAACATGAAGACGGGGGAGAAGGAGGAGGACCAAGTGGAGGGGGAGAAGGGGGAGGGGGAACAGGAGGAGGAGGAGGAGGAGGAGGAGGAGGAATACAGTAGTAGGAGGAGCAGGGAGAAGAGGAGGAGCAGGAGGATGAATGATATGACGCGAAGGAGGAAGATGAGGTGGACGAGGATGAGGGGGGGCAGGAGTAGGAGGCGGAGGAGGAGAGGTGGAAGGGGAGGGGGGGAACTGTTGAGCTGCGCTGGGCGAAACATGCCCCGCGAGTTGGTGGAGGCCGCGGTTTGCGGCGGCCGCGCGACGGTGGCGGCGTGGCGGCCGCAGCGGCGAGCGCGCCTGCCGCGCGCGTATACGAGGGGGCTGCGTGCGTGGATCTGCGGGGCCCGACTGGCGGGCCAACGCTCGGACCCAAACATCATTCACGTTGGGGGTGACCTGTGTGGTTACGAGGAGGAGGCCTTTCCAGAAGGCCTTCCCGTCAGACACGCAAGCTTCTCAAAAGGCCGGAGGGTTTCTGAGAAGCCCTGCCGCCTTCTGAGAAGGCCTCCTCCTCCTTCTCATTTCCCCCCTTGCTTGCCGCATATTCGCAGAAGAAACACATGCATCAACATAATGTTTCGGACCGCCGCCTGGATTTCTTGGATTGGGGTGTGGCCCCCCAGGCGGCGCCTTACCTGACGCGGTCCGCGCGCCAGGGATGGGGGGTCTACCGCCGATCCGAAACATCCGCGCGAAGCTCCGAGAAATCATGTTTATGCCGTTTTCTGGTTCCTTTTTTTAGAAAATGGGGTATGGATTTGCCTGGGTCCTGAACGCCAGGCCCCCACAAGACATTGCGGTAAAATACCGCAGAGCAGACGCACTTGCTCCGAATATGGACGCGCTCCAGACGGAATAAGCCCAGCCAGAAGCCGAGCACAGTACAGGAAACATGGTCTGACAAGAACTGTCGGCGCTCCGCACTGGTTTCTCGGATCGGCGCTGGGCACCCTTAGCACGCTGAGCGCACCAAAGAGGGGGGTCAGCACCGATCCAAGAGATCCGCGCGGACCTCCGGGAAACATTGCTTATGCAATTTCTGGTTTCTCTGTTTGGACCCCGTCGGCTCGGATCCGAGATATCCGCGCGGATCCGAGGCATCTGCGCGGATCTCCACACACGCACACACATATATATATATATATATATATATTTATATATATTACGCGCGGGGATTCTGTTCCACCGCCCTCGACAGGCCCCTCCGGAACCTGGCGGTCCCCAAAAGCTCCGCCGCCAGCCTGCTCTCACCGCCCACCCGGGCGCGGGCGCTCGCGCCCAGCGGAGGTGACCCGGCCCAGCGCAGCGCTCGCAGCGCTCCGCGCAACAGCCGGCAGCGGCGGTGTTGAATGTACGGGAGTAACCCTATGGAATACAGAGAGACACGAAGTACAAGTAGGGGGACCCGTGCTAGAAGAGAGCACGTTCTCTGTCCTGGGGCCAGGGCGCGCCCGTCGCCTGCGCCCCAGGCGACTGACACAAGGGCCCCTGTGAGCCACGACGGCGGCACACCAGGGAGGTGAGACGGGGCGAAAGAGGAGGAGATATGGAGGCCACATGTGAACCCTACCCCTACCCCCCACGATTTCTGAGCGAAGTGAACCCCACCCTCCCCCTCAGAAATCGTGGAGGGTGGGGGTAGGGTTCACATGTGGCCCCCGAGGAGAGGCTGACAAACACATGACAACTACAGGCGGCAAGCGAGCGGGCACGGGAAGCCCGCGCGCGTCGCACTGTCCGCCCCGGCCGGCCGCGGCGAGCCGCCGCGGCGTCGCCGGCGCTGGGCCGCGGGCGAGCTCGGCAGGGCCGGGGCCGCCCGGCCCCAGCCGCGAAGCCCAGGCCGGGCAGGGGCCGCGGAGCTCCGTCGGCTCGGCGCTGCCCGGCGCCGCCGGCTCGCCCAGCTCCGCTCCGCGCCGCGGCCCTGCCCGCCGCACTCGGCAGCTGCCGCTCACCAGTCATCTGTGGGAAAAAAAACACTGTGGGAAAACACACACACACAAACAAACAAAAATTATCCCGGCAAAGCAACCTAACAGCGATGTGTAGGAGCATATCTGGAAGCATTCCCCTTAAGATTCGGATGAGAATCCAGTTGTAGAATTCTGCTGTTCTCGCAGTCGTAGTCGCATTCGCGATGACAGTCGCAGTGGCACGGCAGTCGCAGTCACAGCCTCAGCCTCAGCCTCAGCCTGCCTCAGCCTCAGCCTCAGCCTGCCTCAGCCTCAGCCTCAGCCTCAGCCTCAGCCTCAGCCTCAGCCTCAGCCTCCTGCCTTCAGCCTCCTCAGCCTCAGCCTGCCTCAGCCTCAGCCTGCATCAGCCTCAGCCTCAGCCTCAGCCTCAGCCTCAGCCTCAGCAGCCTCAGCCTGCCTCAGCCTCAGCCTCAGCCTGCCTCAGCCTCAGCCTCAGCCTGCTTCAGCCTCAGCCTCAGTCTGCCTCAGCCTCAGCCTCAGCCTCGGCCTCAGCCTCAGCCTGCCTCAGCCTCAGCCTGCATGCAGCCTCAGCCTCAGCCTCAGCCTCCTCAGCCTCAGCCTGCCTCAGCATCAGCCTGCCTCAGCCTCAGCCTCAGCCTGCCTCAGCCTCAGCCTCAGCCTCAGCCTCAGCCTCAGCCTCAGCCTCGGCCTGCTTCTGCCTCAGCCTCAGTTTGCCTTCAGCCGTGGCCTCCGCCTCAGCCTGCCTCAGCCTCAGCCTGCATCAGCCTCAGCCTCAGCCTCAGCCTGCCTCAGCATCAGCCTGCCTCAGCCTCAGCCTCAGCCTCAGCCTCAGCCTCAGCCTCAGCCTCAGCCTCAGCCTCAGAATCAGTCTGCTTCAGCCTCAGCTCAGTCTGCCTTCAGCCTCGGCTCTCAGCCTCAGACTGCCTCGCATCAGGCCTGCCTCGGCCGCAGCAGCATCAGCCTGCCTCAGCATTCAAAATGTGGCCCAGGAGTGGAATTCTGGGAACTAGAAGAACACGAAGTGGCCTACAGTTGGCTCCGGGCATTCAAAATCATGCCCAGGAATGGAGTTCTGGGAACTCGAAGAACACGAAGTGGCCTACAGTTGGCTCCGGGCATTCAAAATCATGCCCAGGAATGGAGTTCTGGGAACTCGAAGACCACGAAGTGGCCTACAGTTGGCTCCGGGCATCCAAAATGTGGCCCCGGAATGGAGTTCTGGGAAATCGAAGAGCACGAAGTGGCCTACAATTGGCTCCGGGCATCCAAAATGTGGCCCGGGAATGGAGTTCTGGGAGGTCGAAGAGCACGAAGTGTGTGACTGTTGGCTCCGGTTATTCAAAATGCCGTGCGAAACATATTATCCTGGCAAAGCGGCAAAGCAACCTAACGCGATGTGTAGGAGCCATATCGGGAAGCATTCCCCTTAAGATTCGGAGGAGAATCCCATTGTATAATTCTTGCTCTGTTCCGCAGTCGTAGTCGCATTCCGCGATGACAGTCCATGGCAAAGGCAGTCGCAGGCACAGCCTCAGCCTCAGCCTTGCTCGGCCTCAGCCTCACCTGCCTCACCTCGCCTCAGCCTGCTTAGCCTCAGCCTCAGTCTGCCTTCACCTCGGCCTCAGCCTCCGCCTGCCTCAGCCTCAGCCTGCATGGCCTCAGCCTCAGCTCGCCTCACCTCAGCCTGCCTCGCCTCAGCCTTCAGCCTGCCTCTGCCTCAGCTCAGCCTGCTTCAGCCTCACCTCAGTCTGCCTTCAGCTCGGCCTCGGCCGTCAACTGCCTCATCCTCAGCCTGCATCAGCCTCAGCCTCAGCCTCAGCCTCAGCCTCACCCTGCATCAGCCTGCATCAGCCTCAGCCTCAGCCTGCCTCAGCCTCAGCCTCAGCCTGCTTCAGCCTCAGCCTCAGTCTGCCTTCAGCCTTGGCCTCAGCCTCAGCCTGCCTCAGCCTCAGCCTGCATCAGCCTCAGCCTCAGCCTCAGCCTGCCTCAGCATCAGCCTGCCTCAGCCTCAGCCTCAGCCTGCCTCAGCCTCAGCCTCAGCCTGCTTCAGCCTCAGCCTCAGTCTGCCTTCAGCCTCGGCCTCAGCCTCAGCCTGCCTCAGCCTCAGCCTGCATCAGCCTCAGCCTCAGCCTCAGCCTGCCTCAGCATCAGCCTGCCTCAGCCTCAGCCTCAGCCTGCCTCAGCCTCAGCCTCAGCCTGCTTCAGCCTCAGCCTCAGTCTGCCTTCAGCCTCGGCCTCAGCCTCAGCCTGCATCAGCCTCAGCCTGCATCAGCCTCAGCCTCAGCCTCAGCCTGCCTCAGCATCAGCCTGCCTCAGCCTCAGCCTCAGCCTGCCTCAGCCTCAGCCTCAGCCTGCTTCAGCCTCAGCCTCAGTCTGCCTTCAGCCTCGGCCTCAGCCTCAGCCTGCCTCAGCCTCAGCCTGCCTCAGCCTCAGCCTCAGCCTGCCTCAGCATTCAAAATGTGGCCCTGGAATGGAGTTCTGGGAACTCGAAGAACACGAAGTGGCCTACAGTTGGCTCCGGGCATTCAAAATCATGCCCAGGAATGGAGTTCTGGGAACTCGAAGACCACGAAGTGGCCTACAGTTGGCTCCGGGCATCCAAAATGTGGCCCGGGAATGGAGTTCTGGGAACTCGAAGAGCACGAAGTGGCCTACAGTTGGCTCCGGGCATCCAAAATGTGGCCCGGGAATGGAGTTCTGGGAAGTCGAAGAGCACGAAGTGGCCTACAGTTGGCTCCGGGCATCCAAAATGTGGCCCGGGAATGGAGTTCTGGGAAGTCGAAGAGCACGAAGTGGCCTACAGTTGGCTCCGGTTATTCAAAATGTGGCCCGGGAATGGAGTTCTGGGAGGTCGAAGAGCACGAAGTGTGTGACTGTTGGCTTAAAACGAGCCCGGCTCTGTTCCCGGCCCTCCTCCCCGGCACCCGCCCAGACCCCCCTGTGGAGTCCAGATGCTCTCTTTTGACACCACTAGAAACCTATCAGCAAAAGCTGTTAGGTAATCAGCAAAAGCTGTTAGGTAAAAACACACACACACACACACACACACACACACACACACACACACACACACACACACACACTGCGGGGAAAAACGCACACATTGTGTGTTTTTTGTTCCACTGTGTGTTTTTTTTCCCAACAGACGTGTGTTTATTCCTACAATGTGTTTTTTCCCCACAGGTACTCGCACACCCACGTCAAGTGATGCCGGCGCCCCCGTCGGACCCCCGGGCCAGGTCGCGCTTCGCGGCGCGCCTGGCAGGGGTGCCGCAAGGAGCGCCAGGGTGCAGGAACTGGCATCAAGCGTATGATAATGAGAGGGAAAAATGAGATGCCAGCTCAGAAAGAAGAGAATGGTAGGAAGAGCGCAGTGCCCTCCCCGCAGCGCCGCCGCGACAGTTGGCGCTTCGAGGAGGGAGAAGCCCTGTGCCAGCGCGCGCCCCATGGCCGTTCCTTCATCGCGGCGTCGAGTGGCGGCGGGCCGCACTATCTGGACCATGGCGCGTCCCTCGATCGCGCCCCCCGCGCGAATCTGTGACCGCCCGCAAGTGCCCGGACCCCTCCGAGACCCAGTGAGCTCGATGGGCCTACTAAACGTGCAGGTTTGATGCCGATTGTCTATTTCGATACCCAAGAGGGCCACACAAGTGGGAGGTGGAACACAGCCAACTACTCTCCAGCGCGTCATTGTAAAACGGTTCTGGTGGTTCTCGGGGGCACTGGACAATCCACTGGGTGGCAAGGGACGGCCTCGACCAAGCCATTTGACAGTTCACTGGAAAGTCTGGGCGGGCCGCTGGAATGTTCGTGCAACAAGTCCTAGTCTCAACTGGTGAGTCTTGTAAGAAGCACCTAGCAATGCACTACTCTTGCTCGGGGTCTCGATCCACTGAGATTTCGCGAGATGTTTACACCCTCACTCTGGAAGCAGCCATTTCTTGATGCATCGCAGGGCTGCGTCTAATCTGCATGGTATCAGCCCTGCAGGTGTGTCAACAGCTCAGCGCTGTTCCCTTCCCGACAAATCTGGATGCTACCTGCTGTCTGGCCACTTCCACTCTAGAGCAGAAGAGGGGCAGCCATGGAGGTTGCAGATGGTCATTGTGCCTGACCGTTCCATCCCCTGATGCCCTCAGTCCAACATTAATGCTGGTCCCATCCCAAAGGACAGGATGCCAGCGGGAAACAACCGAACAGGCCCTGACCCGAAAAAGCCTGACCATGACTTGTACTTTAGGCTCCCTGCCCACCAAGGAGGCGGGGCCACCACAGCTCTTTGAGGCCGAACCCAGACCCTCGGCATCATGCTTTCTCATTATGTCGACCTACAGAAGTCTCGACCTATTCCCAGGGACCAATTTTTCATCCTGCGTTGTTTCGTGACGCCTCTTGGGGCCCAGCGAGGGCCCCCAGAGGTCGAAAATAGCGGAACACCGTCCGCCGTGTGGCTTTGTTCACGACTCGATGGGGGTCTGGGGACACTTTCTTACCTGCGCGAGAGGTCGCCCCGTGGCTCAGGGGAAGGGGAGGGACAGCAGCAGGGGGGAAGAGCAAGAGGAGAAGCAGCAGGGAGGCAAAAAGCAGCCGGGGGTCTGGGGACACGTCTCGATCGTGTCATCGACCCTCCGTGAGCACGGAAGCGACAAGACGAACGGTGGGGCACGTGGCAGGGCAGCTGCACCGTGCGCTCCCCCAGCAGCTCGGATGTTGCCGGAGGTGGCCCCTGGCCCGATGGCCTCCAGAGCCGCCTCCCGAAGGGGCCCAGAAGGCCACACGGGGCTCCGAGATTGCCCGGAGCGCTGAGGGCACCCTGCGGGCCAGGATCACCTCCGGCAAACTCCGATGTCTGGACCCTGACCGCCTTCTCCTCCTCCTCCTCCTCCTCCTCCTCCTCCTCTTTCTCCTCCTCCTCTTCCTCTTCCTCCTCCTCTTCCTCTTCCTCCTCCTCTCGCGCTTTTGCAGCAGGCGGCGCTCATACAGGGTGCAGCCGGGAGCCGACACTGTAGACTGGGCAACCCCCTGCGAAAGCAGGCCCGTCACTTTTTTTTGCTCTTCTTCGCCTCGTCGGGTGCGCCGGTGGGTGGGGTCCGACGGAAACGATGACGAAGAGTACACCCCTAGTGAGAGCACGAAATTACTCGCTTCAGAACGACTCAGGCCTCGGTCAGGCCTGCACGTAGATGCTCTGCAGACCCTGATGCAGGCAGAACCTAGGAAGCACGCAATGGATTCACATACACACACACACAACTGTGGTTTCTTATCCAGGACCGCGCGTGTACGGCTGAGGATCTGGCCGAGCTGAGTCAATCAGGAGCGTGCTGCCAAGATCGATGGATGCGGTGAGGCGCCGCTGTGGGCAGGGCGGACGACGTGGACGCAGCGTGCACATTGAACCCCGCATCTTTCGCTGGCCCGCGCCAATGCTGCGAAAACCTCTCTCGCGGGCCGGCCCAAGATCCGCCAGCCCGCGCCTGCTCGGGGCTTCTGCAGGGCGTGTGGGATGCTCGCCCAGGTCCCCTCGTGCCACCTCACGCCCAGCGCTGCGCGAATCGTTGGGGGTGCTGACGCAGCAGCCACACACGATTAGCAATGCTGCCGTTAGAAATCAGCGGGCACATCCCTCGACGACCCTGAGCTTCGTGAAGTGCCTTGGGGCCCTGCGGCCCACCGGGACAGAACAGCTCATCGCGGGGAACCCGTTGGCGGGCAAAGTCCCTGCCCGGTGCGCCCGCTGTATCCTCGCCCGGTCCCGCGGTCCCCTGGGGGGTCCTCTGGTGCAGAGCGCACCCCATCCTCAGCCCGGGCCGCGTTGCGCGAGGCGCGGCCTTCGCGCTCCTGCTGGTGTGGCCCAGCCCTCCTCCGCTGCTCCCTCCCCCAGGCCAGGGTTTAGCACTGGCGGGGAGGTGCGGGCCCGTGGCCCCCGCGTGGCAACGCCCAGCAACCCGGAGCAGCCAGTCTTCCCCAAAGCAAAACCCACGCCAACCAGCCCCGCGCAGCCTCTGGGTGACGACAGAGAGGCAACTGACCGTGACCCGGGGACGACGAAACTCCCTGAACCCCAAAATGTTGATCGGCGACGAGCCCAGGGGGAAGTGAGAAGGGGCGGGCCTTCTCCGAAGGCTCGGAAGTCCCCCGTCCTTCTGAGAAGTGTTCGAAGCCTTCCCCGAAAGCAGAAAGCTTCTCGGAAGGCGCGAGCGCTTGTGAGAAATCCCGCCGCCTTCTGAGAATGGGTAAACTGGAAGGTACCGATACCGCTGCTCTGCTGACCTCTCCTTGGGTGCATTCTGACCAGAGTTTCGAGGCGAATCCAGCGGTGGCGGCGAAGGCCACCCAGAAGCCCCAAAAAGGGGAACACGGGGCGAGGGGTAGCGGTGTGGGTACCTGATCCCCCTCTGAGAGACGGCCTTCTCCTTCTCACTCCCCCCCCTCGCTCGCCGCCGAAGGGGCGTCTCCCTCTCGCTTCCGCCTGCCTTCCGCCGACCGTCCCCCCGGGGCCTCCGTCGGCGAAGGGCCGCCGCCGCCGCCCTGCTTTTGTCGCGGAGGATGCCGCCGAGGGCGCTGACGCGCCAGCCACAAGGGCGAGGCCGCTCTTCTGGAGCCCCGTGTGTCTTGGTGAGCGTGTCTTAGTCGGTGTTTCGATCTTGGCCAGGAGGGGTGGGGTGGGGTTCTGGCTGCAGACCTGAACTGAATGCGACTGCTTGCAACAGTGCGTCCTACGGGGGAGACTCCGCCGGCTTGAAACAGGCGCCAGAAACAGCCAAGATCTACTCCATAGCGGGGGGGCAGAAAGGGGTGCGAGGGCCCGCGCCGATCGGCAAAACAGTGAAAAAGAAGACGATCTATTGAGGCACCTTTTCTTTCGATATGCTTCGTCACTGGGCGCGAGCTCTTGGGTGGCGATAGCTGGGGAGGGGGGAAGGGAGGTGCCCTCTCTCGGGCCATGAAGGCCCCCTCCTGGGCCCCCTTGAGGGGCCCTGAAAAGCCCCGTTTCTGCCGCCCTCGCTGCCCCTCCACCCTGCCGCCGCCGCCCCGCCCCCCCCAAAAGAAGTGATCGCCCCCCAGCGTCACACGACCCCGCTCCGATGGCGTGCTGCTCTCCGCTCCGCGTGGCGGGAGGCCGGGACAGGCTCGGGGCGCCGACGCGGAGGAGAAGAGGGGAGGGGTCAGCCTGGCGCTCCGCAGTGTGTGGTGGGCGGGCCAGAACTGGCGGCGCGGCACTCTTTGGGGGGACTGGCGGCGCGACCACATGCGGACGCGGTGTCAGGTCTCCACAACTAGGGAAACGAACAATCACATAAGCATAACAACTCGGAAGTCCACGCGGATTTCTCGGATCCGCGCTGGGCCCCCCCCCTTCCCTGGCGCGCGGAGCGCTCCAGAGGCGGCGCCGGAAGCGCCGCAGGGGGGGCCCCAGCGACGATCCGAGAAATCCGCGCGGACCTCAGAGTTTCGTTTCCCTAACAGCGAAATGGGCGAGGGGGGGCGCGAAGGGGGAGGAAGAGGAGGAGCGGTGAGCCCCTCAGGCGCCGTGCTTGGCCCACGAGTGGCTGGCTGCACACAATGGCCTCGTGGTGGCGCGCGGCGCTGCTGGTAGCAGTCGTGATGGCCACACTGGTGCCGCCGAATGCGCTGATGCAGCCGCGCGTCGCGCTCGTGCTGCAACACTCACTGGTGATGCTTCCAGTCATGCTGCCCGCGGTCGTCGCCATGACGCCGATGTAGATGCACTGGTAGACCGTGGAGGCCATAACACTATAGGAAAGGCCACGCCGTCATGTCCTGAACTCCCCCCTCGAGGCGGGTGTGGCCGGCGGCTAGCGGAGCGTAATGCATGAAGGAAATGGTTTTATCTGCCGACGACGTGGTAGGCGCACCTGGATGCGCTGGTGCGGCTGCAAGTGGTGCTGCTGGTTGTGTGGGGGCTGCATCGAGTGGTGCTGCCAGTGCTGGTCGTGGTGGCTGCCATAGTGCTGCCGGTGGCACTGGTACCGCTTCGCGCATTGCTTCTGCCCTGGTCGTCTGCTGGCCCCGTCGTGCTTTTCACCCGCGCACCCTTGAATCACGCTGTGCTGCGCAAGCGTCGCGCTACCGGTGAACGTCGCGCCGGCTGGCGTTGCGATGGCGGTGCCCGTAACGCTGCCCAGAGTGCGCTGCACGGCAGCGCTGCCGCGCGCGCAACCAGGAGCGCAAAGGCTGCGGCACGCGAGTACGGGCGCCAGAGAAATTCCAGGTGTGCCTCAACCAGGCACTGCCGTTCGCGGGAGCGGCGCCTCCCACCGGGCGACGATATCGACCGCATGTTTCGTCACACGTCGCCGCGCGGACCAGGAGACAACAAGACTGGCCCCAAGCCAACGCTGGCTGATTCGACTGGGTGCCCTGTTCTCCTCGGCCAGGCGCTCCCGACCTGTGCACCTGGCGGTCCAGGACCACGCCCAGCGCCAACCAGATAGCCACAAAAGCACCTCAAATGAGCGAGCCCCTGGACAGGTTCGCCGAAGCGGTAGGCGTGGCGCTCACTTTCTGAAAAACTATGGGCAAATCACCCTGTTGGCAGGTCCAAACAACGACAGATAATTAGGCAATCAATCACCGGACACTGAATCTGAATGGACGCGCGTCTCAGTGCGCACGCGTGCGGGTAACGAGAAGAAGATGGTGTCGACGGCGGCAGCAGAGACGGCGGGCGCGGTGGTGATAGAGTTTGGTAGAAGCGGAGCTGCAATGCGTCCCTGTGCAAAACCCTGCAGCTCAACTCCCCAGACCTCCGACCTCACGTTTTGTGGCTCATTTCAAAACGCAGCAAACAATCTTTAAATTTTCGGCGATAGCCCCGGTTAACCAGGGGAGGAGATGACGGCCGAAAATCAAACCTTCTCGCCTTGGGCAGCCCCACGTGTGCCCGCGCACACCGGTACTGCGCACCCCCGTCTGACCAGCGCAACCGACAAAGCCGGGTCATCCCTGGGCGTGTGGGAGGGGGCGGGCGGGCCTGGCAACCTGGGCTATCGCGGGACCCTGGAAAAGTAGTCTCGATATATGCACACGGGAACTCTCGACCTCCTCCCTGCGACATGTTCCTCTGCCGCGGGCGATAATTGGCGTGCCCCAGGGGCAGAAAACGGCAACCAGACACCGAAATCCTGATAAGAAACGCCCGCGGTGAAAAACTGAATCACGACGTCGGAAGTATGGAACTCGATACGCATGCAGGGTGTAAACGAATTCGACAGGGCGCGAGAAAGCATGCTACAGCAGCTCCCGGGGGATCGAGGCAATGCTCGAGGCCGAGATCGCTGCTGCTGCTCTTCCCCCCCCAGCTTACCTCATCTCCATCCTCCTCCCCAGCTCCTCCTCCACCTCCTCTACCTTTTCATCCCCGCCCTCCTTCTTCCTGATCGTCCTCTCGTCACCGTCCTCCTCCCTCTCTTCCCTCTCCTCCCCTCCTCCTCCCGCTCCGCTTCCGGTGTCTGTTCCTTCTCTTCGTCCCCCTCCTGCCCCCCCTCCCCCCTGCGCCTCCTCCTCCTCCTCCTCCTCCTCCTCCTCCTCCTCCTCATCATCATCATCATCATCATCATCATCATCATCATCATCATCATCGTCTTTCTTACCCTGCCCACTCCCTCCGCCTCTCCTCCTCCGCACGCCCACTCCTCCCCTGGGAGCCCCGTGAACGGAGACTGCAATTGAACCAGGACACCGACAATTAACGCTGCGGCCGTGGATCGAGGCGTCGCCCACTCTCTGTTCTTCTGAAAGGGGCCCAGGGACACACCAATCAATACACACTAATCCCAGGATTCCCGTATGTTTTCATATTTTCTTCATTTTCGTCTTCCCCCCATGTCCCGTATTTCCAACTATTCACCTGAGAGTCGACGAGTATCTGTGCCTGTGTGTTCTTGTTCACTCCTGACCTTCTCCCGCTGGATCTGGCAGAGCCCTGGCTTGCGATGCCATCCCCTGGTTCCTGGGCCCCCCGGGCCCCCTCCACCTCGTGCACGCTGGGCGGGCACGCCCACGCTGCCGCCGCCGAGCAGCCCCAAGAGGGAGCTCGAGGAGACTGAGATCCCCTGACGTCCGACGCCCTTCCTGCTGCCACACGAGGCCCCCGGAAGACCCAACCGAGACGATGGCAGGCCGAAGACAAAGCATGACCGAGATCGGTCATCTCTGATAACTGGCGGGTCTGGAGGATGTACTGGGTGCCGCGGCCGCTTCGTGGTGCTTCTGGAGCGATCTCCCCTCATCCTGGGCCTGCCTGATGGACCCATTCCCTTGGGACTGGCTGCTCATGGGGAAACCAAGTGGTGGCGATACCGCTGCTCCCCGGATCTCTCCCGGGGTGCCTTCTGACCAGAATTTCGAAGCGAATCCAGCGGTGGCGACGAGGGCCTCCCGGGAGGCCCCAAAATGGCGACAAGGAATCGGGGGTAGCGGTTTGGGTGCCTGTCCCACATTGCCTTTGGCGGTCCAGGGGCCAGGAAACACTCTGGGCGGCCCCTGGGGACGACTCGGCCCCCCGGGGCACGTCCTCGGCGAGGCGCAGCTCTGCTGGAGTGTGGAGCCCGCGGCCGGCGAGCCTGCGGGGGGGCATGGCGAGAACGCCCAGAAACGTCCGACAGCCTCGGGCCGTCGAGAATCGAAGTGGCCAACGAACGACTCGCACTCAAACCAACAGGGAGGAGGGACGGGGAAGGGCAAGACGATGAAGACGCGATGGGTGTGGGTGCGAGTCGTCGGAACCCGCGGTGGGCTCCCGCTCGAGCGGGGACCTCCGTCCGACAACACCCACCCAGAGCCCCCCCGCCCCGCCCCCCCCTTGGAATGCCACTCCGGGAACTCTGAGGGACGCATGGGTATGGGTGTCGGTTGCCAGCTCGTGACGAATGGCAGCCCTGGCTTTTTCAAGACGTCGGACGTCTGGGTCGAAGGGGAACGACAGGGGGGGGCACCGGCTCCGAGGCTGGGGGGAACTTGCGCCTGGAATCGGCGATGCATCGCCCATGGATCGGCGATGGTCCTCTTAGAGAGCAAAACCACGCGTTCCTGGACGGGGTGGGCTCACAAGCCACTCTCGGCGATGAATGGTCGACTGCGGGTCGATTGCGTTTCGCCTATGCGCTCATCCTGATGTTGCACCTTCGGGGAACCTTTCCTGTCCCGTCGCGCCGCGATCCGTTTCGAAGGCGCGTCGAATCCGGGTCGACCTCGCCGATTCCGCGTCGAGTCGATGTCGAAGCCACGTCAAATCCGCTTCGAATCCGCGTCGAGTCTGCTCCGAACCCGCGTCGGGCACAAGAAGAACATCGGTTTTGAGGACAAACTTGCATAATCCCCCGAAGATGCGCCGTATCCCTCGGGGGCGTCCAATAGGGGGGCGTCCCAGAAGGGAATTCGCAAACCATGGCCCTGGGCATGTGTGCGGTCCAAGGGAGGCCAAGGAACGTGTCGAATGACAGAGAGGCGCCGTGAACTCTGGGGAGCTATCATGGCTCTGGTCCACCTCCCCCGAATCAACACCCTCCTTTTGGACGGCCCTGGTCTTGGGGAAACCAAGAGGTACCGATCCCGCTGCCCCCGGGACCTCTCCAGGGGCGTGTTCTGACCCGGATTTCGAGGCGAATCCAACGGTGGAGACAAGGGCATCCCAGGAGGCCCAAAAAGGGGACATCGGGCGAAGGGTAGCGGTGTAGGTACCTGTCATTCCCCGAGATCTCCCCCCCTGTCGTTGCCCCTGAGGGCCCTGGAGCGTGCAGCGGCCGCCCGAGCCGAATTCGACGGGGCGGCGGCGCCCCGCAGCGGCAAGCAAGCGGCACCCCCCCGCTGGCCGAGCCGCGCCTACGCTGCCCGCTCTCGCGCTCGAGGCCGGGGCTGCGCGCTGCTGCCGCCGCCGCTGCTGCAGCTGCTGCTCCTCCTCCTCCTCCTCCTCCTCCTCCTCCTCCTCCTCCTCCTCCTCCTCCTCTTCCTTCTCTCGCTGAGTGCTGCTCTTCTTATTTATCTTCTTCTTATAACTCCTCCTCCTCCTCCTTTTTGACGTTGCGCGGACCTAGATCGGATGATCGTGGCGTATGTCCTCTTCTCGTCCTCCTCCTCCTCTTTCTCCTCCTCCTCCTCCTCCTCCTCCTCCTCCTCCTTTCTCCTCCTCCTCCTCCTCTCCTCCTCCTGCTCCTCCTCCTGCTCCTCCTCCTTCTCCTCCTCCTCCTCCTCCTCCTCCTCCTCCTCCTTCTCCTCCTCCGCTCCATGAAGGCTTACGGCAAACACGTATCGTGAGGACTTGGAGCTCGTTGTCAACTACTCGGCGATAGCCCAGGTTGTCCAGCGTGGGGGGAAGGGGGGGGTTAAATGCCAGACGATAACCTGACCTTTTCGCCTTGGGCAGTCCCACTTACGCCCGTGCGCACCTATACTGCGTACCCACTTCGGACATGCGCAACCGACGAGGTCAGGTTATCTGGAGAGGGGGACGGGCGGGCCGGATAATCCGGGCTAGGCGGAGATTAATCCGCATGAAGAACCGACGCCCAGGGACCCCAAGGGGCGGTGGCTGTGCACATGTTCGCCCTAGGGGTACGAGCATATCCATAGTTATCCACCGCCTGCAGAGGCGTCCAGAGATCGAACACCCAGGCGGTGGTTATGGATAAATCTCTGCATCGGACGATCGGCGTGTTGGTTTTGGTTCCCGACGCCGCGTGGATCGCTCGAGCTTGAACGACCTCCTGCATCCCGACAGCGCAGAGCGCTCGATGTCACCCGATCTCAGGCAACTGGCAGCAATCATCCTGAAGCGCTCGCGCTGGGGTCGCCTTTGCCTCAGCACGACGTAAACCCATCGTAACGGCGTCTTCTGTCCCTTCGATTCGCGCTGAAAACTCCACGATCTGCTATCAGCTCTGGATCTATGCAGATACAGTCAACAGTATAATAAGGATGCGCGGTAAGGATGCAGGGGCCTTGGAGGGCCATATTGACGTTTTCCGAACGTAGCTTGCCAGAGAAAGTCGCTAAAGATGGGCCGAAGGAGCAAGGATGCAAGGGTAGCCTTGGAAATTTGCTCATCCTTGCAATGCGGGTTGACTGTGTATCTGGATCTGCCATGGTCTATTTGGACTCGCATTGGCCTGCGCAGGCCGATTGGAGAAGAAGCGTCAAGCCCCCAGGAGCCTTCCTCCTCCTCTTCCTCCTCCTCCTCCGCGTCGTCGCCTTCCGTCGTCGCCTACCGTCGTCGTCGCCGCCGTCGTCGCCGTCGCCGTCGGCGTCGGCGTCGGCATCATCGTCGGTGTCGGCGTCGGCGTCGGCGTCGACGTCGGCGTCGGCGTCGGCGGCGGCGGCGTCGTCTTCGTCGGCGTCGTCGTCGTCGTCGTCATCGTCCTCGTCGTCAACGTTGTCGTCGTGGTCGTTGTCGTCGTGGTCGTTGTCGTCGTGGTCGTCGTTGAGGTCGTTGTGGTCGTCGTCGGCGTCTGTCCTCCCCGCTGTCGTCGTCGCCTTTGCTCCCGCCCCCACTGCCCGACTTCGTCGTCTCTGCTCCCGCCCCGCTCCCCGTCAGCGTCGTCATCCCCGCTCCCGCCCCGGCCCCCCGCTCCGCCCGCGTCCGCTCCGCCCGCGCCCGCTCGGCGTCGGCGTCGGCGGGTGCATCGGCGTCGGCGTCGGCGTCGTCGTCGTCGTCGTCATCGTTGTCGTTGTCACTGTCGTTGTCATTGTCGTCGTAGTCGTGGGCGGCGTCGGCGTCGGCGCCGGCGTCGTCGTCGGCGTCGGCGGCGTCGTCGGGGTCATCGTCGTCGGCGTCGGCGTGGGCGTCGGCGTGGGCGTCGGCGTCGGCGTCGGCGTCATTGTCGTCGTCGTCGTCGTCGGCGTCGGCACCCACCCCATCCCATCTGGGGGGGCAAGCCTGTGGAACCCTGGGACCGATCCCATCTGGTGCAGGGAAGGCCTGTGAACCCTCGACCCGGGATCATACATGATGGGGGGCGTCCATCCTCGACAGGGAGCATGGGTGCCTTCGAGTAGACTCCCGGGGGCGGACTCCCTCCCCGAGCCCCCCCCACTCTCTTCTGCGTACCACGTTTTTCCTATTGTTGGGTGGGGATTGGGGGGGGCTCGGAGCTCGGAGGGGCTTCGAGGCGGTTCAACTCCTGCGACCGTCCTCCCGCTCCTCCTCCAATTTCTCCTCCTCCTCCTCCTCCTCCTCCTCCTCCTCGTCCTCC